>CAMXCT020003761.1:0-50000 GCA_947184155.2 Cladocopium goreaui
TTTCCAATAGAAAGGCTCACGTCCACATGCATATATCTGTTTCCAGAATCTTTCATTGGTGGAGTGAATAATGCCCTTTTCCTTCAAGATTCTTGCAAGCTCCTCGGCCATGGATACAATCGAAGATTGGGACCCAAGAAACCGGGCATCTTTCAGAATGTTGACGAAAATTGGAAGATGTGCTGCTTGGCTGATCTCAGTGATGATCTCCGCCAATTTGGTGATGAAGTCTGCATTTGGCATCAGCATGCGATTTTGTCCTCTGAATAGTGCTGCGAAAGAGATCCAAATATGAACAGTGGCACTTGAGAACGCGTTGGCGTTGGTTCGTAGGAAAGTCAATGCATTCGTTGCCATTGTCAAGAAATCCTCGGGTTTCTCCAGAGACTCATAGGGAAGTTGGTACACCTTGATGGATGAAAGACCCATGTTGTTGAGCCCAGCCTCAATGTCGTTGATGATTCTCGAGCTAGATCTCGTTTGGTAGGTCAAATCCGTCAAGATGAGAGCTCTGTTGTTTCTCACTTGTCCTCCCAATTCATCCCATTTGTCCAACCAAGGTTTCCCGATGATGTATTGTCCAATCTTGTTTCCTAACTTCTTGAGCTTGACTCGAATCTCGCCCTCCACCGTAACTTCTTGAGCTTGACTCGAATCTCGCCCTCCACCGTATCTTCAATGCCCAATGTCAACATAGCTAGGACCTCCGTCACTGGATATCCTTTGCACCTGACAAACTCTGTGGTCGTGATGATGTAGTGGTAGAGCTTCAGCCATTCGTAGTCATTCTCATTGATCATGTGGGAATCAAGTTGACCTTCTGTCAGCATGTTGAAAGACAGGGCAGCATGAAATGTCAATCTTCTCAAATACTGTTTCCAGATCAAATTGGTTCCATACTTGTGAGTAGTGTGAGGACCCTCTACGATTGAAAGCACAAAATCCTTGCCGGATCGCAGGAATGCAATTCTCTGTTCTTCACGAGCATAATCTTCGGCAGCATGGAGACGCACTTCCACGGTTGAAGGTTTCCTCCTCTTCATCCAGTCTTCAGTTGGAATCCAATTCTCATCTTTTTCTGGTTCAGTACGACCTTGAGATGTCGCTCCAGGTCCAGATCGGAAAGCTGCATGGGTCGACGAAGATGAGGCTCCGCCAGTCGATGACCTTGGCATCTTCTTCGGTTGAATGTTCGAACTTTGTGATTGTTGCGATGCCTTTGGCTGTGATCCCTCCGTAGGAGCGGATGTACTCTGGGCGCTAGGTCCAGTTGATGTGTCATCATTCACCCATGAAGGCTCCTCATTGTTCCAGAAGTCAACTTCGTCGGGTCTTCGTCCATCTTTGAAGTTCAGGGGGACATCCCAGTTGTCGAAATTGTGCATGTTGCCACCTGTTCCAGCTTGAGTATCGGTCATTGATGTTGTAAAATCTTTGAGGGAACTGTGGCAAGCATGACGTCTTTCTTTCTCGGTATATCTGGCCCCTTCATCGGCAATCGAGACATTGTATCCATGCCCAATAAGGATTCCCTGGGGAATGTCAAAGACCTTGAGGATCGAGAACTGGATCTCGGACAGTTCTGCTATTCTCGGCAAGTTTCCATCTCCTCGAGCGCTGGTCTTGTGTCTTTCAAGGGTCGTGCCGAGGGCTAACAAACACAAGAAATGGTTCTGGGCTGCACTCCTCCCTTTCGGTTGGTTGGTTTCGAAAGCAACCACATCCTTCATCACATCCTGCAATATGATCTGATCCGATGGGTTCTGCTCATTGTGATACCTCAATGCATGTCCTAGGTGCCTCATCTGGATCTCAATCATGTGTTTCATTGCCGTCAAATAGCTATCACATTGTCAGATGGAGACTTCGGATTCACCTTGGTCAACTCGTCCATGACTTTGAAGTACTCGGCGGTCCTTGTCACAGCTAACCATGATGTGGCACTCGGATCTGTGTTGAATGATGGTGTTCCTCGATAAATTTGTTTCATGCTTCGGATCTTCGCCTCAGTTTCTGCAGCAGTGGCTTGATCATCAAAGGGTTCAGGAAAGTGTCCTTTGGACAATACGATCCAGAGCTCATCAAGTCTGTCATAGATCTCTTTGTCCATGAAGCGTCCCACAGTTGCATCATCATATGGGCATCTGCTGGCAAAGACCTTCACGAATCTCGACCCTTTTGACAAAAACTCCCATCCTGAACACCCCTTCTCGATGTCCTGCGCTCTCTGCAACAACTTGTAGGCTACCTCCAGAGCTTGTGCACTGCTGCAGTGGCTTCACTGGTGTGTCTGGAGTTCGCAAAGTATGCTGAGTAGACAACTGCAGGCGGCATACCAAACCTAATCCATTGGTTGGCTGTGTCCTCATCTGAGATCAGTCGAAAATTCGAACCTCGGGTGTCTCGGAATGGTGATGGAGTCTTGGCTGCAATGGTTCCTTCAGACAATCCCTTCAGCACTCGTAATGCAACGGTGATTCGGCTTCCGGCGAATTGCCCTACTGAGTTCAGATCATGGGTTTCGGCCATCCCGCTTTGTACAGAATAAAGTCGCACGGACCGTAGGTCTCGTGACAACTGTTCGAGCAGCGAAAATAGTTGTACGAACCGTAGGTCTCGTAACAACCAGTCGGAGTCGAATTCAGAAAGCGGTCGACACGAAAATGAAAAGTGCCACGAAGAAAGAACCGAAGTTGATGTCAATCTCGAAAAGCACCAGTGCAGTAGCGATCGCTCGAACGAATGGTCAATGGCGTCGAGCTCTCGAGTAGCACAAACGGATGTTGCCACCGACTTGATTGGGTGACTGCGGACATTCTCGGAATCACGAGACATTTCAGCTTTCAATTGGTCATCACATGCAAGCGGCTTCCAACGTTTCATCACTCTGACGTTCACAAATGGACTATTCCTGATTACATGATCATTAATTCCATTCATGATTATCTTGGCTATCCATTTAGTGTAAACTTGAGTAATGCGAGTTTCCCTACCAGCACACTCTGCATGGTCATGACGGCGATCACATCTTCTATGAAGCTTTGGAAAAGACACCCCCCATGTAACAATCTTCCAAGGTTTCTTGATTGGTTTGGGAGTCTCTTGGAATTGTGATTTCAAGCCATACATGCATCCATCAAATTTGTGTTCATGAGATACGGTTCCTTCCACAAGATCAGTCATTCTACGGTCCTTCCAGTAGTCACAACCTCTAGGCAACTCAAGCAAGGCTGGTGATCCCATATTGATAAGCTCACTTAGCACTGATGCAAACACTTCCCACATCGCCCAGAAGATCTGCTTCTTTGCTTCGATGAGTTGTGTTGTTGCTTCGCTCACCCATCGGTTGATTCGGTTCCATGGTGAACCTCCTGTACATGGACCTGCAAAGAACATTGAATCAAGTTTGGTCCGAAGGCATCGCCTTGCTTTACTGATTCCGTACGGAGAGAGCATGTCGTCATCTTCAGTGATTGGCACGACATGAAACTTCATTTCGTCCTTCATTTTGTTCTGCAAGAACGTAAACCAGTTTCTCTCTTCCGAACATAACAAGACGAAGCATGGGACGGCTTGAGGAACTTCGATCAAATTGATTGCAAGGGAAAACTTCGCATACTTTGATGTCATCAAGTCACAAGGTGATTTGGAAAATTGAAATTCCAAAGTTCTGTTTTTCTTTTCTCTCCAAAGGATTACCGACACTTTGGGATGGTCAACCTCATGTTTGCCTACTTCAATGTGATATTGATAGGGGACAAAAACATCAGTGATGGGAATAGTCTTCACGTCATTGCAATTGGTGCATAGCGTGATTACTCCCTGACTCACTTTACAGTTCTTACCTCCTTCGATCACTTCAGCATTGGCGAGCACCTTAAATGTCGATTTTCCAGTCCAAAATTCATTCAACTTGTTTGTTGATTCATGATTGTCGCCCTTGAATCTCTATATGTCTTTGATCACTCGAGTATTGGTTTTGAACTTTTGTTCAGTTTCCCTCTCATCACATATGATCCTAGGGTCACAAGGACAGTCTTCGCAATCCTGTGGTACAAAGTTTTGCCTTCTTGGCGTTTTGTGAATTCGGATCAATGTCTCTTTCCCATCCCACTGCCAATGGTCTTCATTTTTCTTACCTAACACTTGGGATTTTCGGGTGGATTTTACAAACGGAATATTATCATTGATATCCAATTCTGGATGCGAATGACATAGGCCAGGTGTTGAAGTGGACTGTGGGTGCCCCTTTTCACGGTGCGAATGCCATCCTTCACCCTCACTCCCCCCATGAACAAGGCGCATGAGCGTATTGATCACACGTGTGGCTGGCTGAAGGCACTGGTGAATGGATTTCGGGTGTTGAGACGGTGATGTCTGTGCATCTAAAAACAAGGCATCAACCGAGAACATCAGCATTGGTGAATCGGTCAGATGCTGTACACGGTCATGTGGTGTTGACGCACACGAGTCACGTAGTGAGCTCGAGTGGGCAGGCGGGGCATGCACGTGCTTTGACGACATCACCCGGTGGGTTGAGGTCGTTGAAACGGATTGTGAAACAGTGTCCGGGATCAACGGCTGCTTGTTAGGCGAATGGTACTGAAAACACGCTCGTTCAACCCACTTATCAAATCTGATAGCCTGCTCTGGTGGAGATGCACGGTGTTCGACCTTTGTCCAGGCACCATTGAGAAGAACCCATGTGGATCTCAACACATCTGGCGGCACGATCAAGCCGGGTGGCTTAGGACGATAAAACACCGGTTGCTTGACGACAAAAATGGGATCCATACCTGGCAAGTATTGTAGCTTCTCTTTACTAGTCAAACCCTTCCTATACACTTCTTTTGGCAAGATAGGGGTTTCCGTGTATGGGAAGTTTGGGATGTCCTCAGTTTTGGATTGGAAAACTTGGCGAGTAGTCATATCGACAGCGGTGCTTGGCTGCAACATGTCCAATACTTCTTTGCTCTGCAAGTCCTGAGGTTCCAACAAGTTGATTAGCATACAAGCTTTCTTCCATGCCATGGGATTCTTGAACCCTTTAGTATGGATATCGGCTGCCATTTTGGCTGTAATTTCATAGATCAATACAAAATGATCCTTTTGGAAGTGTTCATGCATGGAGGCAATGGAAATACCATGTGTGCGCTCCAAATGACGCATGGTTGGATTCCGTCCTGATCTGACAACACCAATCATACCTTGATTATCGTCATGAAACAGGAGTTGAGGAAAAACTTTGGCTAAGACTTTCCACAGACTTAGTGCGGGGATTCCTAGAGTCCTAAGTGCAGTATCTGCAGCCACAATTTCAGCTTCGGGGGTAGAATGACTAACGCACCCTTGTCGCTTACTTCCACCAGCAAGTGGGAACCTTGTGAACTTACCTTGGACTTGTAAGTGCGATCCTGAAGTTGATCTCAAGGATTGGGCACATCCAGCGAAATCCGCATCTGCAAATAGTCCTAATGATAAATCTTCAATTTTGTCTCCGACCCATCCTATCATTTTGAGGGACAATGTGGAATTAACATAACACATTAAGTGATGAAGACGGGCGTCATCATCCTTTGTCCATTTGGTCACATTACGTGCCAATGCATTGATGGATCTCAACAGGTCAAACCGCGCAATGCGGGCTGCATATAGCAGCTTCATAAGCACACTAGCTGCATGCGGAGCTAGATTCCCTCGGCTCAGCGTCTCACTGTCTTGGCCAGGACATGAGTTGCCAGTCTCGGAGAGAGCAGGCATATCTGGATCGAAGGAATGTGCACACCAAGGACACTCAACTTTGCGTTTTCCATCGGAAGGAGCTCGATACGGGCTGCTTTTCGTTTCCTCTGGAAGGCTTGGAGTTGATACCTTTTTCAATTTTGTGTCCTTACCAATGATGTCAAGATACTTTTCCACCGATAACTTTAACAATCCTTCCATGTTATAAGTTATGGTCTTGACTTTCTTACCATTATGCAATTGGGTTTCACCTTGGGATAACACGCATCCTAAGTAAAGTCCCAAGTCGGTTTCGGGTTCAATGCGCAAAACAGTGCGCAGCATTTCCCAACCTTTGGCCAGATTTTCGGAGGGCCCAGCAAGCTTAAGGTCATCCACATAGATTACCAACAACAATTTGAGCTCATCATGAAAATACATAGAAGGCCATTCCTCTCCAATGGGCTTAAAACCAATTTCTTGAACTTTCTTGTCACAATGTTGTTCCCACATCGTGCCTGAATCGGGATGTCCATACAGGGCTTTGTCGAGTCTTACGACAGGGCGACGGAACTTCCAGTACTGTATCTCCGGAGGCCATGCATCAGTGGGTAACTCCACCCAACACAAAGGTCCCTTCAACTTAGCCTGGATGTATGCCTGAATCGCATCTGCCAACTTGACGGAGTGCCCAGGAAGACATCCGTAAAAATCTGCCCATCGTGAGGCTTCGAAGGAAGCAGGGGAATTTCCCAAGTCTTGGAAGAATGCTGCCTCCCAATGCTGATTCTTCACCTGATTTCCTAGCAGAACGCCTCTTCCCTTGAATTTTCGCCCAGGATTGTCTTCTGACAGCTGGTAATTCTTTTCCACGCATATGCCATGGACCCTGGCCATATGTACTTCCTTTTTATTCTTCTTGGCCTCTGCAACAACGTCATCATATTCGCGAACCATTGTAAAGTCGAATACCTCTTGATCACGAAGGCCTTTCCACTCCTTGAGCATTGCCTCTTTGGCCTTTGGGTTAGACTCAATCTCAGCTCTGCCCACGGGTCGTGAAACCATTGCGTTGAAAAGTTTGCTTCCAAGGCCCCCTGATGGTATCTTGGTTCGGTGACTTTGATTGGATGCAGAAGTACACGGCATAGTTGGAAATGGAATGTATTCATCATCATCAGTGGCTATGTCCTTCACGTTCTTGACGTTAACACATTTGCCATTCTTGATCATTGTCGATTCGCCTGGCGTAGCCATGGAGAATCTCGAAATCTCACCTGACAATGTGCTCCAAACTTCACCACTCCACGATGCTTTTGGGCCACGTCCTTTCTCGACCTCCGACCATTCATCCCATTCAATGAGATATTCCTCGTCGTCCGGGACATCAGTAGAAGCATCGGAACATGGACTAGCATCAGCATTCCTCTTCACTTTTCGACAATCAATGTATCGTCTTCCATGTACATCGTCATCATCGACTATGTCGTACAGATCAAGATACGTACTTGTACATGTGATAGGTAAGGTAACTTTGTTCTTCACAACTTCACCAACACCTGCATCGGATTTCTTTGACTTTGAATGAGAGTCATCCTTCTTACTTTCATCACCACCTTCATCGTCCTTGGACTTTGGCTCGTCCTTGTCTTTCTTTGAATCTTTCTTCTCCTTCTTCGTTGCCTTCTTCTTCTTTTCCTCGACCAATCTTTTGGCTTTGTCATCGGCCTCTTTCTTCTCCAACTTCTTCTTCTCGGCTTTGAGGATGGTATTCCGGTCAGACTGAGAGAGTTTGCGCCATTCTTCAGGAGAATAGGTCCCTTTGGGACGCAATGACGTTCTGAACATTCGTCTACCGTCATCTCCAATCTTGTATGGGTAACCCTTGACGTTCAACTTGACTTTCTCACCATCGTCATTGAGGTATATCTTCCCATCTCCGGCTTTGCCCTTCTTCCAATGGTCTGGTTGGGCGTCGATCAATTCCTGGAGAGTCATCTCTTCTGGATCTTTGTCTTTGTCGAAGATATCCTCGGAGTCATCAAGAGGCTTCTTTGAAACTTTTCCACCACTTGGTCCAGGTCCACCGTCGTCTCCGTCATCAAGCTCATCATCATCTTCATCTTGGTCATGTTCTTCGTCATCTCCATGAGGCACTTTGGAGGGATCGCCATCGAGGATTTCTCTTTCTTTCATCCCTTCCAATGTGGTGTTCACCCTCTCATATTCTTGCTTGCATGGAAATGTCAATGGAGTGACCATCTCGACCTTTTCAGTCAAATGAGGTTTGAGAAGACGGTGTTCAGGTTTGCTAGCATCGTCACCAAGATTTTGATGTACGAATTCACTCAGAGGCCATACTTTGTATTGTCTTGACCAATGCATCCCTGGACCAATGTGATACCCTGCAAACACTCCAGGAATAGAGTCAGGTCCGAACTTATGAAGTTGTCCTGCTTCTCTGGTTTTCGGAGGCTTGTAGTTCACACGAGCACCATAGGGAATGAGTTTGCCAGCAAATTCAGATCCGTGGAGTTTGCACCAAGCGCTCAATTCATCATCGTTGGGTTCTACGTTGAGTAGGTGACATACACAAAGGATTGCTGTTCTCCAGAAACAAGGTGGTAATCCAGCTTCCAAAAGGCATGTAGAAGTAGCTGTGAGAATAAATTGGTTCGTCCTTTCGGCAATTGAATTGGTTTGAGGTCTCCCAGGTAACGAGTGATCAATTGGAATCTTCATCTCATTCATAGCTTCAATGAATTGAGGAGCATGATCAGAGTAGGCCTGTCTGACCTTCTTGGCGCCGATGAACTGTTTCACTGCTCTAACTACATCGTCCTTGGTCATTCTGTCAGATGGATAAGCACCAATGATCCCTGTAAAACAGTCTCTGACAACCAACACTTCCTTCTCGAGGACCAGTACGTCATCATGGACTTTGGATGTGTCCACCGCATCAAAGGTAATGAGGTCGCCAAACTTCTTGAGTTCCCTCTTGTATGCACCACGACGAGTCTTGAAGTGTTTCATCTTTGCTCGAATGCATGAATCGCAATATGGATTCTTGTATCTGTGGGTCAACTTGTGATTCAGGCTATTAGCTTCTCTCTTAAGTGTTCCTCTTTTGGCAACCCTGGACTCACCCTCGACAACATCGATCTCAATGTCATCTTCATCACCTTCAGCGGCGTCTTCAGGAGCACCATGACCATCATCTTCAAAGTCAGTCTCGTCCCCAGGAAGATCGTCAAGCGGAGTTCCGGGTTCGTACTCGCCGCCCTCAGGTGGTTCTTCTTCTTCTTCTCCAGGAGTTGCCGAATGTTTCTGCCGGTTCATTGCTCTTCTCTTCTTCTTCACCTTGAGCTTCTTGACGTATCGGGAACAGTTGTGGTCCTCAGTCGATGTCTCAAGAACACTTTCTCCATCGAGATGTACTCTTCGTGAGGGTTGACCAACATCATCAATGTCGTTGTAATCGTTGAATCCGACTTGAGAATGTGTCAATAGGTCATGGATCTTCGATGCATGATGGCATTCATGAGGAGTGCATTCGTATGTTCCAAGATCAACATAGGGGATGTTGTCATGGATTGTCAAATCGATGCGTTCTCCATTCTTCGTAATCATGAAAGGCATCTGACCAGATGGCCATACGAAGGAGTACCCTTCTTCCATGCATCGTTTCCCAAGAGACATCACGGACGGAGTGTCGTCCAGCACATAGGCATGAGAGGTCACATCAAAGGTTCCCAGGTCAATCTCCGCTTCCGTCTGGGTAGCAGTTGAACCGTTGGCGGTGTGGAACATGATAGGATCACAAGTTCGTTGCTTCAAGTTCATCCTCTCGGCTTTCCTTGCAGAGATCAGATCGTGTCCGCTGCCAGAATCCAGGATGAATCTGCGATCTTTGGCTTGCACTGGTAGTGAAATGCACATTCTGTTCTTGGACTTCATGAGGGAGTTTCCAACTTCGTGCTCAACAAGCTCTTCAATAAAAGTCAAGTCATCACGATCATTGTCCAGCTTGATCAACATGTCGAACTTGGGGCCAATAATGATTCTAACTTCATCAACAAAACGATGGAGTCCACATCTGTCCATGATGATAGCTTTGGCCCGTGCCCGGACTGAACCGAGGGTGTTGTCAGACTTGGACTGATCGTCGGTCAAATCGTCGACTTTCCAGAAGACATACTGCTTGTTGGGGTCACGATACATACGCTTGGGTAGTCCCTCCTGGTAGTTCTCAATGGCAACCTCGTGCACTTCAGGTTCCAGCTCAAAAGAGATCCTGCGATCATCAGAAGACTTCTTTGCGCTGGCTATCCTCGGTGAGGTATAATCCATAGAATCTTCATTGTCGCTATCAAAGAAGGAATCAATGGTAATGGGAGTTGCTTTCTTTTTTGGTGTCTTCTTGCTGGTTCTTTCTGAAGATGCTGAAGGCGATTGATCTGCATGTAGGAATTTACATTTGCTTCCGAACGTGCAGGTGCCCTTTTGCCAATTCCAACATATCTTCTTTTTGGGTCCAGCTGAAGATGAACTTCCTCTACTCTTCCCCCTTGATGAATCTCGACTTCCGCTTCTGCCTTTCTTACCTTTCATCTTGGCATCATAGACCTTCTGAGAATGACTGTAGAGACATTTGTCACCTTTGTTGCATCCTCCTTTATTGAAGAAGTAGTTACAGAAAATCTTCTTCTTGTCAACGGGTGAAGATGATCTTCCCTTCCCACCTTTGCCTTTCTTGTTGTTCTTGTCGGCATGAGATTTCGGAGAAGGTGTTGGAAGTACTGATGCAGCTTCACTCTTCGCCTTCGCTTTAGGCCGTTTGGGAGGATCACCTGTAGACGATGCAGCTGCTTCATTCTCCTTCTTGGTCTTAATGGGAGCAGCAGGTTTGTCAGCATCTTCCAGGGCAGGTGTCGTCTTGGTAGAGGACAATGACAGTTTCACTGCACGTTCTCTATCCTTCAACAGTCGTTCTTGCTTTCCTCGTGCTATGTATCCTTTGATCATGCCAGTTAGGTAAGCATAGGTCTTCTCAGGATGCCCTTCATCAAAGGTTTTGTACCGGTTGATATCGAAGGCCATAAGCTTTGAATGTTCAATCTTCCGGAACAATGTGTCACGCAGGGAATTGTTGGAAGGCAGATCATCATGTTTCATATTGTATACGATGTCAAGCCACTTGTTGTAGAAGGCCTCAAGCTGGTCATCTCCATAGTAGTTGAACATATACAAATGATGGGCGTTGTAGAGAACTTCGGTGTGGTCAGGTGACTTGAAGCTAATCAGTATCATTGCGAATAGTTCTCGTCCCTTGATGAAGTCCCCACTTCTCCCATACAATTGGTTCTTCATGGACATTTCATACTTCACTTGCATGGACTTGTCCCCGGCATTGTCAATGACTTTTCTCAAGGCATTGGAGAGCTTGGCATCAATGGATTGGAATCTCACATCGGGTGCTTTGGCCAGAGCCTCTAGGTCAGGTTGATCTGCAAGACACGGAGCTAGCCACGCTTTCCAATCTTCATAGTTTCGATCTCCACTTGCAACACAAACTTCATGAACGACACTTCCCTTCCAGGATGAAAGTTCAGTGGTCTTAGGCCAGGGTTGGAGGCTGATCTTTTCGGCTTCTCTTAGAGATACGGATGACTTGGATCTATCCCTTTCAAGGTTCTCCAACTCCTTGACATTGGTGTTGTACTCGTTCCTGAGCTTCTCGAAGGCTTCAGCTTCTGCTCGGTATTCCTGCTCTTCATCATTGGCACGATCTTCAGCTTGAGAGAAATTGTTCTTGTAGTAATCTTTCCGATCTTCCATCTTCTTCAACTCACCTTGAAGATTTCGAACTTCAGCGTTCCTCTCTTGCTTCATCTCGTCCAACTCTGCTTTCAGTTTGGCACACTTCTCTTCACATTCACTCCGAGGCATAGCATTACTGGGGTACCCATGTAATGTAGTCGGTCTATTCAATGATGAAGAAGAATGAGCCTGGTTTTCCAACTTCAGGGCAGCAATGGTGCTCGACATCTCTTCTACCTCAGCGAAACGCTCATTGGCCAATTGATGCATCTCGGTCAAGTGGCTTTCAGGAATGGAATAGTCAGTCGCACCTTTGATCACGAGTCTTCTGTCGTTCAACATCTTGATGGACTTACCTGCATCCCTGTGAGCACGCTCAAGAGAATCCTTTTGGGCTTCAAGTTCAGTATGAAGGCGAACAATGGCTGTATCCCTGTCATTGATTTCATTGTGCAAACTGTCGAACAAGTTACTCGTCACATTCGGATTGCTACTCATGTGATCGATCTTGTTCAGAGCATCTTGATACTTCTTACCAGTTTCATCGAAATTTTGCTGGAAAGTTTTGAGCAGGTTCTCAGTGTCAATGAGCTCAGTTCTGTTCTGTAAGTACAACTTGTCAACTTCCGCCTTGGATTCCTTCAAGCTGTCACGCTCACGCACGGCTTGCATATACATCTCGTATAGAGGTCCTCCATGCGGTGATCTGCTTGGTGAAGATCTTCTGGCTTGTTGACAGGAAAGTTCATGATACTGATTCTTCGATTCAGTCAGTTGTTGTTGCATTCGATCTAACAGACTTTGTTTCATGTGTAGTTCAGAACGTAGTCCCATTATCCTCATGTCCCGCATGCCGCCTGATTCAGCTAGAGATTCTTCAGAAACCCTGTTCTCAGAAATCGCTAGTCGAGATTGTAAGTTTTCATTGTGGATCACCTGCAATCGAAGTTGCGATTCTTCCAAAGCTAAGTGATGTTCACATTCTGCATAACGGTCATGTTCAGATCTTATGTTACTACGGAACTCCTTCATGATCTCATCCCTCTTCATGTCAGCAGCATCTAGCTCAGTTTCCAGTCGCCTGACATTCATGGCCATGGTGTGCTTCATCGTCTGGTTCTGATTGGCAACCTCGAGCATCTCGATTTGTAAAGCACATGTTTGGTCATTAGCGTAGCCGACCGCCAGAGCTTCTTGCTTTGCATTCATCTCTGCGTTCTCTAATTCCAGTCTGAGTTGATTGATGTGAGCATTCGCGTCAGCGCCCACATGCACCATAATTGCGTTTGCTTGTCCCATTTGTTCATCGAATTCCGAACGTAGTCGTGAATATTTGAATTCCAAATGAGATGCAGCTTCATTCGACATAGTCTGATACCTTTCCAACTCTTCGATCCTGTAGGTCGCACCTTCATCTTCTTGTTGTGCAGCCTGTAACTCGAAGTTCAGCATCTGGAGTTGTTCGGTCATCGACATCATCTCTTGATGAGTGGTGCTTTCCAGGAAATTAAATTGTTGATAGGCATATGCTGTCGTCTCAGTCAATCTTGCCTGAAGTACGGATTCCTCTTCAGTGGCCTTTTCCAGTGATGTCTTGTATTCAGTTAGTTCACTCTGATAGGCAGTGAAGATGTCGCTACCACTCGACGGGGCGTCCACTTGCTGATAAGATCCTGTCCCTGATGGAGTAGCGTCCTGAATCGGTGAAGGCGGATTCGATGACGTAGTCTTTGCCTTAGTCCTTGGAGTCATCGGAGGCGACAATTGTCGTGCAGATGATCTTCTCTTCCCAGGTGTGCTGTCCCTATCTTCGATTGCTTGCATTGTCGAAATTTGTCTCCCTCTAGGAGCAACCAGAGGTCACCTGGGTAGGCTCGCTCTCAGTTCTGAGGCATCGCTTCCACCAGTGTCGATACTCTGTGAAGAATTTGACTGCGTGCCGGCAGCTGGTGCAACGGCATGTCCAGAGAAAGAAAATGCGTTATCGCTGCTATCCTGCTCAGTCATCTGTAAGGCCCGCGGCTACCCGCTCGTAGGCTCCGTAGGAGTCCTACGGCTGATAACCTGTGAATCGGAGGTTGTCTCCCCGATTATGTACTATAGCTTGGTTTTGGAGTGGGTGTACTCAGCGACGACAGCACAGAAGTTGCGGCTTCAGCATGGCAATTCTTTGTTCCGGTTCTTGCAGTGGTCTTGAGCCAAAGGGGCCAGTTGACGTACCCCTTGGCTGTGGATCTTTGAGGGCTGAATTATGTGGTAGTGTACAATGGTCCGTAGCCTACACTCTATTCGCAATATATATATATATATGATATATATCATATATATATGTGATGTATATATATATAACTATAATATATTTACACGATATCTATGATATATATAAATATGATATATATATATATTATGTATATGATAAATATATATATATATATGATATGATATGTATCTAAGATATATGATATATAAATATATTATATATATACAAAATATCATATATATATATATCATATATATTTATCATATATATATATCAAATATTTATGATATATATATATATGTGATATGTATATATATATGATATTTATGATATAAATGGATGATTTATGAATGATATATATGATATACATGATATATATATATGATATGATATTTATGATATCTATGTGATATATGTAAAAATAAATATAGATGATATATGATATATGATATATATATGTGATATATATATATGATATATATGATATATATGATATAGATGATATATATGATATAGATGATATATTTAATATATATGATACATATGATACATACGATATTTGTATATTATATATATATGCCATATATGATACATATGATATATAATTATATGATATATATATATATATGATACATATGATATATATGATATATATGATATATATGATATATCATATATATATATGATATATATATGATATATATATATATGATATATATGATATATATGATATATATGATATATATGATATATATGATATATATGATATATATGATATATATGATATATATATATGATATATATGATATATATGATATGTATGATATATATGATATATATGATATATATAATATATATGATATATATGATATATATATGATATATATATATATTATTTTATTTTATTTTATATATTATACATTAAATATTATACATTAAATGTTATATATTGGATTTTATATATTATATATCATATATATATATTATACAGTATTTATTAAATTATATTCATATATATAATATATATACACATTTTATAATATAGATAGTTAGGAGGGTGTACAAGTGCAAAGGGGGCAAGCTTGATAGGTACGGAGGTGGGTAGGTGGATAGGTTGGAAGGTAGGCAGCCTGGCACTTGGATGTTCATTGGTGACCCGATGGAAGGATGGATGGATGGAAAGGACACACCAGGCGAAGCAAAGCGATCAGAAGAGAACGAAAGGAAAAGGAAAGGAAGAGACAAGATGAAGAGAAGATGCAATAAACCGTTGGATTAGATTCATAGATGGACGGAGGATGGATAAATGGATGGATGGATGGACAGATGGACGGACGGATGATTGATGGATGGTGCTTGGATCGACAATAATACGTGCCAGTGCATGCCAATGCATGCCAATGCAACAGATACAGTATGTTTGCAAGAATGAGGAGTCATGTATTTCATGTGTTTCATGTAGCTGGAGTCACATACAATCAAAGCAAATGTTGTCCAGTTGTCCAGGATCAGAATGTCCCGTGCGTGTCTCTGTTCGACGAGGATGACGAGGCACCCAATAAGTACGTCATAGAAGCCAGTGATCTTCTCGCTCTTGCTTGGTCTGAGGGCATCAAAGCTATAGCAAAGCTTTGACCACAGAAAAATACAGAGAGTCTCCACTGTTTGTGCAGTTCTTGTAAATTTTTGTGAATACTCTCACAGCAGTCTCCTGGAAGAAGTTGAAACACCTGGCATCCACGCAGTCTTGCACGTGACTGAAAAACCTAAAGAGTCGTAGTGACGGACGTAAAGTGCATAAAGAACATTAAAAAACTGCACAGATCTGCACAGTCTCGATCTTAGTCGGGGTGCAAAATCAGCCCGCCTGATCGCTGCTCGGCATTCCACACCAAGCTCAAGCCTGGGGTGGAGACCTGGCTTTGTGAAGCCGCTAGGTTCTGGCCCAAATGTGATCCATAAACACAAAATATGGTCAATGTGTCAATGAATGTCAGATGATCTCATCCTTACCTTGCACGTGCACCCCTCCCGAAGTCCTAAGTTCTATATAAGTGTTTTTTCCCTTCTCCTCTCAAGGTCTCAATCCTGTTCTCCTCATTTGCCCGTTGCATCATCCGAAGTACAGTGTGGTTATTATTTGCTGCAAGATCGTCCTTTTCATTTGCGGACTGGGTGATAGATCCCTGCAAGACGTTGCACTCTCCAGGGACACTTTCTCTCTTGCTCCAAGATGCTCCAAGTATAAGTAGTTCTATCACGTTCTCTAAGTTCTAGAAGAAGGTTTTCTTCTATCGAGATGTCAGACCGCCATTCCATCGTCCCACTTCCTTGGGGCGGCTCCTTGGAAGATGCTTCATCTGCCTCAGCCGCCTGGAACCAAGCCCAAGAAGCCATAAATCACTGGCCGAGCGGCCCGTTCCCCATCTGAAAAGGCATATCTGAACATAGAAATATGATCAAATATGTGTTTACGATTATTTACGTGTATTTACTTTTATACTTACTTATATACATATTATCAAATTATGGCAAAATCAGTTACACACAGGCTTCCATGTTTGAAGAACACCAACAAACATCATATCCCCAGGGGTCCCCAGGTTGCTCTTTTATAAGCGCAACGCATGAAGAGAGATTCAAAAAGGCACCTCTCGAGACGAGTGGAAAACGAGAGTTGTGTGGCAAAACCTCAGAAGTGTCACAAGTTATCGCACAACAGATTTGAGAGATAAATAGAGATAAGATGATGATGATATGACCTCATGACCTCGCTCGAAAGCACACTGAAGTGTCAGACTCTGGAGCTATTCCCGGTGGGGCCAATGCACGGCCAAACAAGGCCTGTTGGACAAAGCCTGCACTTGACGAAAGCGCTGACTGGATAGAACAACCCAGGCTGAAAGGTGCAAGTGATCAATCTCGTTTGGAGAATAAGAAAGCACTTCTACAGCCAAAGAAGTCTAAGTGAAGCTCCCGCAATCTGTCCCTTGTGAAATTCCAGCGAAGGATGCCTCCATCGTATATGGAGCCACCGATGACAATGGACTGCATCTGCAAAGGACCCTGTCAAACACTCGAAGCATCTCAGCCAATATCTTGCAGTATTCTTTGAAGCGTATCTGATCGCAAGGATCGCAAGGAAGTACTAGTTTCACTTTCTCAGAGCTCCAAAGTTTGAGGCACCCCATGTCAAAGCGCGCCTTCACCAGTCGTGACAGCAGGGCACCCTGCAACGCCGTGGAAAGAGAGGGTAAACATCTGTGGGAAGGACCAATGAGGCATTAAATGGCATTAATAATCTGACGAGTGCTGTCGGGTTTTCAAGGCCCGAAAAAGGCTAGTTCATCCTATGGGCCAGGGGTGGTCACCAATGGTCACCAATGGTCACCCGGTCCAACGTATCATGAAGAGTCACAAAGAGTGTAGACACCTTTATCTTTTTTTGAACATACTTGAAGCATCTTAAAGCATATTGAAAGATTTGAAAGCATCTTTAAGATTCTTTAAGCACTTGTTTTCAAGATACTTGGTCTGAAAGCACCACCTCGTTCATTCTCTCCAGGCAATCTTTTGCGCAGCACGGGTCTCGCAGTCTCGCAATACCCTCAGCTCATACTGCTTTGATGAGCGCGCACCTGCAGCGTCCTGCAGCTTTGCCAGGACTCGGTTTGATTGTCTCTCATATTCTCTCATCTTAATTTCATGATATGTGTGTAGGTGTGACTATTGTGACTGATATGATGGCCACACAGGGACAAATGACAAGAGAGTTTGTGGTCAGTAACTTGCATTGAAGAGCACCGGACACAACTGCCTTGCCAATGCAGGTGCCAAATCCTCAGGGCACAGCTTCACAGCTGAGCAAATTAGAATCAAATTCTTGGCCACAACCAGAACACAACCAGAACACCAGGACAATAGCAACCAAAGGGTCGTCTGAAAAACTCTCGCACTCTCTGAGCACTCAGCAGTCAAAGACCTTGATAGCTCGTGCCGCTAATTATGCACGAGATTCAAGCCCGAGTGCCATCCACCGAGCTTCTCCAAATTTCTCCAAATTTGGCTCACTTTGAATCGCTCCAGCTCTGGGTAGAAGACACGAAGGACGCGAGTTATTGGGGTCCGACAAACGGGACAGGCAAGACCTCGGTTTGCTATCTCTTGGTGTCTCTGGATACCATCGATATCCACTGACTTTTCTTGCATGGGCACTGTTGCAGGGCGAATGCAAACAATGAATGTGAGATTGTCTGAGACACAGACCACGTGACTGGACCTGGCATGAACACCTGTAGCACATTGCCTGACAAACAGATCATGATCTTGAGTTCGTGCTGTGGAATCCTAGTTGAGAAGCATCGACAAATAATCCACTTTCGTCCAACGTGAAAGATCGCTTGAACACCCTGTCTGCTTTTGGACGTGAAGTTGTCACGAATCTGCAGTACCGTATGCAGCATTTTCTGATTTGTGGGGAGAGTCATGTTGCATCTAGGAGATCCTAGGAGGCAACTGAAGTCCGTGCCTTGTGTCCACATGGAACCAGTGCTGCGTCTTTGCGTTCGGACACGCAAACGCAACACATATCCTGGTGCGGTACAAGAAGCAGCTCAAGTCGCTTTTGTTTCAAAGTTTGATGATGCCATAAGAATCCATAAGAATTACAATTAAGATATCTCGTGAATCCTCATGATAGCTCAATTCCAAAATCTCACTCAACTGCCAGTCCTGCCCCCGCGCAAGTTCTGCTTGCGTCTCCAACTCTTCGCTGCTGATTGAGCTGTCCTGCCGAGAACTTTAAACGCTGGGGGCCTTTGGGGATGGCTAGAGCCTTTTGAACATCAATTGAATAAATTACACTCCTTCTAGAACCTGGTGTAGCTGTGTGTAGCTATGGATAAAAAAGCGAAAGCTCAAAGCTCTCTCCACTAGCCATCACTATCATCACTAGCCTAAGCAGGTTCAACATGGTTCAAACACTTTGTTCCTGAAACACAACTAATTAGCTAGATTGGTGAAATTGTGAGCGCAAAGCAAGTGCAGAATATTATATAAAGCAATAAAGCAACCGTTGCCCCTGACAACCTCGTTCATTTGTCGCAAGTCGTGCATTGTGATGCCCAAAAACACACTGGTCGCAGCTAGGCCTTGCAGGAAAGGCTTGAACTGCAGCAGTTTCACAAGATGATGAATCAAATGTCCTGTTGGAGTGAACACCCAACCCCAAATATCTGTTCTTGAGTGCTAGGCCCAGCAATGTGAAATAAGGCAAAACAAGTGCCAGAAGCAACCTCGGCGAAACAATGCGCAATCCAAATTCAAATTGGGCACAGAAGCAATTGTCGCAACAAATCCAAAGCCAGGATGTGAAGGGAAGGCTTAAACAGCTCAAGTTCTACTCTCTTTGGGTGCAAAAGCTCTTCACCATGCATGAACATTTGCCAAAGCTTTCCGGTTTCAATTGAAAACTAGCCTGGACACTGAGGATTGAACAACCAAACAGGCGGCATCGTTGCGGTGCTGTCAAGAGTCCCTGGCGTGCACTTCAGTTGCGGCATTTCCTTTGTGGCACGGTAGCACCAGCACCAGCCTGCAAAAGTCTCTATGACGAAGTTCACACCTCAAAGTTTTTATATCATTGGAAATCATTGGGGATCCGGGGATCAGATTGAACGCCTGCGCAAATATGAACAACATATCTGCATCGTGACTGCCATTCTCGATGTCACACAAGGTACCATTCGCCATCACACGCTTCAGGGATCAGCTGAGGCAAACGCAAACGGCTGCCGCTATCGAGGTTGAGAGCAGCGTGTGCACTACGGTCTCGATCTGCGCAGGACGACGCAGTGCAAGAGATGTGAAGTCTCCGCGTGGTCAGCGAGGCTTTGTGATTGCACGTGCTTGCATTCATTGCATTCACTGCATTCATTGCATTCGACCTGACTAAGAACTAAAGCGCCGTGATATCCCAGGGTGGCAAGCCTCAAGGCCAACATGGGATAACATGGGCGAACAAATGCTGCAGATCAACACTTACGACGCTTCAGGAGCTTCGGGAGAGCCAAGAAACAGAAGTAAGCATGAGCTCACACACGGCACCAAGGGACTGCGTCGAACATCAAATCCTACAAAGGACCTGGGGCTGTCAAAACCGATCACTCAACCCGTGGAAGACAGTCTGTGAAAATTGACACTCTGTAGACTCGGCGCTGACAAAAAACCAACGCACTAAAATCGTACTAAGAGAAGGGCACGGCAGCAACAACAATCCTGAGCGCAGTGTCAGAAGCAAGAAGATTACTTTGGATACCTTTGGATACTGTATAGGAGTCGTTTTCCTGACACTTGCGCTATAATATGTGTACAGCGCAATACCCTATATATATACGCTAGTCAAAGGCTTATCTACTTGGCTTTAAAGTTGACCTTGAAGCATGTGAGGATTTGTAAGGAATGACAGGAATGTCATTAAACTCTCGAAAGAAATTTGAAACTCGCGGCGCTCATCAACACAGCAGTCTCTGCGGCCACGAAGCTCTATTCCTGCTGTCCACAGAACACGCTCTCGGCACACCAGAACCTGTACGGAGCCATTTCAACATGTCAAAGTCATCGGCTCGTTCGATTCGTTCGTACAACAGACTGCCTCCTCACAGGCTTTCTGCATGTCGTCTGGATGCCTCTGCCACGGTATCGTCTAAGCTGAGAGTCCAAGAAAACACTGAGTGCCCAGGGGCCCAGCGTAGAGTCGTTCAAAATGGCAGCGAACTCTGGTCTGATTCGATGCAAACCTGAGAAACTCTGATGGCAAAACAATGAATTGGTCGGTGCGTTGTGCTGGCAGTGAAACGTGAAGCTCCGATGGCTGGATTGCTGCATGTGTAGTGCTATCATTCAATGGAAACATTTGTCTCGAATTGTCTCGACCTGTTTATGAGCAAGTGCAATGCAGGCTAGACACAGCTGAATTTCCTGGCGAAAGTTGCATCATTCGTAGACAAGTAGGAGGTAGATCGATGTACAAACTAAAACAAGCTAAATATGTTAAATCGGATGAGCAATCGGAGTATCTGATGTATCTGCAAAAGTGCAGTCCTTCTCAACTTTGCACGCATCTTGGTGCTCCTTGGCCAAGCTGCAACACGTTGCCTTTCTTTGAGGCTTCGCGGCGTCAGAGCTGGAGCCAAAGAGCCAACCACAGAACTGGAATCATCCTGCAAAATTACCAGGAGCAAAAGAAGCAACTAGATCCAACTAGAGTTTTTGATTGCAAAAAGAACATTAAACAAATTATGAATATCAGCAATGCCTAAGAACGGTGCGTGTGTATATGTATTTTTTATTATTTTTTTATTGATCCATTCTATATAAACTATAAACGCAAATACAAATGGTATGCACACACGTGAGTAATCAGAAGCATGATCCAGATCCTGAATTTTCAGTGTGTGGAGTGGAACGATGATGAGTAGAGACTTGGACCGAATGTTTGGAACATGACATTTCCACATATTTCAACTGTAGAGTCACTGTAGAGCACATCGCTGTGTATAAATGCGTGTCGACTTGCAGTGCCGACTTACATGTAGATGCGTTTGTGCAAACATATGCGGACATGACCATATGATACCATATGTACTTTGACATATCATCTCCATGTATAGACATGCAAAGACAGACATGGATATAATCGACATTACATGCAAACGAACAAGAGGTAAACAAGGCAAACATGCACATTGTAAGGCTTTGTAAAGCTGTCAAGTAAAGCGGGTGCCTGCCAGCCGACTCGATTCCAGCGGCAGATTTTATCAGAGCAACTGTAGCACACTGTGCGACTTTCAGGCCTGCAAAGTATCTGCAACGCATCTGGATTTCGAAGTGAAGCAAAAGGATAAGAGCGAAAATGAGCTTTCATACAACCATCAGTCATGCCAATGTTTCCTGTGTGTGCTTTATATGCTTTATTTATCTGGTTGTCTGATGGTTGTATGTTCCTGCCGTGCAAAGTCATCGTTAGTAAGTTATTCACTTTTAATGAGCGGCTGGAAGCCTTGCGGTCTACAAACTATGCCCAGTGTGCCCAGTGTGCCCAGTTTTGTTCCAGGCAAAGGCCTTCGTACTTTATATTCTCTCAGGTTTCTGCTTCAAGGCATGCAGATGGGGACCAGGTCAGTTTTGGAAAATGTTGGAAAGGTGTTGGGAGTAGGCGGGAACCTTTACTGGGGGATAAGTATGGCATATTATGAAATGACTTCACTGACACTGTACCAGACTGTACCAGACTGTACCCTAAAATGGGGTTTTGTCTCGGGATCTTGGACTGTTAAAGCTGCAATGGTATTCAAGACATTTCAAGACGCCGCTCGAACCACGACAAAAATTATACTTTGGTTGCCCGACAAAACACGGACCAAAAAAAAGTGCAATTTTGAGCGGAAATGATTTCAGTAAATCAAAGATGACATGGAACGAATGTGCAAATCAATGAATTGGAGATACAGATGTCCATTTGGCGTGCAAGTGCCAATCATCCTGCACACGCCCAAACTGTCCATTTGCAAAAACCTTTCGACGCGCAATCCATCCCGCGGACCACAAACCATTCTGCGGACGCCCGCAATGTTCATTCACAACCATATATCGCATCCACAACCATAGAAAACAATTCCTTTTTTAGGATGTGGTTTACATTCGAATCATTTCGCCACCGAATCCAAATCGGCTGCGAAAATCATTGAAACTGCCGAAATCGAACCACGGCAAACCAGTAATATTTGTCGGATGCTACTATTGTAGTTTTGTTGGTCAATGAATGTTATTTTGTTGTTGGTATATCTTAATTTGTCGGAAGTAAAGCCCTATACCATGGTAAGTCACGGTATTCTTATTCGTGTCGTTGCTTTCTTCCTTGTTCGCCTCTGTGTCCTTCTCCTAGCTGTTGAAAGAAACTTGAGGGTCATGCCTTGCCATTGCCTTGCTTAGACTTGTTGATTTGGGTCCCGAATCATCCCTAGGATGGCCTATAGATGCCTATAGCATCCTGTCAGCACCGTACAGGGCATTTGTGACCATGTGTGATTGACTTGGATCATCTTGCATCATCTGCGATAATGTACTCTGCTCGCTTCAAATATGTTCGATATTTTTCGATGCTGACGTTTTTGTCCATGTTCGTCTGACCTTTTTCATTTGCTTGCTGTTCTAGGCAATCGCACAACACACTCCCGAAGCCAGAGGCACAATACGTGCGGTTGCTGTTGTTCTTCCTAAGAGGATTTACTATATTTACTGTTGGCCAGGGCCAGCTTGCTCTGCACGTTGTACCTTTTTTTTCTCGCAAGGCTGCATTGACATCGTTGCAGTATGTTGCAGTAGCGGAGCTTTTATCACACTTCTGGTTTCCTCAAGCTTCATACCCTGGCACGTCGCGAATGTTTGAAACACGGGATAGGTCCTTGTGTCACTTCTCCCGGACTTGTAGCGAAGAATGCCATGTTGGTGAAAGTCCTTTCCTTCTGCCTGGCCAAGCAGTTGGCGGTGTTGCACTGTTTCACTCATGTGCTCAAATGACCCCAAGCCCAGAACAAGATGTGTCAGAAGCCTTAGGATCGTTTGGCATTCCACGAGATGGCTTTGCGCCAGTCCTGAAGACAACTTGACGCACATGGCGAAGATGATTCAAAATGTGGCAGCATCGTTCCTGTTGCGATCATTCAGAGGGGCGGCTTCCTTTTCCTTGCAGACAGAACGAGACGGCTGAGTGTCACAGTCTTCAGAGTCTCTCAGAGGTGCATTGAAGTGCACTTTCATCGCCGCATCGCCTTTCTGCTGTTCCTTTGTCTTTGTCTACTTTCATTCGTTTCATCTACTTTCACTCTCTGGTGCTTTGGGACCGTTGGCCAAAGTCTGACTGTGAATTGTGCAGAACAGCGCCTCCGTCATCTTCCTGGCCAAAGTCCCTTCCTTGCTCTGTAAGGGCACCAACGTCTGAGCGCAGTCCAGCATTCAGAAAACTAGCAGAAAACCAAGCAGAACATCCAAGTGAATTCTGCTTGAGCTGACAGGGTGAGGCACTTTTTCAAAGGTGTTCACAGCTTTGCTTGTCCATCTCCTGACGTTCTAGGATCTGAGGCTAAGGTGCTTGCACATTCTCCGCAGGGTAGTGCGCTGACCTCATTTGTTCACCGTTGGAGAGTTGAAACTTCTTTTGGACCACAGAAAGACTTCTAGAAAGAGAAAACACAAAGGCATGTGTTTGCTTTTGATCGGACTTTTTGGAGAAGCACGAAGGCTCTCACATCATACCAAAAGATAGAAACCAACTTACAGAACTCCAGCAGGAACTCAGCTGGAGATCCCAACAGTACTGGTATCTCAGCATCTCAAACTGATTGCAGTCGAAGCCATAAGGTACCACACCGTCATGCATACCCTCAATGCTCTTATGGGTACATGCTTGTTGTTCAAGCTGGTGGTTGTGGTGCTTTCGAAGCTTCAGAAATGCAGGACCATCGCAGTACACTGCGTTCCAAGAAGTTTTGGAAGGTTTTCGGCATCCGTGGGGTAGTGGGGGCTTGAAGTTGTGAGACCTGAGACGGATTGTAGCCTCCACGGTGAGGTCGGAGAAAGAGGTCAGGGAAGATCTCATAGCCACAGGTAAAAGCCATCCCAAAATTGTTAAAGAATGCTGGATGTGGGTTCCTGATGGTTCCTGAACATCAAGTGCTTCACTGGTGATGCACGCACTGCTGTCTTTTCTCTCCACCCAGGTCACCAGCTACTCGAGTCTTTGGCACACTCTCGGAAGCAAGATATTCGTCGGGCATTTTTAACATCTTTTAACAATCTCCTTTCATAGCTTTCATGCCAAACCCACCAGGCCCAAAAGTGCAGAAGCACATCTGCAACGTGCAAAGAGGATCCATGGTGATCCATGGTGATCCTAAGAAGAGCGCACCCTGTGCGTGACAATCGTGACACTTTCAGAGTCTTTCAGTGAAGTTTGCTCTCAACGGCAGTGCTTTCAGAGGCCCAGCTTGGATAGCTCGTGTTTGCACTACTCCCCTGTAAGCATGACTTTATTCCATGAATTGAGAAGGCACCAAGTTGGCACGCAAGGGACAGTTTCTGTCCATCAACAGAGCACCACTGATCCAAGCAAATTCCAGGTACAAATAGCACGCGAGACGGCAAAGCACACTACTACACAGAGTGGGGAACAGCCGCAAGCAACCGGCCCCTTTCCAGAAAAGAGAAGACGCACCAAAATGAATGGAAAGGTCAACAAAGATTAACGAAGAATCAAATAGAATCAAGCTAGGGTTCTTTACTTCTAATTTTGATGAAGAATTGTTGCTTCAGCTGCTTCCGGGCTCCCCTGGGCTCTGAGCGTAAAAGTGCAAATTGACATCGCTCCGGAGGGAAAACAGAAGCTCCTCGCGGGAACCGTAAACGGGATAGGGCAAAATATGGGATTAAGGAATATTAAGGAAGAGTCTTCCAGGTCATCGCAACTCACCTGAATACTTCTAGCATCTTCTAGCACATACAGTATCATGGTTTTGTATGGTTTTGTTATGTTTTGTTATGTTTTGTTGACCTCCAACAGTTGGCTAGTCGGAGAGTGCGCATTCCGGGGGTCCTCATAAAACATTGCAGTCTGTGGAAGCTTGACAGCTTGACATTGATTCCTACACAGCGACTACATTCGACTACGTCGATTTTGATGACTTTCAGCCGACTCTGTCCTCCCTGCGGACCATTTCAAGTATGCTTGATCTCCTCTGCTCCTAGGCCACAGTAAGATGAACATAACAAGATGAACGCAAGATGAATGTGTCAAAAGCATTCAAAAGCATTGTAAGCAGTTCTCGGAGTTCTTCGTCTCCTTCTGCCCATCATTGCTCACCTCATCAGGTCATGAAATGTTAATACGAAGAGAAAGATGGGGACAGGCAGAGACGTTGAATATCGTTGATGTTTGGACATAAGCCCGATGCATAAAGCATCTCACCCAGCAGGAAACGGTGAAAGGCTCGTCGGCATAAGACCTATTGAATGTCATTGAATGTTTCCCCAATCCTTCATGTCATTGTATCAATGGTATCAATGATTGTATCATATTGTATCATTGATATCTTGTATCACTCTGAACACACTGCGCATTTGCATTGTGTTAATGTGTCACAGATATCATAGAATGGGTCTATAAAGATCAGCGAAGAGCCTCAGCATGGCAGTCATGCACGACCTGGAAAGGCAGCACAGAAGGATTTTCTAGTTGCACGAGTCTTTGTTGGAATAGAAGGACAAATAGCTGAAGTTGCAGAGACTCTGGAAACAATATGAACGCGGAGTAATAAACTGCAACCAAACTGATTACCCTTTGAGTACACTTTTTGAATCTTGTCACGTGCCTGTCCACAGCCAGCCACCATGGCTGCTACCCCAATACAGCGCGTGCCGGTGGCAAGGGCCTCTCAGCCAGTTTGACTCTTGGGAAACTCCCGCGAATGTCAAGCGAATGTCAAGTGAGGATAGTCTCAAGCGAATGAGGTGGATAGTCTCACCGAGTCTCACGTCAAACTAAGCTCCTCGCTAAGACCTCCAAGTCTCCATGTGTTTCAGCAACGATGCCTGCAAGCACTGTCCACGCTCGGCCTGAAGTACAGCCAGTTTGCTGCTTTTGCTTATCATTTTTCTTCTAAATGTAAAGCTTAAAATGCTTTTCAAAATGCTTCACGCAGTCTCAGTTTCACACAATGTTTCCCACAATGCTTCGCCATGACACATGTTCACACAACACAAACACCCACGACACCGACTGCGACACCCACTGCGACACCGACTGCGACACCGACTCCTACCGACTCCTACCTTGAGGCTTCGCACGACCGGGTAGACCATCATACTGGGAGAGCACAGCCTGGGACCGTCTGGTGCGTTGCAGTGGCTGATCGCTGCAATGGGTCCACTGCAACATGTTGGGATGTTGCAACGTTTGCAACGTTTGCAACGTTTGCAACGTTTGCAACTGTAGTTTCAAGCTAAACTGATTTGAATGGACCTATGTTCGGAAGACTCTGACAACACACAGCCAAGGAACTTTTGCAATGCGGTCATGCAGCCCATCTGTGTTCCTTGAGCAAGCATCAAGTAGCAAGCAGTTTCCGATGTCTTGGGCAGGATTGAGTTGTCTTGCAGGATGCAACAGGCTTGGCGGTCCTTGGCTCCTGCATGTCATACCGGGAAACTGACCCGACATGGCACTTTCACTCCCAGTCATAAGTCCAAAAATGGACAATTTGGTCCTTGATCTTGGAGTTTGTGACGTGTCATTGGAAACGGAACATGTGATGCTCCTGTGATGCTCCTGTGATGCTCCTGTGATGCTCTTTGATGCTTTTCTCAGCCTTTCTATTTGGAGCGGAACAAGCCAAAACTTGAAGACTACCTTTGCGCTTAACGGGATCGTGTTTTTCTGTGTGTGTGCGTGTGTGTTTGTGCGTGCGTGTGTGCACCTCACAAAATCAACCAGCAAAATAGTGAAAGAATATTCATGGTACATTTGAAAACCTTGACTGTACTTGAGCCAGCTGAAAAGGGCCACATTGCATCTGCAGTTGTCCCAGTAAAAATAGCTGGGAATTCAAGCCCAAACTAACTGGGTCTTGCGGCGCCTTGCGGCTTGCAGTGAGAAAGTCCCGAATTTTGGCACTCGTGAGGGACTTGAGCCCAAGCTGGAATGTTCCAACAACTCAAGAGGTCAAGTCGGTTATACTGGTCCTTTTTATATGCCCCACACAGTTGACATCCGTTGACTGCTTGCGATTTCAAGTGAGACAGTCATCTGGTTTTGGAAGCTGGTGCCAGTTCACAATCGCCATACCTGCAGAAAGACCAAAAACCCGAATCCACCTGGTTCCTGGAATCCTATTCCACAGACCTCCTATCAGACCTATCAAATTGAAACTTTCTGAAGATCTGACGGTTAAATCCTGTAGTACGAAGCGCACCCCTTCAGAATCACATAGTGTTGCCTTAAACTTGACCTCAGATTGACCTAAATAGATCGAAGATGATTGAAGAATTTCGCCAGTATTCTGTGGAACTTCGTAGATTCTCTAGCTAACTTCTGCAAAAGTTGTGGGCAGTAGCAACCCTTAGACTGCTCAAAGTGCTGCAGTAATCTGAAAACATCGCCGACCAGAACTCTTGCCGCACTTGCCATTCCTGCTCCAATATCTTCCCCCGCCTCCAGGGTCAGGTCCTGCTGCCAGGTTGCTAGACTGTCTGCCAGACTGAGGCAAGTGAAAACACAAAATCACTTGGAGTTGGGGTCTCAGCCAGAGGCTCCTCCTTCGGTTGAAAGTTAAAGGTCTTCACGTAGAGTCGTAAAGTGTGCTTTTCCTGCAAGCTGTAAGAAAATGCAAGATGAGACTACATGAGAATACTGCAGCAGCAATGCTGAGCTTCTCCTGAAAGACATCTTGGACCAACAGCTTTCGGAACAAATCGCCTTAAAATCACCAGTGGGCAGTCTCCATACACACGGAGCCGGTGGTGGTCACAAATTGATCAGCATTCTAAAAACTATGACTGGACAAGGACTACGACGATGACAGCAAAGATGACAATGAGGATGATTGTGATGAGGCAGGATAAAGTTGCAGTGTTATGACAATGTCGATCAATCTACAGAAAGTCAACCCTGAACAATTTTGGTAGCCGCGCCCATGCCATGACAATAAATTTCTAACACGGCTATGGCTATGGACCCTGGCCCTGACCCTTCCTGAAGCTCTCAAACGCCCTGCATGTAGCTTTTGCAAACTGAGGGGTTCTCGGAGTTCTCGTCAAGAATTTCAAGAATCCTAAATTGCTCCTCTATGGAAGCTGATAGATGCTGATAGCCCACCTTGGCTGTTTGAGCCTCTTCAAAATGCGAGATTTGCGAAGAATTGCTGCCAAGCACAGTTGGCAACGCTAACAGGACTTCACGGAGAAAGGCGACCAAAAGCCATCACACATGAAATTAGCAATCTCTACATAGATTCACATAGATTTAGATTTACCATATTGTCCATGTACAGCCAGCAAACCCAAACTGCTCGTCTGCTTCCAGTCTCCCCTACTTTATTACGCTGCGGTGGTCTTGGGCTCTGCACCATTCAGCAACTCCCTGCCCCACAGCGAAGTGGCACCTGCCAAAATCAAGGCAGTCAATGCAGGCAAATCATTCATGATGGAAAGATATGGAAAGACTTGTGGAAAGATATGGAAAAACTTGTGGAAAGACTTATGGAAAGACTTATGGAAAGATATGGAAAGCATCCAAACTGCTTTTTGCCGATTGAAATTGCACCTTTGTATTTCAGTAAACATAAAGATGGGCAGTGACACAGCTCCAACAGTAGAGCGCAGTGACAAACATCCTAGCTCTAGCTTCAAAAATCAAGCAGGCGTCCGATACAGCTGTGGTGTTGACTTGGGGCGGATCTCACTTGAACATTCAGAAAAAGAAACGGCAATCTGCAAGGAAGCAAAAGTTCTGTGCCTTCGCTCGACAGTAGGCCGCCCTGCATCGCCAAACAGTCTTGACTGACGTTGCTCAGAGCTTCTGCAGCTTCAGCGTGCAGTTCTCAAACCAGCTCTGTCCCAGGACTTTCTCGTTGATCCAAGCCTCCTCATTTGTCAGGGATTGAACTCTTTCAAAGAGGTAAAGGTGTGCATGTGTGTATATATGTCCGTATCTGTATACATTTATAATATTTCATAATCATACAGATCATAAATGCATAAATTCTCTAATTAGTTTGCTAATTATTCGACTCTGCCATGTGTCCTGATGCTTTTGGCATCGCAAGTGATTGCGATTGCAGGTATGCATTCTTCATGGCGCTAGCATCGATTTACGAGTTGAAGCTCTCACGTGTATATCGCTCGTGAATTATGTGAATTCCTGCAACAACTTATGCGAAGCCGCATGCCGCAGGGCACCGCAGCATTTGCCATATCTGAAACACATCCGAAACTTGAATAAAAAATAAGAAAACAAATAAGAAAAGACAACCCTTTCCATCATCATATCCAGCTTTCCACAGGATTGAGAGCGGGAAGAAGACAAAATGCCAAAAAAAATAACAAGATTGAAACCACGAACCCGAATTGAAAAAACTGGTAAGATCGACTGAAGCATCCACAAAGGAAAATACAGTGGTTTGCATTATCCCTCGCCTTGCAGTTTCTCGGAACATTCTCACACTTCACTTCAACAACACTGTCGTGGAACACACTCTAGCAACACTCTTATCCAACACGCTTTTGCAACACTCTAGGTATTTAGTACGATTCAAAATCGATGCAAAAATCCAAATTCTTAACTCTGATTGAACTGGTGCACAGTTGGAGTGTGAAGCCATGCGGAATGTTGATTGCAAAGGTCAAGAGAAACAGGGATGGTCTTTCGAAACGACCTCCTCAAAACATGTGCTTGTTTTAGCAACTGGCTTACAACAATTATGCTTTAAAATGCTTTAAAGATTCTTGAAAGTTTAAAGCATCACATGGCGAGAGCCACCAAAAGGCCACCAAAACATCCAAAACAAATTGATGGTTTTGATGCTGATGTTGCCAGAATTTGCCAGAGCTCCAACTCGGCAGCTGTCGGACGTCTCCAAGAAGCATCGAAGCCATCTGCCTTGCCTGCAGGCAGAACCTCGACAGCTGCCAGGTTTCGATTCAGCAGCTCACTTCGCTCACTTCAGCATCTTCAGCTAATTACTTTGGTGATCTTTGGTGGAACAATCTTTGCTTAAGATTGCTTAACCGGCTTAACCCTTTTTCAGCTGCATTTCCTGGAGCTCCATGAATCCCATGAAGCAAAATGATCAAAATGTCTGAAATGAGGTTCTGGGGTTCAGACTGCGTTCGGCGTTGGTGAAGTTCAAGACGTCTGCTGCCCCGGTGACGAACCAAGGATGGTGCCTGGGGTTGAGGATCTGGGGTCAAGGACACTGCAATTACACTCTTGGCTGCTGTCTCAGGCTGTCTCACATTGGGTGATTCCTAGAGTCCTCGATGTCTGTCTTGTAGGTTTCTCATGGAGAAACTGCAATCTGCAATATGGACATCTGCTATGTAATTACTTGGCGCCACGTGCTCGTAACATCTCGCAACCAAAGGTAAACAGGAGCTGTGCACCTCTATAATACCATACATCTACCTGGAACGAACCAATTCACAGAAATTCTTTTCTTGCACGTGCAAAGGAAAAGTCCAGGTTTGGAACCAAAAATTGCAGGGCAAGGTGCTTTCAAATGTCCGCAAAGTTTATTTCCTCTTGAACCTGTCGGTCGCGACAGTCGCCCCAGTCGCCAACAAACGCACTGTTGCAATTGGGTGCGCTGTCGTGGTTTCCAAAATGTCCCGCCTTGGACAGGTCCACGTCAGAGTCACCGGAGTCTTCCTGTTCCACATTTTGGATTGTCAGAACATGTCAGAACATGTCAGAACATATTGACATAGACCATCTCCGAAACAGCAACTTGGAGTGGTCCGAATAATACCGAATATGTCAAGCAAAAAAATAACAAAAAACTTACTTGAGCCTTGTCATCCTTGTCGGGGCGATCCTAAGCTGAGCCAGAGTAAAGCCCAGTCTGTCCAAAAAGTCTGAAGCCATTGTGGCAAAAACTGAGGGCCATGCTTTTCCCCTTTCTGGAGACCTTGTTCAGACTAGCAATGCAAAATGATTCAAAAGCATCTCCAAGAAATGTCGCTAGATGCGGGCCATGATGCGGGTAGTTTGGAAATAAATCAAATGAAATCAAAAGAGTGCAAGCGGATGCACATGTAATGTACCCGTGTTGCTTTTCATCAATTGTGATCTCTGCTCTATATCAGCACTTTGCATTCGTGCGGTTACTTTTTTGCGGTTGTCTTCACCCTCTCTCTCTCTCTCTCTCTCCCATACTTAAACGAATGACATCAAATGACATTGGATGACAGTTCTGACTGCGGGTTAAGCTGCCGTTTGGCATCTGGCTGAACTGGCCTGGGCTGAATCAGGCTTTGCATGGAAGCAAGGTAGCAGAAGGTGCCCGAGGAGTGAGGCAAAGTGCACACAAAATTGAGAAAGGCTCGTACTTCCCGACAGCATCCCACTTAGTTGACGAATGTGCCTTCACTGACTATAATATGTTGAAATGGTGCATCCGTTTTCTCGGTTTGGTTCCTGAGCCTGCAACTTTCCAGACAATGCTTGGGTGCCCCTGTCGCCTCCATGACTGTTCAAGTCGCACTCTCCCCACTTGTCACAGCTTTTCACAATTTGTCACATCAATGGGCCCTGGATGGCCTTCATCTCGCTTCCACCTGGTTTCCACAGTCAACGGCCGCTTCCATTTCTGGATGAGCATCTTGCTGAAATTCTATTGCATCTATTGCCATTGATGGCTCATTGGAAACGAATCTGCAATTTCCAATTGTTTGATCAGTTTGATCAATTGTTTCTTCTAACTCGCATCCCCAGCCTTCCTTCGGATCTTGGCGACCTGCACCACACACGTCCACATGGAGCATTCCTTTAGACATCTTTTGACATTTTTGCTTGTCAAAACTCCAAGCCCCAATCTCCATCCACGCATTAAATAGCATTAGGACCTTGATGTCTGACTTCATTGAGTTTGTACATGTTTGTACTCTCTTGAAAAGCTGAGGACAGGTTCATCAAACATCTTAGCTGTGCTCCTCTTGGTGTTCCAAGCATGTTCACAGGTGATTCTCTAGTTTCCAGAGCTTGTGATCCCAGCTGGGCTTGTGCTCTTGGAAGCCATTTATGGCATAACTGCCCAAGCCCTGTCCCATCTCGTCCCTTCTAGTTTTAAGCGCAATAATTGCACTATCTTTTGAGCAGGTCCAGCAAGCAGTTCTTGCATTGTGCAAGATGTCTTTCAACAATGCATAGCATAGTGTACATAAAGTTTACATAACTTATGCAAGAAGTTTAAGTATCTTGCCAACGTTTACCGTTGCGAAACCAGAAAGTTTGGTCAATCAAGGTTGGTATCTTCAACAGCGACCCCATCAGACCCTACTACACGTCAACAACATCAGCCCTCCCTATTGGCCTTGACGGCGCATCCTCACTTGATGACTTGCCTGCAAGACAGTCTTATTGACTTCCTGTGAGAAATTGTGAGAACATGACCAACCACTCATCAAAAGGTGGATCTATCATGACCACAGTTTCAATGAGCAAATCACACGACTGCTCTCTCGAAGGTGCATAGAAAAAAGAATGCGACTGCTTGGTGGTTGCATTCCATCTCGCAAGGCAAAGCGAAGGGTCAAACTGGGTTCTGGACTCTTCTTGCCCTGTTTGCACACAACTTCACAGCGTGGGGCTTCAACAAAGTGCAAGAGTGTCACGAAGTCAAGCAAATCTCACAGGCTGGAGGAGTATGGAAGAATATTCCAAGCACAATTTTGGAACCCATGACATTTTCAAACTAAGCTGCAAAACAGAGCAAATACCTTCAAGAATGGTGCCTTGTCTTTGGCCCGAGAACGTTCTCTACCTTGCAAATATTTGAAAGATTTTGAAAGTATGGGGTAGCAGGTGCTGGGATTTGCACTACAGCAAACCGAACAAATAAGGGATAGGTGCATTGGGCAGTTGATAATGTGCAGCTCATTTTGAAATGGACACACCAAAAAACGAACCAGTTCATCCCATCACCTACGCCCAGGGTGAGTTCAAAGCAGCCTCGCGATTTGTAGGACTTTGACCTGCCCCGCATCACCAGGCATGATCACTTCAGCTATGGCAGCTATGACAGCATGGCACTGTAGCAATATATAGCAATACATTGAAGTGCAATCTGCACTGATGCTCCGGAAATCGAAAATCAAGAAGCTTAGGTCCTTGGACAGTGCATCACATGGGTCTGCTGGACGGTACTCGGTTTCACCCTCTTGAAGAGGGCGGTCGAAGAGCAGAACGACAGGTCATTTTTCGAATGCCTTCCAACTCGGTTCCAACTCGTGCCAACTACAAGGATGCCATTTTTATGGCATTGCCATCCCCAATCTGTTGCGAAAATCCATAGAGTTTTGCGAGACAATTCCAGGCCATCAAAACGTCACAAGCCTGACTTTACGCTCGTGAGCACAGCCCACGAGAAGGGTCGTTGGCTCTGGTCCTGCTACACTTTGTTCAATTGATTGATAAAATAATGCATATACTCAGTCACACACATGTATATAAAAATATTGTATATACAGTTGTACAGTTGTCATGTTACATACAATTCTTTCAGCCTAGGGCCGAGGGTGACGAAAAGTTGGAAGTTGTGCCAGAAAGGATTGATGAGATCACTGAGATCACTCATTCTGAACAGCCATGACCCTCACAGCATGCTTTGGTGGCCAGATGTGGCCAGAGAGCCAATCTGGCATAGATCGGCAGATCGGCACCCAGCGAATTTGCACCCAGTACAGGTGTTCTACCTTCTAGGCAAGAGTCGTCTAGTCTACTTTCTACAGGGTAGGATCATCTCCTGCATTTGGAGCGGTTCCTTTCAGTGGGTGTTCAGCCAATAACTGCATCCAAGGAATCCAAGGGCCAAACTGTACAAAGTCATCCTATCATCCTATCTTGTCATATCTTGTCCTATCTGGTTCTGCCTGCTGACATCCCACACATCTCCCCTGGTCCTGGCAGGGCCCGGATAGAGAGAATTCAACCATGATGCCCGGCAATGCCCCATTGAATCTTGACATGATTTACTGTACGCCTGTACGCAGATTGAACTTGGCTCAGAAGAGATGGGCAAATAATTGCAAAGTTTGTAATGCGTAGTCAAACTGTCAAGCTCATCACTACGTCACTACGTGGGAGGTGAACATCTCGTTATGGTTGATTCACTTCATAGTGTTCACCAAGGTACAAGGGTTTTGACCGAGAGCCACATGCTTTTTGAACAGATCGTTCCGAGCCAAGGGAACATACTTCACACAAGAAAACTCACTGGCATCTAGTCGATGCGTGAGCAAGATAACCTCAATCAGTCGGATCCTCTGGCCACATGAGGCAAATGGAATCTAATTTAGATATTATTTAGTGCATTGGCCCTGCGGCGGTTTCTGAAGCACCTTGAATCTTGCGAATGGTTTGGCTTTTTGAACTTGTCATCTGATAATGGTATGGAATTGCTATGGATAGTAGACAGTAGTGGCAACTGATGAGTCTGCAGAGTCGATGTTCATGCAAACCCAGCAGCCGGAACACAAGATTTCGTCATGAGGCAGGCCTCGCAAAAGCCAAGGTGTTCGGTCATGTGAGGCAAAGCGATGTCAGCGCCAATTTGAAACAGGTGTTGGACCTGTTTCTCTACACAACCGCAGGAGACTGCAGGGGGACAAGTGGAACTGAACTTCCAAGTCTTCCAAGTCTTCCAAGTCTTCCAGGCCTCAACCCTCTGCCCTCTTCTGCATCATGAGCAAGCGGCGCCTCGTGACAAGTCATCGATGTCTAGCGGCTTACATGATTCACATCTGAAGCAACATGTTCCGTGAAAGACCGAGAGATAAAAGCCTGAAATCTCTTGGGATCAAAACAAATCAGCCCAAGAAACAGTAGCATATTGAGGGTGAAGCACAGCGAGCTTTACTGAATCAGATCCTTCTTGACCCTGTCTCTTGTAGCCAAAGTATCTTAAGCTTCCAACCCTTCAGTAGCTTTCTTGCGCCCAACCTTTCGCCAAATTGAACATGTTCATGTGCTCAGCTCAATCAATTGGCCTGGAAGACTTTCTGAAATGGCAAACGATGCAAAGGTCAAGCGCAGGAAAGAATGCAAAAGGAGGATCCAAAGACAGGCCCTAGGCCCCGCTAGACCCTGGCCCCTTAGGCACCTCCAAAGCCTGCAACTGTTCTTCCATTGCATGGCCCTGCGAGAAAAAAATATCTTGCCGAAAAATTACACCAAAAAAAAATCCGCCCACACCGCTTTGGCGGTGAAGGCGTGCTTATTGGGGGGCAACAGCAACACTAAATGCTCAATGACATTTGTTAATATAGCAGTCGCTATATCAGCTTTAGCTGGGGGGGGGGCCAAAAACGGTTTCGCACCGAGACCAGACGGTTTCGCACCGAGACCAGAATACGGTGGTGTTTTCGACATTTTTCGAGGATTTTTGGGTGTCTGAGCGCAAGAGGGTATTGAAATGGAATTTTGGGTCATTTTGGTAGCTTTCCGGCAATGGAAAAACGGCCAAAAATGAAAAAAACATTGTACATAGCAAGATTTTGCAGGGTTTTTGGATGCCAGAGCATTGAAAACACTGCAAAAACAAGTGTTTTGGACTGACGTTATAGCAAAAAACGTGTAAATTACCGTATGCTTGACTGGAAACATTACAAAAACACTGTCAAAAGCAATGTTTTGGAAGGATTTACTGCCTTTATGGCAAAAAAACGTGTAAATTACCGTCTGTTTGACTGGAAACATTGGAAAAACACTGTCAAAAACAATGTTTTGGAAGGATTTCTTATATATATGTTGGAGTTGGCTACCGGCATTGGAACATGGAAAAATTGAAGAAAACACTGTAAATAGCGGTATTTTCAACGGTTGGGGAGATAAGGGAATTGGAAGCATTGTCGAACATGATGTTTTCGACCGGTTTTATGGCGACAAAAGTGTAAAGTACCGTGCTTTGAAGGAAACCATTGCAAAAACATGGAAACACATTCAAAGAACACGGGATTTGGGGGACTATCTAGGCGTCGTTGTCTAGCTATTTGAAATTCCGCAGCTTGGAGAGCCTCCAAGGGAGGGAAAAGTGAAAATTCCATAGCTTGGGAAGCTGTCACGGCGGGGAAAAGTGAAAATTCCCTAGCTTGGGAAGCCCCCACGGGGGGGAAAAGTGAAAATTCCCTAGCTTGGGGAGCCCCCACGGGGGGGAAAAGTGAAAATTCCCTAGCTTGGGGAGCCCCCACGGGGGGGAAAAGTGAAAATTCCCTAGCTTGGGGAGCCCCCACGGGGGGGGAAAAGTGAAAATTCCCTAGCTTGGGGAGCCCCCACGGGGGGGAAAAGTGAAAATTCCCTAGCTTGGGGAGCCCCCACGGGGGGGGAAAGTGAAAATTCTTAGCTTGGGGAGCCCCCACGGGGGAAAACCACCCTTAGCCCCTCTCACGGACCGAAATAAACTTGCGGTGTGGGCGGCCACCCCACGCGAAGCGGGGTGAATATTGATAGCAATGGGTTCCAATCTCACTTCATTCATCTCGAATTGCTCAAAGCAAAGCCTCAGATGGGCTTGCAGCACTGTGCCAGCGCTCTGCCAGCGCATTGGAGTCGAAGAATCGGCTTGCCAACTGCACAACATGGATGCATATGGATGATTATGGATGCATTACAAATCAAGCCCAACAGGCTCAAACAAAGTGCTGTGGCCCAAACAGTCGGTTTCTTTGGTCAAACCGGTCAAACCAAGATCTGAAAAGCGTCGTTTCTTTTGTTTATGCCGAGCCGCACAAGTTAGTGGAAAAATTGTTCCAGGCCTGTTGCAAGCGCGGCCCTTGACGCCTTGCTAGCCAGACGTGCGAACGAGATCTGATCCGTGCAAGAATAGAGAGAGGAATGTCTCTTTCTGTTTCTGCTGATTTAGGAAAGTGCAATTCCAAATGTATTTTGACGATTTACGGCAGTCACAAACGGAAAAGACACGCAGAATAAACACGGATAGATACAGATAGATAAATAGATAAATAGATAAACAGATAGAGAGATAGAGAGATAGATAGAGATAGATAGAGATAGATAGAGATAGATAGAGATAGATAGAGATAGATAGAGATAGATAGAGATAGATAGAGATAGATAGAGATAGATAGAGATAGATAGAGATAGATAGAGATATATAGAGATAGATAGAGATAGATAGAGATAGATAGAGATAGATAGAGATAGATAGAGATAGATAGAGATAGATAGAGATAGATAGAGATAGATAGAGATAGATAGATAGATAGAGATAGATAGAGATAGATAGAGATAGATAGAGATAGATAGATAGATAGATAGAGATAGATAGGAGATAGATAGAGATAGATAGAGATAGATAGAGATAGATAGAGATAGATAGAGATAGATAGAGATAGATAGAGATAGATAGAGATAGATAGAGATAGATAGAGATAGATAGAGATAGATAGAGATAGATAGAGATAGATAGAGATAGATAGAGATAGATAGATATAGATAGAGATAGATAGAGATAGATAGAGATAGATAGAGATAGATAGAGATAGAAAGAGATAGATAGAGATAGATAGAGATAGATAGAGATAGATAGAGATAGATAGAGATAGATAGAGATAGATAGAGAGAGATAGAGAGAGATAGAGAGAGATAGATAGAGAGAGAGATAGAGAGAGAGATAGATAGAGAGATAGATAGAGAGATAGATAGAGAGATAGATAGAGAGATAGATAGAGAGATAGATAGAGAGATAGATAGAGAGATAGATAGATAGATAGATAGATAGATAGTAGATAGTAGATAGTAGATATTAGATATTAGATATTAGATATTAGATATTAGATATTAGATAGTAGATATTAGATATTAGATATTAGAGATTGATATTAGATATTAGATATTAGGTATTATATATTAGAAATTAGATATTAGATATTATATATTATATTATTATATATTATATATTATATATTATATAGATAATGAATAAGAGGAAAGAGGTACGAGTGTATATCCTACATGTTGGTTTATGGTATGTAGTCTGTAGTACACAGGAGTTGGAGCTCCGAAGTGGCGCAAATAGCGCGTAAATGGGAGGATGGGGCTCCGAAATAGCGTGCAAATTGGAAGTTGCAGCTCCAAAGACCCAGAAACAAAATCAAGGATAGTAGTATACAAGCTGAAAAGTCGCAACAACAGCACCAAAATGCACCAAAAAGCACACCGCCCTACAAGGAAAGCAGAACGAAGAAGGCACGCCAAAAACAGCTTGCCAAATTCAACAAAACACACAAAGCAAAGCATAAAACAGCATTTAACATAAAATACAGAGCACAAAAAGAACATGCAAAATGCAAACCAGAATAGAACCCTCTGAACAAACGGCACATTTTACATGCTTGCCTACAAGAGGGCAAAAAATACTTCCAGCCCAACTGCTTGGCCAGCCACTCTAGCGAAGCCAAACGTTCCTGGCCAAATGCAGCCACTTCGCTTTCAAAGGGTTTCCGCTTGCTTTTGATTAGGTGAGCTTTGTAACCCTTTGTAAGCCTTGGAGTAGCTCAAGCAAACTTTGACTCATAACACAGCCTCGAGCTCCCTCAGGTTTCGCGCCCGGGCCAAGCGCATCTGATGCCGTCGCCTGACAGGCAAAGAAACGTCCACGACGTAATATTGAAGCTGAAATTGGCACCTTGCTTGCAATTGAACTTTCCAAACTCCTTGAATCAATAAAAAGCAATAAAATATATTGCAAACCTCCAAAATAACACTGAAGCTCTGAAAGGATTTCACAAGTGTCACACCCGTCATTGATGCTTCGTCCTGCAATACCTCGGGGCTTTAGAGATTTTCAATGGCAAGACTGTCTTATGAGGTTCTGCTGCCAAAACAGATCACAAGACTCCAAGTGCAAGACTATCAGTACTCCCCAAATGAAAGGACCGACAAAAGAACCACAAGGCTATCGGTTGCTGTCAAAACTAAAACTGTGTCAGCCCATTCAGACTAAGGCAAAGGCGCGTTGATGCCAGCTGTTGCTCCAACTCCTCACCAGTCCTCAATCGACCGTCTGCGGAAAGCGAGCTTTGTATGATTCTGTGTGTGTGTGTGACATGCGTAAGATGCTACGAGAGTTTGTCAGATTAGTTGGAACGTGTCTTCCTAGCCCTTTCTGAGCTTAGCTGGATTCGGATGCTGTAAGGTAGGATCATAGATCTGAAAGGCCTCTGAAATCCTCTCTATCGTTGTGACCGTGCAGATTTCAGACCACATCAGCCAGACCACATCAGCGTAGTGCAGAGTGCTATATTTGCTGACTGCTGCTCTGACTCAGAAAGGGGACAATTTGATAATGCCAAAGGAAGAAATGTGGCAAGGGCAAAACAAACGGCAAATCTTCCAAAGACAGACACATCTTGGAGACACGCTTTGCCAAAACCTGCTGAGACCTCTGTCAATGCTACAGTGTGTCTTTGCGCAATTGGTTGTGTGCAAAAACCTCTGAGGCATGGACTGACCAACACCAGCACGGTCCACCCAGTGCCGGGACCCACGCCAAGCCCTGTCAGACTTTGCATCTTGCTCTTCTCATGGGCTCTCCATGCAGAGTAGGGTAAAACAATGTAAAACACGTAAAGTCAGGGAATCCACATGAATCAAGTTGAAAACCTGAAGAGTTCCATGATTCTAAACACGGAAGCTCATGGAAGCTCCAGAAACATCTCGTCATATTACCCCAAGCGCACTCACCCACAGCGTTAGTGTCGTACTGCTGGTACCAAAACTCGTTGGCCTGGCGGAAATTGTCACAGCTTAGTTCAAAAACATTGCAGTCACATTGAAAACTAGCTTTGAACACTAGGAAAATTGGAATTCATTTGGCTTTGAAGTCTAGCTTTGAAACGAGCCAGGCAGCACAGCTGGCTGTGCAAGACGCCTTATCAAAGCCTGGTTGGGATTTCGTGAAGGCAATCGAATCAATGGAATGCTAAAAGGCTGACGCAGATCCGTGTTCATTCGTCCTCTTGCATGGCTATCTGGTGCACCTTGAGAGAAAGTGATTCCAGCGAATCTGCTGGTGGTGTGACAGCAACCTCCTGAAGATAAGAGAAGATCAGCATTGTGCAGCTCACAAAGTATTTGCAAATGCAATCGAATGTCTGCATCTGCTCGACATCTCGAAGCTTTTAGGCTAGTCCTCGAGAACAACGGCACAAGGTGCAGACCAAGGTGCAGCCTGTCAACACTCCGGCAAACCCCAGTTGCACTTGCAGCCTGTTTTGGGAAGATTTGGCCACACTGAAACTAAGAACGCCTTCAAAGCTGCCAGCACCAAGGTGGAAACCAGCAAGATACCTGGCAGAGCGTTGGACATTGACGATACCTTGGGCAAGGCATGGCAAGGCATGGCAAGGCAACTGTTCTCTCCAAGACGAAACAGGAGCACTGCGCGGTCGACTCGAAAAGCGGAACCTGAACGCAGTCCAATGCAAGAGCCACAAGGGTTCCAGGGTTCTGAAGAGGAAACACTTGAGAATATGTTTGAAAAAAAACTGGGAAAATATGAGGAAATTGATATTTGGCCACACCTGCCCACCATGGCTCTGACACAAGTGGCTTCGGGCAGTTTTGAGCCAATAACTGAGTCGGATAACAGCAATGTTACAATGTTCACCGTAATTCCCACAACCTTTGACAAGCTCTCCACATCACAAGACAAAGCCAGCCTGGAGGAGGAATGCCTGGCTAAGTATTGTCCAATGCTGTGAATGCGGTTCCAGTCTTTTTAAGGGGTAGGAAGGGGGATACAATTTGATACAACGCTAAATTATGCTAAATTCAGATCTAGATTCTAGATTAGAATCTAGATCAATCTATATACATAGAGATAGATCATACACTTCTGCTCAACTGCTCAACCAGTCTTAACCAGTCTTGATAGCCTTCAACTTCTCAGCGGTGGAGCCTGCGCTGATCCTCTGAGATTCCCCACTTTTTCTGTGCCCGTGCAGGGTGGTCTTCCCAGACCTGCACGACTGCACGACGTCAGCAATATTTGGGTCGCCATGTGTGCCCAATGTCACACGTTCTGGTCCCCAACTCCATACAGTACATTACAGTACTGTACCTGTTTCCATCACAGTGAACACACCAGTCTGTTTGAAAGTACTGAACTGGCTGAGCGTTTTGAAGCTGTTGGCACTGAGGTTCTGCCCACCTGTGTCTTGTCGTTCCCTTCACCTTTTTGCCTGCGAGACACGCGGTGACCAAGTAGTGAACGACTTTCCTGCACCACCTGGACCGCCTGTGTCCGTTTTCGGCCCGGCCTCCGTCCCTCTTTCCTGGCTGCCTTTTCAGCTCTCCGCAACTGCCGCTCTGCCTCCTTCACGGAAGCTCTTATACGTGGCATCACTTGGCATCACTTGGCATCACTTGGCATCACTTGGCATCATTTCGTATTGCTTTCTTGGGGTTATAGCATCATTGCATGCGAATACTAACTATTAAACGATACTTGAAAGATTTTATATCGCTCGAGATTTTGTTGACTCTGCAAGGCAACCATCGTTGATAGTGTTCCACATGACCTCCATCACACCCTAGTCAAACACACACACACACCCCAAAAGCTGCTTTCGCTTCGTGTGCTTGACTGGAATTTGAAGAATTGCGTTTAGGATTTTTTTGGGTGCTGCTTTCAGAACACCTTTGGACAAAAATCGAATATGTATAATTGTGGAATATTGTGGATTGTTATTCCGTTTCAGGCAGCCGGCCACTCCTCGACTTGCAGCCATTATTTTTGCGTTGGGGAGTTGGTGTCGCCCCTCCATACTTTCTTAAAGTGTCAGAGTGCCCTGTGACGTCCTTACCTATCATCCCTTTCCTATCAGTTTGACTTCCCCCTGTGCATCATTTGTACTATCTGTATCCGTTTGGGTCCAATTTCTTTACTTTCCTAGATTCGGTCCTTCGGACTCAAGGGATCTAAATGGGCATTTTTTCCGGTATCCGAATACTTAGACTTACAGAATCGTTTCAAATTTGATGTACATGATTGTACATGTACCAGTAAGACCATCTTCTACCGTTTTTACATTGTTTGCACTTCCATCCAAATGCCCATCTTTGAACATCAAACGAGACTTTGCCTCCGCATCATACGCCACGGGCATGCCAGGCATGGGCATGCCCCAAGGCATGGCCTCCGCATGACAGGCCATGCAAAGGGCGACATGTGGGCGATATGACAAGCTGACAAGCCATGATCATCATTGATCATCATTGATCATCGATCAGGTCCAATGGTGTGACCGTGGCTGGATGTTACTGGGACCGAGACCCATGGGGGTGGCATCATCGGAATCCCTGCGCCACAAAAGGATGCCGAAGTCGAGATGATGACGATTGGAAGTGTCAATAGATTCAATAGATTCTAGCGGGTCTAGTCGGGTCTAGTCACTTAGTCTAATGATTCTCTGGGTTTTGATTGGTTTTCTATGTTTTGCTGGCACTGTGAAGCACCCGTCATGTGAAAGGTTGCCTGGCATTGGCATAAATGGAGGAGCTCCTGGCCAACCTTGGGAGCAGAGCATCATGAGCGTCGCATGCCTTCGCTGTGATTTGATCATTGCTCGAGGTCAGGACCCATAGACGGCACCTGTGGAAACACCACGTGTTGGGTCAATGCTCCTCAAGTGACCCCCAAATAGTACTTAATGTTTCAAAGATGTTTCAAACATTGTTTTAAATGGCTGTGTGTTATGAGTCATGAGGAACTAATATGATGTGGTATTCTGCAATAAATGTTATAATATTGTATAATTATATATATATAATTATAGTAGTTTGATTCCAGAGTTGTCTTCCTGGTTTTCCCATGTCCCCGTGGTCTTCTGCTTGGCCTCCTTCTCCGGGTTCCGAGATCGCTCTCGGTCGCGGCGATGCCGGGTCCGGTCCTTGCGTCCCCTGGATCGCGAGCGCGACCTGTCGATGGAGTCTACTGTAGGATCTCTACGAATTGTAGGTGACCGCAAGGCACTACACCAGTTACACCTATGAAATGAATTTGATTTGGCCAGTGATGCCTTGAGTGATGCAGTGCATGTAAGATGCATTCGCTGTAACGACTGTAACGATGCAAATTAAATCAAACGCATAAAATGCTGCGGGTCGAACCTGGATCCAGAGGAACGAGAGTCTGACCCCTTTGAAGAGCCAGACCTTGAAGTAACATGTGGCACACTGCCACTGCGATATCAGCTCACTCGAAATGATAGCAGCAAATTGATTTGTCAGGATAGAGCCTCGATGATCTCGTTCTCGATGATTTCTTGGTTTTACCTGGATAGATTCGAAAATCTTACTGGCTCGTGTCTTGCTTGCATGTGCGAACAAAACTGGCTGCTTGCAAGGACTTGCGGCCATGTCACTGCGCTTCTGCCTCCTTCGCGAACTCCGCCTCCTTCCCCTTCACTGCACAAATCTGAGCTTCTTCACAGAGATGAAGTCTGTTCAATTTGCTTGAAACATCTTGAAACGCTTTGACAGCAGTCAACTGCCTGTGGCATTGACTTGACTCTAAACATCTCCAACTTACTCTGTCCTGGAACGTTGGCCTTTGCCCTTGCCCTCAATCGTGTATCGGCTCCAGCCTGCCAAGACGAAACACGGAAAAACGTTTCAAATAAATCGCGACTAAACATATCAAGGGCACCGCTCTCGTGGCTGGCTGTGCGACTTTTACTTTTGCTACCTTACACTTCAGTTGGGTGTCTGGATTCGAATACATATATAATATAATTATTATGATATATAGCAGCCCTGAAAAGGTAGAAAAGTGTTTCAGGTTGCTATATCCGCCGACCCCGGCCTTCGCCAAGGCCGGGGCGGCGCCTGGGACCACCGCAGGTGTGGACCTTGTCCTCTTCCAAACCCTCCAAACCTTTACCCTTAAGCAGCTTCCCCAACAGGCACCCCAGGGCCAGGGCCACAGCAATGACTTTCTATGAGCTTTCAAAGCTGCCGTTTGCCAGCCCGCAAAGGCTCCAAACGCCTCCAAAATTCCAAACCCCCAGGGCCAGGGCCACAGCAATGAGACTTTTTATGAATTTCAAAGGTGCCGCTTGGTAGCCCGCAAAGGCTCCAAACTTTCCAAAACAAAATTCCAAACACCTTCCCCAACAGGCACCCCAGGGCCAAGGCCACTTCCCCAACAGGCACCCCACGGCCAGGGCCAAGGCCACTTCCCCAACAGGCACCCCAGGGCCAGGCCACAGCAATGGCTTTCTTAAGCTTTCAAAGCTGCCGTTTGCCAGCCCGCAAACCCTCCAAAACTCTCCAAACCCTCCAAACGCTCCAAACCCTCCAAACACCGTCCCCAGCAGGCACCTCAGATCCACAACAATGACTTTCTTGATGCTTTCCAAGCTGCCGTTTGCCAGCCCGCAAAGGCTGCAACCCCTCTAAAATTCCAAACACCTTCCTTAACAGGGGGCCAGGGCCACAGCAATGACTTTCTATGGGCCTCAAAGCTGCAGTTTGCCAGCCTGCAAAGGATCCAAACTTCCAAAATTCCAAACACCTTCCCCAATATGCACCCTAGGGCCAAGGCAACTTCCCCAACAAGCACCCCAGGGCCAGGCCACAGCAATGGCTTTCTTAGGCTTTCAAAGCTGCCGTTTGCCAGCCTGCAAACCCTCCAAAACTCTCCAAACGCTCCAAACGCTCCAAACCCTCCCCAACCCGCCAAACCCTCCAAACACCGTCCCCAGCACACACCTCAGATCCACAGCAATGACTTTCTTGATGCTTTCAAAGCTGCCTTAACAGGGGGCCAGGGCCACAGCAATGACTTTCTATGGGCCTCAAAGCTGCAGTTTGCCAGCCTGCAAAGGATCCAAACTTCCAAACACCTTCCCCAACATGCACCCTAGGGCCAAGGCAACTTCCCCAACAGGCACCCCAGGGCCAGGCCACAGCAATGGCTTCTATGGGCTTTCAAATCTGGCTTTCTTAGCTTCAAAGCTGCCGTTGCCAGCCCGCAAACCCTCCAAAACTCTCCAAACGCTCCAAACGCTCCAAACCCTCCAAAACCCGCCAAACCCTCCAAACACCGTCCCCAGCAGGCACCTCAGATCCACAGCAATGACTTTCTTGATGCTTTCAAAGCTGCCGTTTGCCAGCCCGCAAAGGCTGCAACCCCTCTAAAATTCCAAACACCTTCCTTAACAGGGGGCCAGGGCCACAGCAATGACTTTCTATGGGCCTCAAAGCTGCAGTTTGCCAGCCTGCAAAGGATCCAAACTTCCAAACACCTTCCCCAACATGCACCCTAGGGCCAAGGCAACTTCCCCAACAGGCACCCCAGGGCCAGGCCACAGCAATGGCTTTCTTAGGCTTTCAAAGCTGCCGTTTGCCAGCCCGCAAACCCTCCACAACTCTCCAAACGCTCCAAACACTCCAACCCCTCCAAAACCCGCCAAACCCTCCAAACACCGTCCCCAGCACACACCTCAGATCCACAGCAATGACTTTCTTGATGCTTTCAAAGCTGCCTTAACAGGGGGCCAGGGCCACAGCAATGACTTTCTATGGGCCTCAAAGCTGCAGTTTGCCAGCCTGCAAAGGATCCAAACTTCCAAAATTCCAAACACCTCCCCCAACATGCCCCCTAGGGCCAAGGCCACTTCCCCAACAGGCACCCCAGGGCCAGGCCACAGCAATGGCTTTCTATGGGCTTTCAAAGCTGGCTTTCTTAGGCTTTCAAAGCTGCCGTTTGCCAGCCCGCAAACCCTCCAAAACTCTCCAAACCCTCCAAACGCTCCAAACCCTCCAAAACCCTCCAAACACCGTCCCCAGCAGGCACCTCAGATCCACAGCAATTACTTTCTTGATGCTTTCAAAGCTGCCGCTTGCCAGCCCGCAAAGGCTGCAACCCCTCTAAAATTCCAAACACCTTCCTTAACAGGGGGCCAGGGCCACAGCAATGACTTTCTATGGGCCTCAAAGCTGCAGTTTGCCAGCCTGCAAAGGATCCAAACTTCCAAAATTCCAAACACCTTCCCCAACATGCACCCTAGGGCCAAGGCCACTTCCCCAACAGGCACCCCAGGGCCAGGCCACAGCAATGGCTTTCTATAGGCTTTCAAAGCTGCCGTTTGCCAGCCCGCAAACCCTCCAAAACTCCCCAAAACTCTCCAAACCCTCCAAACGCTCCAAACCCTCCTAAACCCGCCAAACCCTCCAAACACCGTCCCCAGCAGGCACCTCAGATCCACAGCAATGACTTTCTTGATGCTTTCAAAGCTGCCTTAACAGGGGGCCAGGGCCACAGCAATGACTTTCTATGGGCCTCAAAGCTGCAGTTTGGGGGGCCAGGGCCACAGCAATGACCTTCCATGGGCCTCAAAGCTGCAGTTTGCCAGCCTGCAAAGGATCCAAACTTCCAAAATTCCAAACACCTTCCCCAACATGCACCCTAGGGCCAAGGCCACTTCCCAACAGGCACCCCAGGGCCAGGCCACAGCAATGGCTTTCTTAGGCTTTCAAAGCTGCCGTTTGCCAGCCCGCAAACCCTCCAAAACTCTCCAAACCCTCCAAACCCTCCAAACGCTCCAAACCCTCCAAAACCCGCCAAACCATCCAAACACCGTCCCCAGCAGGCACCTCAGATCCACAGCAATGACTTTCTTGATGCTTTCAAAGCTGCCGTTTGCCAGCCCGCAAAGGCTGCAACCCCTCTAAAATTCCAAACACCTTCCTTAACAGGGGGCCAGGGCCACAGCAATGACTTTCTATGGGCCTCAAAGCTGCAGTTTGCCAGCCTGCAAAGGATCCAAACTTCCAAAATTCCAAACACCTTCCCCCAACATGCACCCTAGGGCCAAGGCAACTTCCCCAACAGGCACCCCAGGGCCAGGCCACAGCAACCCCAGGGCCAGGCCACAGCAATGGCTTTCTATGGGCTTTCAAAGCTGGCTTTCTTAGGCTTTCAAAGGCCAGGCCACAGCAATGGCTTTCTTAGGCTTTCAAAGCTGCCGTTTGCCAGCCCGCAAACCCTCCAAAACTCTCCAAACCCTCCAAACCCTCCAAACGCTCCAAACCCTCCAAAACCCGCCAAACCCTCCAAACACCGTCCCCAGCAGGCACCTCAGATCCACAGCAATGACTTTCTTGATGCTTTCCAAGCTGCCGTTTGCCAGCCCGCAAAGGCTGCAACCCCTCTAAAATTCCAAACACCTTCCTTAACAGGGGGCCAGGGCCACAGCAATGACTTTCTATGGGCCTCAAAGCTGCAGGTTGCCAGCCTGCAAAGGATCCAAACTTCCAAAATTCCAAACACCTTCCCCAACATGCACCCTAGGGCCAAGGCAACTTCCCCAACAGGCACCCCAGGGCCAGGCCACAGCAATGGCTTTCTATGGGCTTTCAAAGCTGGCTTTCTTAGGCTTTCAAAGCTGCCGTTTGCCAGCCCGCAAACCCTCCAAAACTCTCCAAAACTCTCCAAACCCTCCAAACCCTCCAAACGCTCCAAACCCTCCTAAACCCCCCAAACCCTCCAAACACCGTCCCCAGCAGGCACCTCAGATCCACAGCAATGACTTTCTTGAGGCTTTCAAAGCTGCCGTTTGCCAGCCCGCAAAGGCTGCAACCCCTCTAAAATTCCAAACACCTTCCTTAACAGGGCAAGGCCACTTCCCCAACAGGCACCCCAGGGCCAGGGCCAAGGCCACTTCCCCAACAGGCACCCCAGGGCCAGGCCACAGCAATGGCTTTCTATGGGCTTTCAAAGCTGGCTTTCTTAGGCTTTCAAAGCTGCCGTTTGCCAGCCCGCAAACCCTCCAAAACTCTCCAAACCCTCCAAACCCTCCAAACACCGTCCCCAGCAGGCACCTCAGATCCACAGCAATGACTTTCTTGATGCTTTCAAAGCTGCCGTTTGCCAGCCCGCAAAGGCTGCAACCCCTCTAAAATTCCAAACACCTTCCTTAACCGGGGGCCAGGGCCACCTTCCCCAACATGCACCCTAGGCATCCATCCATCCATCCATCCATCCATCCATCCGTCCATCCGTCCATCCATCCATCCATCCATCCCCATCCATCTATCCATCCATCCATCTCTCCCTCTCCTCTCTCTCTCTCTCTCTCTCTCTCTCCCTCTCCTCTCTCTCTCTCTCTCTCTCTCTCTCTCCCCACAGTCCCCCCCAAATAGAGGGGGTTCGGCGGCACCTGGGCGCTAGCCCATTCTATATATTCAAAGGGCTGGATGAGGGTTTTGCTCGTTTGCGGACTATCTGACTATCTCGTTACAAGTGTCCATCTCAGGGGCTCGCCTGAAAATCTGTGATTCCCAGAATCTATATGATATCATATATGTTCTATATCATTTGTAGGTGATAGATATTGATAGATGATATCGATGATATCGGGAAATTGGAATTTGGAATTCACGCACGGAAAATGGTGAGCCATCAATCCTGTGAATTTTCACTGGCTGAAGCACCTGGACCTAACATGAAATTCACCTCAAGTTTTTTCAGAAAATCATCTCAAGTGGAACCACGGGGGTCCTATCAAGATTTTCGCGCCCGAAACAAAGCCTGTGGATGTGAACAGGGGGCAGTGCTGGAAGTCACGACATCGCGAAGAGATTATACAAATAGCTATGGATCAAAACCATGCTACCCTGTGTTTTTTCACATCAAAATAGCAGCCATTCGAATCTTGGTAGCGTGGATCTAATTTCATCTTGGGCGCACCACAAAAATCCCACCACAAACTGCGCCTTGTATCCGACACACGCCAAAAAGGCCTAGCTCGATGAGATGCTGGGGACCCCAGCATAGGAAACAAACAGCAACGACATGAGAAGATCAGCGATCTGAGGATGCAAACAGCAAGAAACTGAGATTGAAAATGGCTATAGAAATAGTGGAATTTCCCATTAATAGCATGGTGGATCTTTCCATAGTTATGTAAACGTTTACCAGGGGGTAAATGTAATTGGCCAGGATGAGGCGAAAGGTCGATGGTCTGCAATCGGTGTAGATGGTATGTAGATCCCCCTCCCTATTCGACCTCTGAGATGCTGTAGGGCATGTAACCCACGTAGCGCGTGAGTTTCAACTTGCCCAGCACCGACCACAAGAGAGCTAGGAAGCGGGGCTGCAAAAGGAGAGGTTAAGATATGGAAAACAACCCTGGTTTCGGCGTCGGGAATTATGTATAAATGGTGGATGTTCATGGATGTTCCAGGTCCATATCGTCCATGTTCCAAGCTACTGCTATGGTCCGTGGTATTCAAAATTAGGAGCCAATGGATAATGTGGGAACAACAGTGACCATAGTGTAACAAGCATGGGGATCTAACGAACAATGGGACAACCCAGCTCCTGCTGAATTTGGTGAAATTTGGCGG
>CAMXCT020003762.1:0-54831 GCA_947184155.2 Cladocopium goreaui
TCTCCACCGTCCTCTCGGACTGCGAGCCCTGAATCGCCCTGGCGATTACCTTCCTCCTGCCCGGCTCACCAAGCTTATTGCCCTCCTCTGGCCGGATGCGAGCCAGGATAATGACTCTGATGTTGCGTGTCTGCTCAAAATTGGCCAAGCACCACATACAGGAGTCTGGACTGCCGCAACGACCACACAATGCCTGCCAGCTTCTCTGGCGCGCCTTTTCAGTGGGGAGACGCTCAGCCATCTCAATGTTGCCAGTTGCCTGATCTCTGCAATCCTAGCAGTCCTGCTGATCGCTGCTGCACCCGAAGAGTTTGGAATCCCGGAGTGTACAACCACAGTGGAAGCAGCCGGCCTGGACGGCCCACATCGATGGGGCATCATACTGCCCAACAGTTCACGAGTGTCTCTGCTGACGTACAAAGCCATCGTTGCAGTTAGGTACCCAGAACTGGTACTGCATGACCAGGATCCCATCCAGATAGGGCACTTTGTACCTCACGATCACACTGTCGAGCACGGAGGATTCCGGACGGTCTTGTGGGAGGTCCCCAAAGATCTTATGGCAGCCATTGAAGATGTCGTAGTGTTCCTTAACTACCTTCAAAGGTACTATCGGGACCTTAGCCAAGGAGCGACAGCGCAGCTTCTGGTGAGCTGTGCACAACCAGCTCCTGCAACATGGTTTTCAGGCAGCATGGTTTGGAGGGCTCAGAATAGCCACAACCTCGTCAGCGGCGGGGGCCACCGCACGAATTGCAGTTGTTGTCCAAACGGGGTGTGGTTTCCTCAGCGGGGGCCGTCGAGGGGCCTCTCTGGAAGACAGGGAAGACTGTTTTGGACGAGCCACAGTGGCGCTTACAAGAGCAATCAGACATACGTACATTGTCTCTCCCATTGACATGGCTGGGATGATTGGGATGGCTCAGACGTTAGCGGTCTATCACTATGGTTATCACACCCTCAAAAACAGACTAGTCCAGTATCATGAGCCTGCGAGAGAACCCTCAGACGCAGAAGCTGTCCTAGAGTGGGGACTCAACACACCGTTTACCTCGCAAGATAAACCACCCCTGGCCATTGCCATGGTCGTGACAAATAATGGAGTGCGCTCCCTGAGAAGGTATAGGTTGGTTATTGCGCAGAAGTCGAAGCTGCGACTCACGCAGGAGGTCACTGCGGCATTAGCCTCCCAAAGTCGGGACCATCGACTCACGGCGAGTGGCTTGTTCCCGTGCTCCATTGATCGGGAGTACCTGTATGGCTATACAGGGGACGGATATCGCTCTCCACTGTGGCTTTGTGCTTCCCACAATGGATCTCCGGTTCTTGTCCACCGGCTCCGGGGCAGCAAAATATATTTCCATCAGGCCACCAAAGACCGGAGGATATTGCTCATACCGGGTATCCATTATTTTGATGCTCACCGACTGCAACCACTGCTGCTGCAGGCTCCTGCATTGCAAATCCACCTGAGAGCGAGCCCTCTGGCAGGCCCTGAAGGGGCGGGTGAGGCTGTCGAGGATCCCTCGTCGGACGAAGAGCGAGCTACCACTGATGGTGAATCTGAGGTGGGGGAGGAAGCTGAAGAGGCGGATCTGCCTCCTGAAGAACCATGGTGCCCGCCAATCCCAGATGCGCTTGATGATCCCACGGAAATGGAAATCGAAGGTGCTGCTGACAAGCTGGCCACCATGATGAAGAGTTCTCAACCTCAAGCCAACGTCTTCTTCCAACCTGACAACCTAGGTGCTCTCCCACACCTGTGGCTGCAGGCTAAACTTACCATCTCTTTGACGTCCATACAGGACAAGTTTGCCCGCCTCTTCATGTCTATTGCGGCCGAACTGTGGCTGAGGGATGCAATCGATACAGTAGAAGAAGTATTTACACATGCAGCCCGCAACTTCACGCTCCGGCTTGCAGAAAAGCTTGCGCAGTACATCTGCTCGCTCACTCGACGAGCAGAGTCCCTGGCAACCCCAGAGACTGAATGCCTTCTGTATGCCACGTATTGGTTTCGTCCAATTCTCTCCGAGCTAATTGGAGCAGCCAAGGAGAGTGCAGACGTGAACCGAGAACGTGCCCCCAGTGGCCCCGTGAAAGTTGTGGTCACCAACCGGCCTCACTGTCGGCGCAACAATGGTGTAGACCTTGTCAGCGGAGTCTCGGCCCTCCTGGCGTGGTTTCCTGCTAGCTGGGCTAGCAAGATTGCACCGTGCTTCATAGGGGAGGCTCCATACAAGAAGTTGCCATTGTTTGCCCACATCGAGAGTTTGAAGGTCTGCAAAGGGATGCGGTTGACCAAGTGCTGCAGGCAGTCAAGTTCACCGACAAGAATGTCCCTGGACTGAGCTTGGCGCTGGATGAGGAATTCCAAGCAGCCAATTGTTTTACGGAACTCATCCGTGGGTACACAAAAAGTGTGGTGGAACCCTACATCATGATGGGTCTGCAACCCACTGGACCCACAAGAGTCAACTTGGAAGTCATTGTACCATCCTCAACAGGACTCACTCCAGCAAAGTGGAAGCAGACAGCCACTCTGTGCCCACTCGATTGGCCGTCAAATTATAGCCTCCTCAGATTGTGGCACATGACCAAAAGCTTCCATCAGTACGCTGCACAACTCAAGCAGCAAATACAGCATCGTCATATGTTTACTCATTGGGAAGTCAACAGCGCGAAGTTGGCGAGTATAGGGTGCTCTTCCAGCGACCAGCCCATTATGTGCCAGAAACGATCCTTAGGCAACATGTACAAGAACGGGTCTTCCCTGATAGGAGACTACGTAGGAGAACACCAGCAACTGACAGGGTTGCCTTTCAGGCCAAATGCAACGAGCTACGGCTCCTTGCCGCAGGGGCAGAGAGGGCTAACCCTGTCTCCTTCGCGATTGGGAACAGCTGGAATGACACCCTCCGAGCAGATAAACAACACTACCTTGAATATACTACACGGAGTCAGACGTAGCGACCCTCCTCCTCCCCCTCCTCTTCCCTCTGTTTTGTTGTGCTTTGCCTTTGTCTTCTGTGCCCTAGTCCTTGGGCGCCACATCGCGTTTTGCTCCCACTTGCTACTATGTTGTGGGGGCCCTTTTGTGTGCTTACGTGGGGTTCTGTCCCCTCGTGGCCCCCCTTTTACGATTTGGCAATTTTTCTGGTGCGGTTTTGATTCGGGCCGTGCTCTCCTGCCATCCTTTGTCCTTGGCCTTGTGTTCTTGCTTCCCTTCGTGCGTGGCCTCTCTGTGTTTGTGGTTTTGTCGTTTTGGTGTTTCTGCCTGCGCGTTTGCTGGTGTCTTTCCGTGGTCGTCGTGCTCCTTTTTGTGTGTGGTTGGGCCCCTCTGCCCTCTGTGTCTGTTTTGTTTGTTTGGCTGTTGTCGGCTCCCTTCCCTGCCGGTCGTTGCTTCCCTTCCCCCTGCGGTTGGTCCCTTGTGGCGCCCTGGCCCAGTTTGTACGCTGGTCCCTCCCTCTGGGTATCTGGTTGCTTTCGTGACGGCCTGGTTGCCCTGCCTTAATGCTGGGGGTGTGGTCGTGCTCTGTCGTCCTTACTTCATTTTGTCTCATGGCAGCAAAGGCCTCTGGCCCTGTGTGGGGTGTGTTTTACCCTCTACACCATGTTGCATGTGTTGCTCGGGTGCTCAGTATTACCACGCTGAGGTATTCATCTGTGATGATCCAGGTCCCCCATTGGACACCGCTAAGCTGCACTATTGCTATTCTTGGCTGTAATTGCGGCATACTCCACCCCTGTCCTCTTCTGCCTTCCCGGCGGCCCCTCTCTCTCTCCTGCTTGTGGTTGTGTCTTGGTTTGTTGCTCTTTGGTTCCTTCCGCTTCTTCATGCGACCTCCCCCGCCCCCACTTAGGCGCGTGACGTCCGGAGCTTAGATAGGATTGAGAGTGCTTTTGATTGAGGTCATTGTTGGAGTGGCAAGGAAACAGCAAGTTTCACTAAGGTGACTAAGGACGGGACTCTTTTGGCGCCCCCTAGGGCCCGTGTTTTTGCCCCCCTTCCTTTGCTTTGTCCTCCTCCGGGGGTCTTTTCTTAGATCTGAATTCGTTTCTCTTTTCTGAGTCTGTATTAGGTGTCATTTGTCCAGTGGCTCTGCATGGTTGGGTGTGTCTATCCGAGAGGGGCGGTAGGTAGCCGGCCGAAGCCATGGACCAGGCTGCGCTGCAGTGAGTCTCACTGGTAATCCAGTGGTGCTCCCTGTGGGACAGCCTGGGGCGCCCGCGAGCAGCATAAGTCTGCCCACATGGTTCGTCAGTTAGTGGACGGGATATGGTGATTCTGCAGCCTGCCTACTCTGTGGGTGAGTAGCGTTACGGATTTGGATGCACTACATCCGTCTACTTTGCATACTACAATGCACTGCAGGTCTTTCAGGGACGATGACATCCTGAAATGTCTTGAACAGGTCTGTGGTTGGCACGTTTAGCGAACCTGCAACAACGAGAGCAACGTTGCCAAAGGTAAAACTGGTATGGCGAAACTCTTGTATACAGTCATGTCATTCTTCGGCTTTCTTTTGCTGTCCGAGCGTGGAGTCATCGCCTCTTTGGCTTCATGCTCTCTGCACGACTGAAGACATTTTTGCATGTCTTTCATCGTTGCGAGCGTTGCCTACTGCTGAGGAGTATTACTGGCGGAGCTCAATCAATTTGCAGGTTTACATTTCCCCTATGAAATTAGGGGCCCTGCGCCACATTTGCGATGGCAGTATGGAAGTTTTTCGCTGGCTTGCGAAGCTTCCTGTGCGCCACTATTACCCGCCCCCCTACTGGGGGGTACCCGGCACAGTGACTACCACGACTTCCTTGCTCACGGTCAATATATGGTAACGATTCTGTCCATGGAAGGCCTTCTGGACAAGCTGATCTGAGAGGACGCTGAGAGAGGCATAATTTGTCGCCCCGTGCTTATGTACAGCTTTGGCGCATTTACGCTTGAGTAGATATGCACACGGGTTAGGCCTTCGTGTGTGCTTGAATGTCGTGGTACTTAATTCATTTTCGCATGTTTTTGAGAGTGATACAGTGGTCAAACCACTGTGTCCTTTGGCAAATCTTGTTGGTGGGTGTTTTTGTTTGGGCTCCGGCCCCTTTTGTGTGTCTGGTTTGCTGTTTTTTGCTTTGACGAAACGCAAATCTGGCTGGGGGATTTGCGGGTCGTCTTGTTGTTTTGTTTGGTTTTTGGTTTTTGGTTTGTTGTGATTTGCCTGCACTTCTGAACCTTCTGGGTCCTTGTACAAATGTCGTTTTTAACTGCTTATGCTCATGTAAGGACCGAGCCACAGTGCGACATCGGCCATACTCGAGGAAAAAAAAATCTAACCAAAGCATCAGTAAGCTTTGTCCTGCGTTCACTCATCATCCTGCGCACGGGGATATCTGGCTGAAGGATGCCCATCGTCAAGGCGTGCCGGGTTGGCCTGCGCAAACACGAGCAGCTCACAGCGACTTCGCGTATCTCCAAGGAAAACAAGTTGTTCCAATACAATGGGGAAAGTTGCATGGAGCTCGATTGGCTGCGGCCAATCACTTACAGGATCAAAGTATTCCACAGCAGCTGGCTGCTGCAGCAGCAGGCGTCCGCAAAAAGCAAAGGCGACAGGCTTGGATGGGTCGGGAAGGGTCGACAAGCAATGCAAGAGCTCCGATGTGAGTTCTGGAGGTACATCAGCTCTCTCCTTGACCGTGACTTTTCTGTGTCAAGGGACAATTGTTTCTTGCTCTTGCCCATTGGTCTCCCCCACTCTCTTGAGGTGCAACGCTTAAGGGCAACTACTGTAAGCTGATTAGCCTCGTAAACGGGTGCGTAGCTGTGACATCCTATCTTCACGTTCAACAGCTGGGCAACCACTGTGTGCGTCCTTCAAACAGAAGCCGTTTCAACACAGCACTGTCTGCCTGGCTGATCATTGCAACCCAACGTGTAATCAATGTTCGTGGGATTTGTCCCTCTTATCATAGATTTTGCCCTTTTTTTGGGACATTGCCCTTCCTTGCGCCAGGAAATGATCACTATAAAATCTAAATTTAACATTATCTCAACTAATTTATCTTAGCAACATGCAAGCAGACACACAGACAGATACACATCGATCGCGTTCGTGCACACTAACTTCACTTTCAAGGTGACAGGATAGTCATGGCGGGTGTATGTGGCTCACTGGGCCAGTTTATTTTGAATTCTTTCAAGGCTCAGGTTTGTGATTCGCTGCCGCTTGGTTAGCCCCCCAGGCGTTGTAGATATTCTTTTTTGAGATTTCGGACCTTTGGGCTTGTGTTTTTTTTCCCGCGAGTGTGACCGATTCTGCGGAAAGGCACGAGAAGAGATCATAAGATCAACAGAAACAACAACCAACACACAAAAACGGGCGGAGTCCCATGCAACCACACAAAAAAGCCATCAGTCGCAGTGATGGGAACAGCGAGGGCCCATCACTGTCGACAAACAATCTGAGAACGATGAATGAATTAACTAGACGACGGTTGGCCCGAGAGCGAAAAAGCCGTTTTTCAAGCAGCTCTGAGTATGGTAGTCGTAAAAAATAGTCGGTGATAGGTTGGTGAATTTTATATGAGCTATGGAGGGGTAAGTTGTGAAAAGTAAGATTGATTAAGAGGATACATGTGACAACCCATGCATATGCACTGTGCTGCTTGGTAAAGGGCATCATATGACACGTGTCTTGCAACCACAGAGAGACATAGATAGAGAGAAAGGGAGAGAGAGAGAGAGAGAGATAGAGAGAGAGAGAGAGAGGGAGAGAGAGAGAGAGAGAGAGGGAGAGAGAGAGAGAAAGAAAGAGGGAGAGAGAGAGAGAGCAGGGTCTTCTGTTGTTAGTATTGAGACACTATATTGCAAGACAATATATTAAAGATGTATTTTAGGCAGGCGAGACAAGTAGTATCAAGACAATATATTACAAGTACAAACCACTAGTTTGCATCCTATCCTTCGTATTGTTTTTCACACGCAGACGCTTTTGCACAGAAGCTGTTACACACAGACGCATTTACACACAGACGCTTTTACACACAGACGCTTTTACACACAGACGCTTTTACACACAGACGCTTTTACACACAGAGCTTTTACACACAGACGCTTTTACACACAAACACTTTTACACACAAGCACTTTTACACAGAAACACTTTTACACACAGACGCTTTGACACACAGACGCTTTTACACACAGACGCTTTTACACACAGAAGCTTTTACACACAGACGCTTTTACACACAGACGCTTTTACACACAGAAGCTTTTACACACAGACACTTTTACACACAACACTTTCACACACAGAGGCTTTTACACACAGAAGCTTTTACACACAGAGACTTTTACACACAGACGCTTTTACACACAAACGCTTTTACACACAGACGCTTTTACACACAGAAGCTTTTACACACAGACTCCTTTACACACAGGCGCTTTTACACACAAACACTTTCACAGACGCGTTTACACACAGACACTTTTACACACAGACGCTTTTACACACAGACACTTTTACACGCAGACGCTTTTATACACAGGCGCTTTTACAGGCAGATGCTTTTACACACAAACACTTTCACAGACGCGTTTACACACAGAGACTTTTACACACAGACGCTTTTACACACAGACACTTTTACACACAGACACTTTTACACACAGGCGCTTTTACACGCAGGTGCTTTTACACACAGAAGCTTTTACACAGACACTTTTACACACAAACGCTTTTACACACAGACCCTTTTACACACAGACCCTTTTACACACAGACGCTTTTACACACAGACACTTTTACACACAACACTTTCACACACAGAGGCTTTTACACACAGGCGCTTTTACACACAGACCCTTTTACACACAGACGCTTTTACACACAGACCCTTTTACACACAGACACTTTTACACACAACCTTTTCACACACAGAGGCTTTTACACAGGCGCTTTTACACACAGACGCTTTTACACACAGACGCTTTTACACACAGACGATTTTACACACAGACGCTTTTACACACAGACACTTTTACACACAAAAGCTTTTACACACAAACGCTTTTACACACGGCACTTTTACACAGACACTTTTACACACAGACGCTTTTACACAACCGAAAGCCCTTACCACAAGAGACTTTTTACCAACAACGGAGCTTTTACACACAAACGCTTTTTCACACAGGACGCTTTTACACACAGGACAGAAGCTTTTACACACAGGACTCCTTTACACACAGACGCTTTTTTTTACTCCCCCCCCACCACAGACGCTTTTACACACAAACACTTTTACACAAGAGACTTTTACACACAGACGCTTTTACACACAGACGCTTTTACACACAGATGTTTTTAGACACAGACGCTTTTACACACAGACGCTTTTACACACAAACGCTTTTACAGACAGATGCTTTTACACACAGACGCTTTTACACACAGACGCTTTTACACACAGACGCTTTTACACACAGACGCTTTTACACACAAACACTTTTACACACAAACACTTTTACACACAGACGCTTTTACACACAGACGCTTTTTACACACAGACGCTTTGACACACAAACACATTTACACACAGAGGCTTTTACACACAAACGCTTTTACACAAACACTTTTACACACAAACACTTTTACACACAGACGCTTTTACACACAGACGCTTTGACACACAGACGCTTTTACACACAGAGACGCTTTTACACACAGAAGCTTTTACACACAGACGCTTTTACACACAGACGCTTTTACAGACAGAGACTTTTACACACAAACGCTTTTTACACATAGGCTCTTTTACACACAGACGCTTTTACACACAGAGCCTTTTACACACAGACGCTTTTACACACAGACGCTTTTACACACAGACCCTTTTACACACAGACGCTTTTACACACAACCGCTTTTACACACGGCACTTTTACACACAGACACTCTCATCACACAGACGCTTTTACACACAGACACTTTTACACACAGACACTTTTACACACAGAGGCTTTTACACACAGGCGCTTTTACACACAGACGCTTTTACACACAGACACTTTTACACACAGGCACTTTTACACAAACGAAAGCGTCCATGGCAATTTTACCTCAGTTTTTAACGTCCAACGTCCATTTCGTGCGTAAGGGCTGCGAATAACAAAGTAAAGTCGCAATTTTTCCTCGGTTTTTGACGTCCAACGTCCATTTCGTGCGTAAGGGTTGCGATTGACAAACTAAAGTCGCAATTTTTCCTCAGTTTTTGACGTCCAACGTCCATTTCGTGCGTAAGGGTTGCGATTGACAACTCAAAGTCGCAATTTTTCCTCAGTTTTTGACGTCCAACGTCCATTTCGTGCGAAAGGGTTGCGCGCGACACCTCAAAGTCGCAACTTTTCCTCAGTTTTTGACGTCCAACGTCCATTTCGTGCGAAAGGGTTGCGCGCGACACCTCAAAGTTGCAATTTTCCGCAGTTTTTGACGTCCAACGTCCATTTCGTGCGAAAGGGTTGCGCGCGACCAAAAAAATTGCAACTTTTCCTCAGTTTTTGACGTCCAACGTCCATTTCGTGCGAAAGGGTTGCGCGCGACCAATAAAAGTCGCAACTTTTCCTCAGTTTTTGACGTCCAACGTCCATTTCGTGCGAAAGGGTTGCGCGCGACCAATAAAAGTCGCAATTTTTCCTCAGTTTTTAACGTCCAACGTCCATTTCGTGCGAAAGGAGGTTTCTGAACTCCTCACTCCTAGCCGCAGATAACAATAAAAGTTGCAATTTTTCCTCAGTTTTTGACGTCCAACGTCCATTTCGTGCGAAAGGGTTGCCGGCGACGCTTCAAAATCGCAATTTCACCTAGGTTTTGGACGTCCAACGTCCATTTCGTGCGAAAGGGTTGCGTTTCGTGGCGCTCCGGCGGCACCGCCCCCGCCTTAAGAGAGAATACAAGAAGAGCGAGAAGAGATCTGCAGATGTGAAGGTGTGAAGATCTAGATCTGCAGGTGTAGGGGTGTGAAGATCTAGATCTGCAGGTGTGCGGGTGTGATGATGTAGATCTGCAAATTTGAGGGTGTGAAGATGTAGATCTGCAGATGTGAGGATGTGATGATGTAGATCTGCAGATGTGAGGGTGTGAAGATCTAGATCTGCAGGTGTGAGGGTGTGAAGATCTAGATCTGCAGGTGTGAGGGTGTGAAGATCTAGATCTGCAGATGTGAAGGTGTGATGATGTAGATCTGCAGATGTGAGGGTGTGAAGATCTAGATCTGCAGGTGTGAGGGTGTGAAGATCTAGATCTGCAGGTGTGAGGGTGTGAAGATCTAGATCTGCAGATGTGAAGGTGTGAAGATCTAGATCTGCAGGTGTGAAGGTGTGAAGATCTAGATCTGCAGGTGTGAGGGTGTGATGATGTAGATCTGTCAGATGTGAAGGTGTGAAGATCTAGATCTGCAGGTGTGGGGGTGTGAAGATCTAGATCTGCAGGTGTGAGGGTGTGAAGATCTAGATCTGCAGATGTGAGGGTGTGAAGATCTAGATCTGCAGGTGTGAAGGTGTGAAGATCTAGATCGGCAGATGTGAGGGTGTGAAGATCTAGATCTGCAGATGTGAGGGTGTGAAGATCTAGATCTGCAGGTGTGAGGGTGTGAAGATCTAGATCTGCAGGTGTGAAGGTGTGAAGATGTAGATCTGCAGATGTGAGGTGTGAAGATCTGCAGATGTGAGGGTGTGAAGATCTAGATCTGCAGGTGTGAAGGTGTGAAGATCTAGATCTGCAGGTGTGAAGGTGTGAAGATCTAGATCTGCAGGTGTGAAGGTGTGAAGATCTAGATCTGCAGGTGTGAAGGTGTGAAGATCTATATCTGCAGGTGTGAAGGTCTGAAGATGTAGATCAGCAGATGTGAAGGTGTGAAGATGTAGTATAACGGCTGCTTTTTTACGAAGAACCCTTCGCAGGCGCTCTCGGGGACAAAGCTTAAAAACAAAAAACTCAGCAGCTCGGCAACACCATCTTGCATCATCTCGCAATGCCTCTGCAACCAAATTTCCACGGCAGCGGACGACGCGAATGACGCGGTCGCATGCACCATTCGCACAGACATTCCCGTCAGCAAATGAAACAGAGACCACAAAACGTCCACAAACGTCACGGGTGCGTGACTTCAACCAAACATGTTGCATTCAGAAAATTCCGAGACATGCATATCTGTTCGCTTGAGTTCAAAACAATGCCATGACATGCTTGAGAACAAAACAAAATTGAACGGTACAAAATTGAACAGTACAATGATTTCCGTAGTATTTTTTTGTCCACTGCTCATGCATTTCAATGCAAAGATCACATATTTTTTTGTGCCATAAATCACATAGATCCACTGCATCGTCAACAAACACTGACATTGTCACAATGTAATTCTCGAGATCTCACAGACATTTTTACACACAGACGCTTTTACACACAGACGGTTTTACACACAGACGCTTCTACACGCAGACACTTTTACACGCAGATGCTTTTACACACAGACGGTTTTACACACAGACGCTTCTACACGCAGACACTTTTACACGCAGATGCGTTTTACACACGCACACACACTTTCACACACAGAGGCTTTTACACACAGAAACTTTTACACACAGGCCCTTTTACACACAGACCCTTTTACACACAGACGCTTTTACACACAACACTTTCACACACAGATGCTTTTACACACAGACGCTTTTACACACAAACGCTTTTACACACAGACGCTTTTACACACAGAGGCTTTTACACACAGAAGCTTTTACACACAAACGCTTTTACACACAGACGCTTTTACACACAAACGCTTTTACACACAGACGCTTTCACACACAGAGGCTTTTACACACAGAAGCTTTTACATACAGACTCCTTTACACACAGACGCTTTTACACACAGACGCTTTTACACACAGAAGCTTTTACACACAGACTCCTTTACACACAGACGCTTTTACACACAGAAGCTTTTACACACAGACGCTTTTACACACAGACACTTTTACACACAGACTCCTTTACACACAGACGCTTTTACACACAGAGGCTTTTACACACAGAAGCTTTTACACACAGAGACTTTTACACACAGACGCTTTTACACACAAACGCTTTTACACACAGACGCTTTTACACACAACACTTTCAAACACAGAGGCTTTTACACACAGAAGCTTTTACACACAGAGACTTTTTACACACAGACACTTTGACACACAGACACTTGTACACACACAGAAGCTTTTACACACAGACACGTTTACACACAGACACTTTTACACACAGACTCTTTTACACACAGACGCTTTTACACACAGACACTTTTACACACAAACGCTTTTACACACAGAAGCTTTTACACACAGAAGCTTTTACACACAGACGCTTTTACACACAGACGCTTTTACACACAGACGATTTTACACACAGACGCTTTTACACACAGACGCTTTTACACACAGACCCTTTTACACACAGACGCTTTTACACACAACCGCTTTTACACACGGCACTTTTACACACAGACACTTTTACACACAAACGCTTTTACACACAGACACTTTTACACAGACGAAAGCGTTACGATTGACCAAGTAAAATCGCAATTTTTCCTCAGTTTTTGACGTCCAACGTCCATTTCGTGCGTAAGGGTTGCGATTGACAACTCACAGTCGCAATTTTTCCTCAGTTTTTGACGTCCATCGTCCATTTCGTGCGTAAGGGTTGCGCGGGACACTTCAAAGTCGCAATTTTTCCTCAGTTTTTAACGTCCAACGTCCATTTCGTGCGAAAGGGTTGCGCGCGGCCAATAAAAGTTGCAATTTTTCCTCAGTTTTTGACGTCCAACGTCCATTTCGTGCGTAAGGGTTGCGCGGGACGCTTCAAAGTCGCAATTTTTCCTCAGTTTTTAACGTCCAACGTCCATTTCGTGCGAAAGGGTTGCGCGCGACCAATAAAAGTTGCAATTTTTCCTCAGTTTTTGACGTCCAATGTCCATTTCGTGCGAAAGGGTTGCGCGCGACCAATAAAAGTTGCATTTTTTCCTCAGTTTTTGGCGTCCAACGTCCATTTCGTGCGAAAGGGTTGCCGGCGACGCTTCAAAATCGCAATTTTACCTAGGTTTTGGACGTCCAACGTCCATTTCGTGCGAAAGGGTTGCGTTTCGTGGCGCTCCGGCGGCACCGCCCCCGCCTTAAGAGAGAATAGAAGAAGAGCGAGAAGAGATCTGCAGATGCGAAGGTGTGAAGATCTAGATCTGCAGATGTGAGGGTGTGAAGATCTAGATCTGCAGATGTGAAGGTGTGAAGATCTAGATCTGCAGATGTGAGGGTGTGAAGATCTAGATCTGCAGATGTGAGGGTGAAGATCTAGATCTGCAGGTGTGATATGAAGATCTAGATGTCCAGATGTGAGGGTGTGAAGATCTAGATCTGCAGGTGTGAGGTGTGAAGATCTAGATCTGCAGATGTGAAGGTGTGAAGATCTAGATCTGCAGGTGTGAAGGTGTGAAGATGTAGATCGGCAGATGTGAGAGTGTGAAGATCTAGATCTGCAGGTGTAAAGGTGTGAAGATCTGCAGATGTGAGGGTGTGAAGATCTAGATCTGCAGGTGTGAAGGTGTGAAGATGTAGATCAGCAGATGTGAAGGTGTGAAGATGTAGATCGGCAGATGTGAGAGTGTGAAGATCTAGATCTGCAGGTGTGAAGGTGTGAAGATCTAGATCTACAGATGTGAAGGTGTGAAGATCTAGATCTGCAGGTGTGAAGGTGTGAAGATCTAGATCTGCAGGTGTGAAGGTGTGAAGATCTAGTATAACGGCTGCTTTTTTACGAAGAACCCTTCGCAGGCGCTCTCGGGAAAAAGAGATGTGTGCAATAGCAAACAGCTAACAGAAGATAATCTGTATCACATTTCTGACATGTGATTCATTATGCCCGCTCGGCTTACCCTGGGTGATCTCAGGGCTCCTGGCTGGGGGGAGGCCTGGTTTCCGCTCAGAGTTTTGTTGCTTCCTTCACATGTCTTTCTGTATGGCGATGTCTTTGTTTCTTTGCTGTGCTTTTGATTGTTTATTTCACGCCATGCTGATGGACTCTGCGATGATGCATGAGCCATCACTTTTGTCCGACTGAGCTGGCCCTGTTCACCTTGCCTGTGTTGCGTCTTGTTGTTTCGTTTGTTGTTTGGCGTGTTGGTTTTTCCTGTTTTTGCTTTTTTTCTTGCTCTGTGTTTTGTTTGGTTTTGTGTGGTTTTTGTTTTGCTTGTGTTTGCTTCCCTTTTTGTTTGTTTTTCTGCTTTTTGGTTTTTCAATTTGGCATTGTGACAGCCCACAGGACTGTGTAGTTGGTCCTCAGCCAGCCTTATGATTAGGTTCACCAATGCGCCGTGATGGCTTTTAAACACGACTGAATCGTTGCTAGTAATTCGTGCTTTTCATACGCGTTGTGATCGACTCGACCTGGTGAAAGCCAAGAGGCGATGGACGGAAAAAAAATGGTCTTTGCTCTGTGTTTTGTTCGGCCATTGTGACCACCATCCAGGACTGTGTAGCCGGTCCCAATGCCAGCATCACGGTTGGGTTCATTGTTGCGCCTTTGTATCACGAATTGTTGCAATTAATTAATTCGTTTCATGCACTCTGGATATGAAGTTGGATGCATTTTGGTCGCATCAAATCGGCAGCAGCTCCCCGCGAGGGGGGCAGGTAAAAGGCGAGATACAAGAGGATTGGCAATGAATGCAGTCACAGGGCTATAGGGCCACCCAATACTGTAGAGATCAACTTGAAAGGGCGATGTCCAAGTCCAGAGGGACACAGAGGAGCCACCAAGTCTGCAGCAGTGATTATCACCATGTTCCGAAGGCTGGAGGTTACCGAGACAAAGAGTGAGTACCAAGGAAGCAGCCTGCACTGGAGCAGTCCCAGGAATGCCGAAAATCTTGGTATCAGCATCCTCCAAGGCATCATGCATGTGTTGTTGCAGAAAGAGAAGTTCATCGTGCAGGTTCCCGTCGGGCATGGGACGCACGATTGTCGGCAAATCGGACAGCAAGAAGGTGGTCAGAAGAGGACGCACCTCCTTTCTCTGCGGCACCATCGGACACTGGCAGCGGACACTTTGAATGTTTACCTTCTAAACATTTTGGCATGCACTTGCATTGACACGTTGGAGTTGAGGGAACCAGGCAACGAGAGCTAACCGGCTAATCACTGTGACACCAGCAACGACTCTGAAGTGTGGATTCGGACTGATCATTGCCTTGACCGGTCCACTGGAGGCTCTTGTTAGATGTAGGATCTTCTTCAGCTGCACCCAACATTTCGTTGGGACTCCTCCTGAAAGGAGGATACAAACCTTATTCAGAAAAAGGAAAAATTTTAGTTTGACTAAAATTAGCTGTTCTGTGTTTTGCAATTTACCTTGCAGATATTGGTCATGCAAGTTTAGTGCTGCGATGTTTTCTGAACATCTTTTTATCTGTTTTGTTTATTTCAAACAAAACTCTCTCACACTGTTTCTTGTTGTCAGTGAAACTTTGGTTTCCAAAACAACGGAACTTAATTTTATGTTCATCCGATACTTTCGGTTTAAGGGAGGGAGCGGTGGGAACTCTCGTGGTTTTTCGGAACTTGAAGAGCAATGGGGGTTTCTATATAGATGGAAACTGACGCAGACGAAGACTGGACTCACGTTGTTTTTCCTGATGATTTTGCACAGGATGAAGTCAGACGTCTAGCTGCCCTTGAGAACGATGCTCTTGCGATAGAACATGGGAGTAGTTTGGCCAGAGAGCAAGAAATTGCTGACGAGATGCATGCAACTGATCACAATGAGGTATCAGGTTTTGCAAACAGTCATGATGCTGATTTTCTTGCTGGTGCTTATTCGGATGGAACACCTTTGTTTGGTTTGCCCATTACAGACAGTACATGTGATGCCAATCAACTATATGAACCTTCCGAACCTGTTCAGCCTTCAGCAGGGAATGTTGCGGCTGCTGGCATTGAGGGCTACTCTGCAGACAATACGTTTGGCCTGGCACGTAGTCGTTTGCAACCTGCAGGCATTCAGCATTTCTGGGAGACAGGTTTTTGGAATGACTTCTTTGATCCAAACAGAGATTTCCTTAGCAGCTTTGAACAGACTTTCAAACGACCTGTTGATCCGACGCACGACAACTCTGAAGTGGACAGTGCAGAGGTTTTGGAACGTAAACCGAAGTCAATTAGAGTTGCCGCAACGTTCATGGACCATGTCAAGACCACTACAGTCATGAGTTGGAGGGATCAACGTGATTCTGAATGGCAGACTGCCATCTACCGCTGGCATGCGATGTTGAGTACATGGGACAGAAAGGTACAAATCACAGAGCAAGTTTTTTGCCGTGAAGGTTTTTCATCGCAAGCCCAAGTGTTGGTGGATGTCTTTCACAACAGAGCTCCTTCTACTATCATGAAACGTTGTCGGAGCATGTCAAGAATGACAAACTTCTTCAAAGACCGTGGCAGAGTTTTCCCTTGTGACGAATCTCAGTTTTATGAGTTTCTTTGTGTTGAGAGAGAGAACGGTGCACCACCTTCTAGGCTTAAGGGATACGTTGAAGCTGTCACTTTTTGTCGTCATGTACTTGGCGTTGTGGAGTTCGAGGGACTGACACTCAGCAGCCGATGTCAGGGTGTCGCAGCCTTAGATGTTGATCACAAACTTCAGCAAGCCGAGCCTCTTTCTGTGAAACAGCTTGAAACGTTACACAGAATCCTTTTCGAAGATGCTGAAATTTGGAACCAAGTTTTCGCAGGGATGCTTCTCTTTTGTGTCTATGCCCGATCACGTTGGAGTGATGCTCAGCATGGTGACAGCATCTTGGAGGACTTCGATGAGTCAGGAAGCTGTGCATACATAGAGGTGGCAACAGGTGCACAAGACGGCAAAGTCGCTACAGCTCAGACATTTGTTTTTGCCTTTGGTTGCACCTTGTCTAGGCGTAGTGGAGGGAAACTGGGGAGCTCAGTGGTGTGCTTGTCGCAGACAAGTTGGCATACATGATTTGAAATCTTTTCCACTCATGCCAGCGCCTGATGCCCAGCAATCGCCAACGGAAAGACCCCTGAGTTCGTCGGAGGCTGGAAGTTGGATGCGTGCTCTCCTCAGTGTGGACGGCACAAACAAACAAATTAGGTTTTCCTCTCACTCCTTGAAAGCGACATGTTTGAGTTATGCTGCAAAAAGAGGTTGCTCTTTTGAAGACAGACTCAGTTTGGGATACCACACACATAGCTTGAAGATGGCTCTTGTGTACTCTCGAGATGGTGCTTCGAGACCGCTGAGAGTTTTGGAGTGCATGTTAAAGGAAATCCGAGACAAGCTTTTCAATCCCAATGACACTCGCAGTGGCAGACTCAGCAGCTTGCCAAACCTTGATGGAGGACGTCCCGCAGAAACCTTGCAGGATCCCGTTGGCAGTGCAGAGAGAGTTTCACATGAACATTCACGTGACTTAGCAGATGAAGTCAAAACCGAAATTCAAGATGTTGATGAAATTGTTTTGAGCGACCATGCCACGACAGGTAGTGAGACAGAGTCCGATGTCGAGACCACGGTGAGACCGAAAGTGTCATACCGTGACATAGTTGCTCCAGAAGGCACGGTTTTGCATCAGCACTGCAAGTGGAAGACTTTGCATTTGATGAAGACTGAAAACAGAGTTGTCTTCCTTTGCGGCCGAAAGACTAGCAACATGTATAAGGTAACGCAAACGCGTCATGCCTTTGATACCCCAAAGTGCCGGCAGTGTTTCCGCGCAAAGCTTGACTGAAACAGCAGGGCAAAAGGGTTTGGCAGTCTCCTCAGCTTCATTTTCGTTACATTCGATTTCATGCTCAGCAACATTGATTTCCAGTGATGTCTCATGCAGTTTTTCAGGTACATGAAAATCACAAGGATCATGTTTGTGATGTTTCATGTTGTTTACCCTGAACTCTTGAGAATCCATTGTCGAATTTTCATTTCGAGCAGCGATCGTTTTGATCTCAGACTTGCATGTGTTTCAACAGGACACGGCAAGAGAGAGAGTCAAAAACAGTGGACACGATGTCATAGGATATGCCACAGCCACTCTTTTATAGGTTGTCAATTTTTCAATGCTTTTCGTTGTCAAACAGGATTGCCATGACAAATTGTAGAAGGAGCTTCAGTCAGAACTAGAGCAATGGCCCTGGTAGATTCTGAAGCTGCCTTTGCAAGTCATTGCAATGCAATTGACAGGAGCCGTGAGTTGTTGAACTTATGCACGGCCGCGAACCTTACCAGTTTCATGAGGTTGGCTTTTGCAATTGGGACGCCGCAGACACCAGCTAGTGAGGAATCGTTCCGAGAGTTTGCAACAGAGATTAATGGTGGCATTGAGCCCTCCATCACCATGTTATCTTTGTTGCGGCGATTGCATTTTGAAGCAGTTACAATGGTGGTTGCCCATTTGAAGACAAATGTTTCAACAGACGCTGGAATAGAAGGTGGACGTAAACTCCCCCCTGTGGAGAAGGTGGCCCGCCTCAACGATCAACAAGCCAGGTTGAGAGGGCTATCAATCAGGGGTGAACTTCAACCATCATATGCGTTGATTGATCTGGTAGCGGGAATCTTTGACAGTGGATCAATAGTTTGGATCCCTCCAAGCAAGTGCACGAAGAGAGATGCCGAGGTACAACAATCGCTCAAAGAGAAGCCTACTACTTTGACAGTAGAACAACAGACACTGAAATTATCAGCAGGAGAACCGAAGATCAAAGCTGACACATCGAATGAGCTCCTGATGCAATGGGCCTTACAACGTCGTGGCTTGGCGTTTGACCAGTGCAAGTTGATTTCAAATGATGTCCACGACAAGTGGGTGCAATCGTTGTTGATGCAACTCACGAGGGATGCACCCCCGGGATATTCGAAAGTGCAGATGGAGCAAGTTCTACGAGCCGACCGAGAATTGTTTACTATAATGGCACAAGAACATAGCGGACCTTTCGTCAATGGCCCAGAGGAGAACTACCTTTGGACCTATTAATGGGGCAACTTGCACACGATCCAAGGATCAGCATGCACCTTTTGCCATTGCCTGCGAACACTTCTCGATCTGCGGCAAGCGGCTCAGTAGATGAGGGCGCGAGAAAGACTTCCGGGGGACCGCCCAAGCTTGGAAACCCAAAGAAGAAAGCAAAGGCCTCTGCAAAGGCGAAAGCAAACTGAACCGATGAGCTGAAGGGATATCATCAGTTTGATGACAATGGGAACCCAATTTGCTGCTCTTTCAACATGAGCAAGGGATGTGCTGAAGAAACCAAGGACGGAAGATGCAAAAAGGGTATGCACATTTGTATCCGATGCAAGCGTAACAACCACAGCTTGGTCACGTGCCGAGTGAAGAAAGCCTGACTAAAGGGAAGCAAAGCAGCTATGCGTACAAAATTGCAGCAGCTGCGATCTATCTACAACAGCAAGGGTGTCAACAAGACAGCCAAGTTGCACAAGTTTTCACCACGACAGAGCACCACAACAGTTGCTGAGGTCGAAGACACGCAGTTGGAAAAAGCGGCTCAATCAGAGCCTTTGGTTTCTACTCTAGTTTCATCAAGTGATGTTGAAGACACACTGGATCTCAAGACTCAAGAGGAGTTTCCTATTGGAGGAAAAACCTCCACCAGTGACAACGCTGAAGGCGTATCAGCCAAGAGTCTGACTGGATGTAGCCTTGATGAAGTCATTGTGCTCGAGATTTTCGCGGGTACAGGCAGGCTCACAAGAGCCATCAGAGATCTGGGAATGTCTGCGATGGCAGTGGACAAGGACAAATCTCGTGCGCAATCAGTGCACGTGGCATGTTATGATTTGAATGAACCAGATCAACTTTTGGCGTTGTGTGACTTCATTAATGAAACACCAAGAAAAGATTCTTTGGGCGCATTTTGCGCCGTCATGTGGCACTGCCTCAAGGGCAAGGGGCCGCCCGCTTCCCAAATTGGAAAGGCTTGGAGTGAAGGTACCAAAACCGCTGCGAAGTGACCTGCAGCCAATGGGTCTGGACGGCTTGTCGGGAACCGACAAAGTTAAAGCAGAAACTGCGAACATCACATATGAGAGTACGTGCATCCTCATCAGGCTGTGCCACCGCCTGGCCATTGCGGTTTCCTTGGAAAACCCCGAGAACTCCATCTTTTGGAAGATTCCTGCAATTGTGGACCTCATGGAAGAGATTCAAGGCTTCATGACGCTCTTCGACAATTGCTGCCATGGTGGGACGAGGAAAAAAGCAACAGCGTGGTGGGCCACAGTTGATTGGTTCTTACAACTAGGTGCACGTTGTGATGGTTCACATTTTCATGAAAAATGGAATGCTGAGTTGATCAATGGCAAGGTAGTTTTTCCAACTCACTTGGAAGCCGCGTACCCCATTTTGCTTTGTGAGCGTTTGGCTGCAATCGCAAAAGTCAAAGCCTTGGAGTTGGGTGCAATCCAAGTCCAAACACTGGCAGAACAGACACAACATGCACCCTCTTCACAACACAGGTTTTTGCTTGACATGCTGCCTAGGGGACGAAAGTTCAAGCCCCTTGTGTCTGAGTTTGGTTTTTATGAAAAATGGGCGGTACCGCTTCCACATGGTCCTTCAGATGCCTTTTTCCGCAAGAATTTTCCAAAAGGGACAAAAATCGTACATCGACAGTTTTACCAGGGAGCTTTTCGGGTCGATGTAGATGGAGACACAAAACCCCATGAAACTTGCCAAAGTGAACATGACAAACATGAGATTCTGACTGTTGGGGTGCCTTGCGAAGCCGCTGATTTTTTGGAAAAAGCGGTACAAGCAGGACACCCGCGTGCCATTTCAATACACTTGTCGGAATCAGTTAAAAGAGTTTTGCGTGAAAACTTTGCTGGCGATGACTATGCACTCACCAGAGAGCGAACAAGTTTCTTATGGAAGTGGAGCAAAAGAGCCAAAAAGTTGAGCGCAGATGAGATTGAATATCACAATAAACTGGCGCCCCATCTTCAACATCTCCTGAAGGGCAAGCGCCTTTTGTTGTTGAAAGAAGTGCTGGCCGACTTGGGCTATCCTGACAAATCGCTGGTCGACGAAATTGCACAAGGTTTTACACTACATGGCTGGATGACAGAGTCAAATGTTTTTCCAAAGGACACCAAACGTCCTGAGTACACAATTGACATGGTCCGGAGCATGGCCAAGGGCCTTAACCATGCAATCTTCAAACAGGTGAGCGGGACGTCTGACGATGAATTGTCCCGAGCTACTTGGGCCAGCACACTCGAGGAGCTGGAGAAAAACTGGGTATGGCGAGACGTCACGAGCGATTGTGACGATGTTGTACTGGCCAAACGCTTTGGGTTGCAGCAGAAGAACAAAGTGAGAGTTATTGATGACTGCTCAGTTGGTGTGTACAACAAAGCCTATGGAACTAAAGAGAAACTCCGGGTTCACGCCATAGACCAACTTGCTGCTTATCTCAGCTGGATGTGCACAGAACTGGTTGGCGAAATCGATGATGACATAGTTGGCAGGACATACGACCTGCGCAGCGCTTACAAACAATTTGGTGTGAGTTTGCAGACCCGAGACTTGCTACGCCTTCTTGTATGGGACACAGATCAACAAAAACCTTGCCTGCTTGGTTTGAATGCTCTCCCGTTCGGGGCATCAGGGTCAGTGAGTTGTTTCTTGCGTATCAGCATGGCTCTGTGGTACATTGGAACAGTGGGATTGAAGTTGTGTTGGACCGTCTTCTATGACGACTTCACGGTCATCTGCAAAAAGAAGTTGAGCCGTAGCACAGGCCTTGCAGCTGAAGCCTTGTTTGACTTATTTGGCATGTGGTATGCGAAAGAAGGGTCGAAAGCCATGGAGTTCGGACCTTGTTTTAAGACCTTGGGTTTGTTAGTAAAGCTTGGCAGTGCACGAGTAGGTTTTTCCATAGGGCACACGGATGAGAGACGGGAAGAGCTCAGAACAACTCTTCTGGCAGTTTTACATGAAGGTGGCCTGGAACCCAAGCAAGCCGAGCGTTTGAGGGGACGCATGCAATGGTTTGAAGGCTATGCTTTTGGCCGCGTAGCCCAGCATAGCCTTAGGATCCTTGGAGAAATCTCTATGAAGAAACAAAGGTATGTCTCCCTTTCTGGCCACGAGCGTGCCGCTTTAGAGTTCCTTGTCAAAAGGGTTTCGGCAGCAGAGGCCTTAACTCTCAGTCCGTTATGTCTGGACACTTTGCTTGTTTTTACTGATGGGGCGTGTGAAGGTGAGGACGAAAAGCAAGGCAGTGTCGGTGGAGTCATTGTTGACAGGACCGGACGATGCCTACAACACTTTTCAAGCATGGTACCCCTTGAGTTCATGAAGAGAGCGTTAGCTGAGTCGTCCAACCCAATTTACGAACTTGAGCTTTTGCCGATCCACATAGCCATCAGTTTGTGGGGAAGCATTCTAAGCTCAACCCATGCAGTGTTTTACCTTGACAATGATGCAGCCAGGGCAGCCTTGTGTAAAGGTTGTGGAGGCACGCAACTTGGAAGCCTGCTTGTTCAAAACATAATGGAAAGCGAAAGCATTCTGCGGTTGAAGTCCTGGTATGCCAGGGTACCAAGCCACTCCAATATTTCAGACGGACCTAGCCGTTTGGATTGCACCGAAGTAATACAGTTGGGGTCCAAAGAAGTGAAGGTAGACTGGAACAAAATTCTTGAGAACCTTCTTTAGTGCGCTTTTCCAATACGGGGAGAGCACGGGCACACTGATCTTTCCCCAACTGCTCAGAAGAAAAGGTGCGGCTGTTTCGGAGTGACTTTTCCACTTTGTTTACCTCGAGTGCTGACGTTTTCGTTTTGTTTTAATTTTTGCGTCGATGACGACGACTTTCGCAGAGATCTTGCAAAGAACAGCGGTTTCCTTAAATGAATAAGTTGGGACTCCTCCTGAAAGGAGGATACAAACCTTATTCAGAAAAAGGAAAAATTTTAGTTTGACTAAAATTAGCTGTTCTGTGTTTTGCAATTTACCTTGCAGATATTGGTCATGCAAGTTTAGTGCTGCGATGTTTTCTGAACATCTTTTTATCTGTTTTGTTTATTTCAAACAAAACTCTCTCACACTGTTTCTTGTTGTCAGTGAAACTTTGGTTTCCAAAACAACGGAACTTAATTTTATGTTCATCCGATACTTTCGGTTTAAGGGAGGGAGCGGTGGGAACTCTCGTGGTTTTTCGGAACTTGAAGACCCACCCAAAACCATGGGTTTTTCCCCCCCGAATTTTTTGAATGCCTAGCCCATAGCCTAAGAGCACGGGCACACTGATCTTTCCCCAACTGCTCAGAAGAAAAGGTGCGGCTGTTTCGGAGTGACTTTTCCACTTTGTTTACCTCGCGTGCTGACGTTTTCGTTTTGTTTTAATTTTTGCGTCAACGACGACGACTTTCGCAGAGATCTTGCAAAGAACAGCGGTTTCCTTAAATGAATAAAGCCAGATATCTGGCTTCACCCAATACGTGGCATACAGCAGACACTGCGTGTTGGGGGTAGCCAGCTGGGAGTCGCAGTGTCATACTCCTCTCAACGGTCCGTTGCATGGCAGCTTTTTCCTGCTTGAGCCATGACTCAGCAGCTACAAGATATAAAAGTTCTTTGTCATGGAAAGGCTGGAGCTCAATAGTGAGTTTGGCTGGAAGTCAAAGCTCTGGCAGAGCAAAGTTGGCAGGTTGAAGAAGAAGTTAGGAAACGCTGTGGTTGCACCACCATGGTGTTAGGTTTTTCAGCAGCTCCTGCGGGTTCTTCTTCTGTCGGATCCTCCCACTCATCAGGTTTGGGCGGGCACCAGGGTTTCCCATCGTCGGGATCAATATTAGATTCACTGGCCTCATTCAATGAGGAGGCTGGGTCCATGACGTCATCTTCTACTCCAGCGGGGCCCATCACGTGCTGTTTGTGCGGATCAAGCTGTAATGCCAACTGCGGCTCAAGTCGATGTACATTCAAGAAGTGAATCCCATCAATGACCCGGAGACGCTCGTCAGCTACTGCTCGTGCAAAATCGACCTTAGTGCCTTTATTGCGATGAACTAAGATCGCTCGGCCTGATGGGAAGCACAGAGCCACAAGGGAAACCAATATGCATGTGGCATATGGATACAACATGTCAAGCGTGGCAGGAAAGGGGAAAAACCCACTCCAAGTCAGTTGATGATGCCTGGAATGTGAGCTGAAAGCTTGTGCTTGTTGGCCAAGACAAGTCGGTATCGACGCAATACTCGGGTAGAATTCACGTTCACCACCATGGCAAGTCGCTAGTGGGAGTCTGTATTGAGGCACAAAGGGGCGTCCACCCCCCATTCAATCAAATATGGCAGCTGGGCAATGAGATTGTATTTCGCCTCGCCGTAAGGTACTGCAGAGGTACTTCCAAGTGTCTCCAAAGTTGCTGGGGTTTGGAGAAGCTTGTCCTGGTGTCTTGAAAGTGTCATGCTGTGGCGTGGCATCATGGGCTTTACGAAATTTGGCGACAAGCGTGTCAATGATTTGGATTTGCTTTAAGGTTGTGTAGTTGGAGTTGCATGCTTGCACCGGGAAAATCCATGCAGGGGGATCTGCATGCAGCTCGCTTTCCGTACGTCTTGATCATCTATTCTTTACCTGTCGTTTTTGTTTGCAATGCTTTGTTCCTCTTCCTTCTGCTGTGTTTTCACATGTACAAACCCCAAACAAACCTTGTTAATGTCTGTGCGCAGCTCATTTCATTGAGGAATGAGCACTTTTTTGGTGACGCCTTCGTTGTGCTGCGTTTTCATACGTACAAACTTCAGGCATACTTTGAAAACATCTATGTGCTGGGCAATTCTGTTGGAGAAATCCATGCCATGACCACACCTTCGATCTGCTGTGTTTTCATATGTGCAAACCCCAATCAAACCTCAATTCTAGGCAGCGGAGGAAATCTACAGTTGCCGCGCGCAGAAAAAGAAATTAATTGAATTTTCCTTTAAAATACGTCGCACCTGCTGGCATGGTCCGGCCCCATAGATTTGAGGTTTGAACAAGGTTTGCTTGAGGTTTGTACATATGAAAAACCAGCATGCCAGAGCTTTGCCACTTGAAGTGTTCCTGCCATTGTAAACTGTCTGATTGGACGCGTATTCCGAGTTTGTTCGAGGTTTGTACATATGGAAACACAGCATGCTAGAGTACTGGCAGCCAGCGTGCTTTTCTTGAGTCTTTTCCGGGCTTTTTTGCTTTGGTTGGGCTCTGGCCCCGTTCTGCTGTTGCTTCGCTTTTGTTTGCGAGGCGAAACGCAAATCTGGATGGGGGATTTGCGGGTCGTCCTGGGTGTTTTTTGTGTTGTTCGATCCTGGATTGCATTGCCACTTTGTGTTACTGTACAGCCTGAACCATCTGTGTTCAATCTCTTATTTGACAGCTTATACAACTTACAGGACCGAGCCTTATCACAGGCAGTTTTCCATTCAGCAACTACTGCGTTAGTAGTCTGGCTGCTGGCTTTAGATTTCATCTTTACTCGATGTGTATTCCTTGCCCCCGAAATTTTGATATTGGATGTTGTGCAAACGAGAAGCCTCTTAGATTGATCGCGCGCCGGCGCGTTCGATTTTTCACGTTTATGTTTGTATCAACATTGGTCTTGTGGGCAAGGGGGGAGCTCATTGAATCCAATTCAAGCTTCGGAAAGTATTGTGATTCTGGAGACTAATGAGTGTACCTCCTCAGTGCCAGCATAATATAGAAAAAAACGGTGTATGATCTTTGATTCTGGCATGATGACGCATGAAGAGAGTCACGTGCTTCGCTGGTTGAAGAATAGAACTTTATGCTGGACATACACCTCGGTTGTGCGAGCATCTGTAAAAGGGTTGGCGGGCACATTCATTGGGAAATCTTTTTTTGGTGCCACGGCATTTCTTTTCGTTTTGGACAGGTTGTGTCTCTTTTGACGGAAGCCATTTTTAGTTTTAATTTCTGGGAGACCGCTTCTATGGTTTCATTAGGCGAAGCCAAAAATTGGCTTCACTTTTGGGATCAAATTTTGGCTTCGAGTTTGGAGCCAAAATCTGTCTTTGTTGGAGTTTGTGGCAGGTAATTCCCGATTGGCTTGTGTTGGAAGCGACAGGATGCGAGCAGAGTGAGTTGTCGCTGCTCTGCTGTGGTTCTACAAGCATGATTCCGGCAGCTAAGCTCTGAAACAAATTCCTTGCAACAGGCTGCTCCATGATGGTGTATCCATGAGTTGACACATGCTGCCTTCTAGGCTTCAAGACGATGCATCGGAACAGTGCCAGCATAATATAGAAAAAACGGTGTATGATCTTTGATTCTTGCATGATGACGCATGAAGAGAGTCACGTGCTTCACTGGTTGAAGAATAGAACTTTATGCTGGACATACACCTCGGTTGTGCGAGCATCTGTAAAAGGGTTGGCGGGCACATTCATTGGGAGATCTTTTTTTTGGTGCCACGGCATTTCTTTTCGTTTTGGACAGGTTGTGTCTCTTTTGACGGAAGCCATTTTTAGTTCTAATTTCTGGGAGACCGCTTCTATGGTTTCATTAGGCGAAGCCAAAAATTGGCTTCACTTTTGGGATCAAATTTTGGCTTCGAGTTTGGAGCCAAAATCTGTCTTTTTTGGAGTTTGTGGCAGGTAATTCCCGATTGGCTCGTGTTGGAAGCGACAGGATGCGAGCAGAGTGAGTTGTCGCTGCTCTGCTGTGGTTCTACAAGCATGATTCCGGCAGCTAAGCTCTGAAACAAATTCCTTGCCACAGGCTGCTCCATGATGGTGTATCCATGAGTTGACACATGCTGCCTTCTAGGCTTCAAGACGATGCATCGGAACTGCAGAGGTACTTCCAAGTGTCTCCAAAGTTGCTGGGGTTTGGAGAAGCCTGTCCTGGTGTCTTGAAAGTGTCATGCTGTGGCGTGGCATCATGGGCTTTACGAAATTTGGCGACAAGCGTGTCAATGATTTGGATTTGCTTTAAGGTTATGTAGTTGGAGTTGCATGCTTGCACCGGGAAAATCCATGCAGGCGGATCTGCATGCAGCTCGCTTCCCGTACGTCTTGATCATCTATTCTTTACCTGTCGTTTTTGTTTGCAATGCTTTGTTCCTCTTCCTTCTGCTGTGTTTTCATATGTACAAACCCCAAACAAACCTTGTTAATGTCTGTGCGCAGCTCATTTCATTGAGGAATGAGCACTTTTTTGGTGACACCTTCGTTGTGCTGTGTTTTCATATGTACAAACTCCAGGCATACTTTGAAAACATCTATGTGCTGCGCAATTCTGTTGGAGAAATCCATGCCATGACCACACCTTCGATCTGCTGTGTTTTCATATGTACAAACCCCAATCAAACCTCAATTCTAGGCAGCGGAGGAAATCTACAGTTGCCGCGCGCAAAAAAGAAATTAATTGAACTTTCCTTCAAAATACTGTCGCACCTGCTGGCATGGTCCGGCCCCATAGATTTGAGGTTTGAACAAGGTTTGCTTGAGGTTTGTACATATGAAAAACCAACATGCCAGAGCTTTGCCACTTGAAGTGTTCCTGCCATTGTAAACTGTGTGATTGGACGCGTATTCCGAGTTTGTTCGAGGTTGTTTGTACATATGGAAACACAGCATGCTAGAGTACTGGCAGCCAGCGTGCTTTTCTTGAGTCTTTTCCGGGCGGGTTGATGCTTGCTTATGTTGCCGGAAGCGTTAGCACAGACCTCAATGTTTGAGAGAGAATGGCAAGTCCATCTGTCTCACAGGCAGTTTGCCATTCAGCAGCTACTGCGTCAGTAGTCTGGCTGCTGGCTGCTGGCTTTAGATTTCATCTTTACTCGATGTGTATCCCCTTGCCCCCGAAATTTTGATATTGGATGTTGTGCAAACGAGAAGCCTCTTAGATTGATCGCACACCGGCGCGTTCGATTTTTCACGTTTATGTTTGTACCAACATTGGTCTTGTGGGCAAGGGGGGAGCTCATTGAATCCAATCCAAGCTTCGGAAAGTATTGTGATTCTGGAGACTAATGAGTGTACCTCCTCAGTGCCAGCATAATATAGAAAAAATCGGTGTATGATCTTTGATTTTGGCATGATGACGCATGAAGAAAGTCACCTGCTTCACTGGTTGAAGAATAGAACTTTTTGCTAGACATACACCTCGGTTGTGCGAGCATCTGTAAAAGGGTTGGCGGGCACATTCATTGGGAGATCTTTTTTTGGGTGCCGCTGCATTTCTTTTCGTTTTGGACAGGTTGTGTCTCTTTTGACGGAAGCCATTTTTAGTTTTAATTTCTGGGAGACCGCTTCTATGGTTTCATTAGGCGAAGCCAAAAATGGCTTCATTTTTGGGATCAAATTTTGGCTTCGAGTTTGGAGCCAAAATCTGTCTTTTTTGGAGTTTGTGGCAGGTAATTCCCGATTGGCTTGTGTTGGAAGCGACAGGATGCGAGCAGAGTGAGTTGTCGCTGCTCTGCTGTGGTTCTACAAGCATGATTCCGGCAGCTAAGCTCTGAAACAAATTCCTTGCCACAGGCTGCTCCATGATGGTGTATCCATGAGTTGACACATGCTGCCTTCTAGTTCTAGGCTTCAAGACGATGCATCGGAACTGCAGAGGTACTTCCAAATGTTTCCAAAGTTGCTGCATGGGGTTTGGAGCTCACCACCTGGTTGGGCCACCCGGGAAATCACGGAATTTCCAACACACCAGCAATAACCACAATATGGTTTGTTTCCCATCCCAAGGTTAAAAGCTTTCCTGATGAATACAAATTTATGTATACATCTATCTTATATTGCTGGTGTGTCGGAAATTTCGTGATTTCCCAGGTGGCCCAACCAGGTGGTGAGGCACCGCACTTAGAAGATAAGAAAATAATGTTTGGGAATGATTAACTCCTTCAAGTTGATTTCATACGACATACGACCCTCGTCCACCACATGTTTCCCATCCCAGGGTTAAAAACTTTCCTGATGAATACAAATTTATGTATACATCTATCTTATATTGCTGGTGTGTTGGAAATTTTGTGATTTCCCGGGTGGCCCAACCAGGTGGTGAGGCACCACACTTAGAAGATAAAAAAATAATGTTTGGGAATGATTAAATCCTTCAAGTTGATTTCATAGGACCTTCATCCACCACAGACATTTTTACAATCATGTTGATATATGAAAATTATATATATATATATATGGACCATCAACACTCTTATATAAGGGATGAGAAACACACCTTATTCTGTGATTTCCCATTGGTCAGCACCAGTTGATTAACTGTTAATTTCCTACGATCTTTACAAACTATTTTATTTGTTTGTAAATATGTATTTATACATGATGCCTTTGATCTGAGTGTTACTTAACATCTATATATAATATATGATTAGTTTGATTCATATATTTATAGGTGTTCTTTGCATTAATATTATTAGTGTACTATGGACATATATTGTTAGCTGGGACGACATCACACTTAGAACATTGCCGGACAATCACGTAGAAAATATCACCATAAATCTTCTAAGTGTGAATGATAAAAAATAGTCTGTTTCTAAGTGTTACGTTCTAAGTGTGTTTTTTTTTGTTAGTTTTTTATCTTCTATGTGTGAGATCCCTAATTCTGGAATTTTTTTTTATCTTCTAAGTGATTGTCCGGCACTATAATCGACATGCTGCGAAAATACTGCTACGAAACACCGTTGCACAAGGTTCCTGTCATTTTTTGCGTCTGTTTCTACATTTTATTCCCGCAAACGCGGTTTATTTTTTGGTAGTGCGTTTTTTTAGGTTGCACCGTTCCGAATATTTTTTTTTGGAATCCTACACTTAATTCTGCAGTTCTGACCTATCGCACGCCAATCAATACGACATGCAGCAATTTGAACGTTTGGAGCACGCCGCTACAACGTGCGTTGCATGCAATTCTGATGCGGGAGAAACCGAGGACCCTGCTATATTGATGTCCTCAACAGAGAAACGAGACCGGCGTCCGGCGTCAGCGGTCTCAGCACAGTTTTCCCAGGAACAGTATGGCAATTGTTATGATGCTTGCTTGTATTTACAATCGATAAAACGTAAAAAACATGTCCCATCCTTAATTCGTACACAGGAAACGTCCAAAACGCATTTTGTCAGCCGGCTCCCCTGTGCTTTTCATGTTACGTTGCCTTGTGTGACCGGTGTGACCACTCCAAGGCAATTCTTCTAGCGATTCCTGCCAGTCAACGCCCGGACCGGGCAGCAAAGTTATGCGAGAAAACCTGGTGGATCCACAGTGTGGAACGCACTCACAAAGCAAAAATGAAATGCTGAAATGACTATAGACTAAAAAATATGTATAAGTTGGTGAACTCGGGCAAAATTTTTCGATGCAATGCGTGCAAGATGAAACACGGAATAACCGTCAGTAACATTTTTGACCTGCAAACAACACATGCGCAATGCAACCAACATTTCAGCACTTCTCAAGCGTTACACATTTAGGTAAAAGGACCGAATAGTCTAGCATTTTATCACAAAGTGCGAGTGATCCAGTACAATTAGCTGGACACGGTCTTAGTCACGCAAAAAACTTGGCGCCGGATTGTTTGTGATGCGAGTTAAAAAATTGTTTTGCTTGCGTCTGGCAAACACAAATGATCTATCACGGAAATTCGTTGTTTGATCCAACGGGTGTTTTTCTTGACGTCAATTTCGCGAAAATCCCATTTGATGTGGCGGCAACGGTTTTGGCACTCGGCTGCACGAGGCCAGATTAAATTTCAGACACCGCGCGGTAAAACCAAGCAGCAACTGTGCTGGGTGGGGGTGCCTTTTGGCGCGCAAATTGTTCAGGGCAAACGCTTTTTGATTTTAAGGCCACCCTTTCTGCAACACAAAATTTGCGTTCCAGCACTTGAACTGAACATTCCGAACGCACTGATCAACCCAACCTGCATTCAAACAAACGATGTCCAAATGGAAAGTGCAAATAATTAGGATTCCTTGCCACGAAACAGCAATTTTGAAAAAACAAACGTGCTGGTGATTCCATGTTTGCTATACCTGTTGCCAGCCTTGTAGGGACCTGGAATTTCAGAATGGCATAGCGGGACAAATTAGCACAGGGAGGCTCACTTGCAATCTTTTGCACTGGTTTGAACTGATGGAAACGTGCGCCAACTAAAGAACTGAACAAGGTGGGTTTGCAAATCGAACTTGCGAAAACAAAATTTTCTATTCACAATTTTAGTGCGGACATGGCCGAAATTCTCAAGCGCCGGGTGTTTTAGAATTTTCTTTTTGAAATTATCACTCGCAATGTACAGGTCGACCCCGATCATGCAAAAACAAGACAATTCGAATGTCATCAGCGTGTGCGGCCTGGGCCACGTGCATTCCCTGTAATTCCTTTTGTTGTGGGGGAACCCAGCACATCGCGATCAAATTCGCCTGCCATCCTTCCAGTTTCATATGGTTTATGTACCGAATTGCTGACAAACGTGCAGCACAATAAATCAAATACTGCACCACACCGCCAGCTGGCATAGGAAATGCTAGCGGTTGGGACAAATGAAAATTAACAGGCCTAACACATCGCAACAGGGTTGCAGGTTTTTTTCCGTTCCATGTTGCACCGCGTTTGATGGTAACATAAAAAAATACATGTGTTAGATGCCAGCTACGTGATTGTCAAACGGTCTTGGTGCAAAAAAACAGGTCCGTCTGGGGCAAATCAATTCAACAAAACTGGAACCGACCTCAACATTGAAGCTGAACATTCACACCAATTGCCAACTCTAATGTGTCTCCCTACCTGTGCCTAAAATGGAGTCAACGCGTAGCACCCGAACATAATAATAAGAAAAACAATTTGGACGTGTCTTGTTTGGCATATTTTTCTTCAGGATTTTGCAAATTATATAGACCAAAATTTGGCATCAAACTAAAGTTCATCCTTGTGGTGCCTCCATGCATCCTGAACCGTCAATCGGCCAGAACGCATCGGAAGTGCCCCGCCCAACACTGAACAAAACAAGTGCACTGCAACAATTCGTTTTTTAATGTTTGAAATATGGCAGCACCTTCGAGCTGGTTGATCATCACCTAAACACATGGTATCGTTCACAGCTACACAGCAACACGAAATCCGCTACCGCGAACGCAAGTGACATTTTGTCCGGTGGCTTGCAAGAAGGCAGAAGGAAACGCACAATTCCAATCTGTGGTTGAGCGAAAAAAATCGTACTAGTGTTCCAAACGTTCAAGCGAAACCTTCGTGTGCAGCCGTTGCCGAAGAGTCAATTAGCATTGTTGTAAAACTGCATTTTGTTTTGTTTTTGGTGGTGTTTTTTGAAAGTCGTGCAAAATCACTTTTGGGGGCACAAAGGCCAAAAACCTAAGGCTGGCGCGCCTGGCTCTAACCCACAGATGGCTGTGGCCATAACCTCAAAAAATTACGCACTGGATTTCAGTACTTGGGGGAAAAACTTCAAGCGCCGGTAGTCAGCCAATGATTTTTTTTTTTGATAAGAACTTTGCCAAACGTCAAAGGCAGGGATTTCATCCAAAGTGGGATTTTCACCAGGAGGAGGTTCATGAGTTCCACTGTGGGGTACGAGAAACGTGTAAAAAAAAAACTATGGTTGCACTTTGTACCTCGTACAACATTTTTATTGCAAATTTTTAGCACCCACTGGGGGCTAAAAACCAGGTTGCCTCCCTAGCACGTTGCCCAACAGGGAATTGCATAGAGGCATAGAGTAATGTTTGTTTGGGCGCAAGAATTAGCTCCAAAAAAATTGTTCCAACACCAATATTGAAATCGCAATTACAGCAGCGCTGACACCCAACAGCAACAAGGCGAGAGCATGTTCGAGCAGTGTCCATGTGTGTTCGAGCAGTGTCCATGTGTTGGGGCCAGAGTTTGACTACGCCAAAAACAGGGTGACAGGCACAGCGGAAAACAACCGAAGACAAACGGGGAATAAAAATGGGAAGAGGGACGAAGCGGGCAAGAAAACCAGAGACAAAGTAGGAGACACAACCAGAGACAACGTGAGACAAGGTAGGACACAAAGGGAGAGACACAGTGGGAAACAAGGTGGAAAACAGAGGGGGAAAAAAAATGGAGGACAAAGTGGGGGACAACGTGGGAGACAAAGTATGCGACAAACTAGTTTGAAACAAGGTGGGGACACGCAATTTGAAAGACAATGAAGGACAACCCAGGAGACGAAACCGGGGAAACAAAGTTTTGAGACGGAGTGGGAAACATAACCCTGAGACAAAGCAAGTGACAAAGTGGGAAACACAGCGTGGGAAAAAGTGGGAAACAAACTAGAAACCAAACTGGGAAACAAAGTGGGGGACACGGTGGCGAAGGATGTTTTTTTTTTCTAACTCCTTTTTCCGCGCAGAGTTGTTTCTGGTCCCCAGCAAAAATGTGGGGGGTCGGTTGCTAACTATTTTTATATTGGCCAGTCTCCAGTTATGCATGCAATTCCACGGGGAACCCATAGGCCAAGTCCAAGCATTAGGAAGGAAGTCGTGAGGGAGGGAACCGGGCCCGTGGTGGGCAAGTTGAAGATATCGCTGAGGAGGGGGGGTTCCCCGTCCAAAACTGCTTGGGGCCCGGCATCCTCAAAGAGCAAGCTTCTGGCGAAGGACGTTTGAGCAGGGTGGTAAGAAGAGCCGACCAGCGTGCTATGTGTGCCTGGGTGGAGGCATGTCTGTCGATACTGAACAGAATGAGAAACAAAATGGGAAGCAAACGCGGTGCACAACAAAGTGGGAAGGTGACAAATTGTTGTTTTCCGTTGAACACTCCATCGCTCAGTGGCTCTGAAAGATGCCCGATGTTTCCATGGATTTAGGTGAAGCCTGATAACCTAGTGTCATGCCTTAGGTGGAAATATCCAAGTTTGACAGGCGAGCTAAAAAGACGCAGAATCCAAAGACGGGGTACACAGATGTTATCATATCACCCCACGTGTGTTTAGCTGCACTTCGCTAGTTGAAGACTCCTAACAACTGAAATTGAAAGATTGTGCAAAGACTAAGTGGGCCAGAATCAGCGGTGGATTTCCGCAGGCTTTGGCCACTCAGTTTGTCTCACTTCATTGTCCCATATTTGTGGGTCCTCTCGTTTCCAAGAGCGGAACGCCGGCGTGCTTAATCTGTAGAAGCACCGAGGTAGTCGTCCCACCCAGTCTGTCCCCCATGTTGTTCCCCACTTTGTCTCCGATTTTGTTTCTCAACTTTTGTACCCGCAATGCCATAGTGACATGTAGCCATGACGCAGGAGACACATCCAATTGTTTTTTGTTGCGTTGCAGGTGCTTTTTTTTTCCTAAAAACAATGGAAAAAATAAAAATGTATATGTAGACATAAACAAACAAATAAATAAATAAATATTGGCTTGATTCAAAACATATGAATTCATATATGGTGCCTCACCAGCTGCGGGGTGCGCAGCGCGAGCGCGCGAGCATTTAACAGGTGCGCGCGCGAGGTGCACGAGCAACGACAGGCGCGCGCACGAGACGCGCCAGCAAATAGAAGCGCGCGCGCGAGGTGCGCGAGCAAGGCCAAGATGCGCCCCAGCTCTCCGCGCGCGCAAATAAGCTCTCCAAATCGCAAATAAGCTCACCAAATCCACTTTTGGAGAGCTTATTTGCGCGCGCGCGCGTGTCGGACGGGTGCGCGCGCATCTTGGCCTTGCTCGCGCACCTCGCGCGCGCACGCCTCTATTTGCTCGCGCGTCTCGCGCGCGCGCCTGTCGTTGCTCGCGCACCTCGCGCAAGCATTGTGCGCGCGCACGATTTCAACGGGAAATGTTTCATATGTTTTAAACAACGACAAAATAAATAAACAAATAAATATATATATATTTGTGTGTATGTTCACATACATACACACACATACACGACGCGCTATCAAACTTAATGTCTTGTTGTGGGAGAACACGTTTGCACCACATTCGTTCGGGTCTCTTCACCTGTGGCCAGGGCACGCATTCGGAGGTGGTGTTCATTGAAGTTTTGTAACTGTTTGGTTTTTGGTAACCCACGATGCTGTTTCATGAAGAATCCGCGGAAGTCGTTTGCATATTGGCTGCAATTTTCCCTCGCATGTAATTGCGTTGCAACTGTGATCATGAAACAATAATTCTTTTGTATACTGGAACGTTTTCACACTAGTTGGACTTTGCTTTCCGGTGGGGCCTGGAACCAACTAAAAAACAATACCGCCATCGGCACATTTGGAAACTGGCCAGTATAAAACAGTTCAGTTTTTCACCGGGGCCAAAAAGACGAAAAAAAAATAAAATAAACAAAAAACAAAGTCCCGAAGAAAAAAAAACGTGGGCACGGGCACCCCACAACAAGAAAGAAACCCGCGCCTTTCGGTTTTCTGTGGACTCACTTCTAAGCTTTTCTGGCCTGTGGATTTGTCGTCCTGAATCTGTCACTGCCCTTGTGCTTGTGGGATTTCTGCACACAATGTCGGGGCAAACCCCCGCCATTGACTTGACAAACCCCGCCTCTGGCCGTGACGGCATTGCAGACATCACCCCAGAGGCACCGAACAGTGTCCTAGGCATGGCACCGCGCACCCCCACGCAGACCCACCCAGAGACCCAGCAGCACCAGCTCAACAGCCACCAACAGCGGCCGCAAGTCGTAGCCCCCACAACCCCAAAGTGGCTGCGGCACACGAACCCTTCAACACCAAGGGAAGACACAACAACATGCACAGTATGCCTTTTCCCCATTGATCCAGCTGCCACTGGCCCTGAGCTACCCTTCCCATGGCCAAGTTGCAGTCATCCGCTCCACCTCGGGTGCGCGGTCCACTACCGAGCACACAGCCCGCAACCCCGTTCCCCAGCATGCAGACACCCCTGGTCCGAGACAGCTGAGACACAACTTCGGGACCGATGCGTCCAACACTGTGTTGCCACGCCAGTGCCAAACGCAGACAGGGCAATCAACACAGCGAGGCCGCAGCCACCGCCTCCACCAGCAGACACCGTTCCGCTCTGTTGCCATCGCTTCTTTCTCGCCGAGCCGGGGGCCCCGACCTCCTCCACCGCTTGGCGAGAACTTCCCGACAGACACATGCAATGGGCTCCAACGCTCGACCGGTCCACCAACACATGGTCACCTGAGTGGGTATGCCTCCGGTGCAATGCCACCGTCACACCCGGCCGCGCTTTGCTCCAAAAATTGCCGCCGAGACCAGCATGCACACAGCATGGAACCCGCACATTAGCACTCGACATGACCCGATCCGAACGAGGCTGGGGCTGCTGCAGCACAGTCGCCCCACCCCATTTCCACACATGCCAAGCCGAACAGATTCCATACGCCGCGGCAGAACCGAGCGCTGCCGACCAGCAACCAGGCCAACCCCCGGAACAGCGGCCACCTGCACCGGCGCCGGTGTGGTACCACCAAGGGCCACCGCAACACAGACCAGGCAGCAGCAACAGCTGGCTCTTTGTTCCTTTGCTACAAGCAGCAGCACGCCGCCTCGACCCAAACGCAACTCACCAATGGGCACAGCACCCGACAGCTGGCCAGCAGTGGAGGCAACTCGTGACGCACCTGCAGCAAGCCCCGCCAATCCCTTCGCAAACCCTGCACCACATCCTGGGCACCTTGCAAGAGTTAGCGCGGGTTACGGGAACGCCTGGCATCCCAAGCAGCAACACTAGCAGCACACTGGGCCGACCCACCGCCAGCACAACCACCACAGATATTGCCCACCGACACGACCCAGCACAACAACGTAACAGAACCCGGGCCCCCCGACAGCCCCCGCAGTTCCAGCAGCTCTTCCGGCACTTCAAGCACCACCAGCACCACAAGCACGTCCACCACGGACACCGACAGCCTACTGGCAACAGTCAGCCAACCGCCGAACTTATCGGCTCACACAGAAAGAACACAACAACCTCACACAGAAAGAGCACAACAACCTCAAACACAACACAACACCAACAGGGCGGGAGAGGCACATAACCAAGCAGCTCTGAACCGTGCATTGCGTACCCTCGACAACATCGATTTGCTCCACAGGCTTCGCGCTCGAACGGAATCGGCGGAATTCCTACGCCTCCTGGCGCCACACAAAGCCCGATCAGCTCCTGCCCTATTACAACAAGCCACAGTCACCTTGCTCATCAGCCGTTGGTCAGCCATCCTCGCCCACGCCGGCATGCACGCCTTCGCGGCTTCTTTGCTCTCGTTGCCGGCGGATGGACTGGCCAACGGCGAGGGGGTTCTGCCACCCCTAGGGCAACTCCTCGCCCAACCAGAAGGCGCCCCCACCAACCCCAGTCGACTTCCAGGGAGGTGAGGGCGCGCAACCTTTGACTTTCTCCTCTGGTTTGCGCCTTTGGATTTCGCTCGTGGACTTTGCCTTTGGACTTCGCTGGTTTAAACCACCGAAATTTTGGGGGACCCACGGCAGACAGGAAAAAGGTGCGAGGAAAAAAAAAATCGTTTGAGACCAAGAATCGTTGACTTTTAAACGCAGCAACTCGTCAATATCACCGCACATTTTAACGGTGTTCTTTTGCATTTCGTGGCTTGAATCGGGCATGACGCGTGGCTTTGAATGCGAGGCCCAGCGACGGCTGACGAACTGAAGCACGTAACGGTTTCGCGTTGCACACTCTCAAACAAGTTGTGTCAACAAAAATTGAAAAACATGCGACGAAAACGCGCAGCGCGCGACAAACAATTGCAGCCAAAAAAATTGCCAGACATGACCACAACGCGCCAATGCACACCAAGGTTAGTCAACTGCAGTAATTGCATTCACTGATTCATTGCGCGCCTAATTTGTTCCAAAATTGAACAAACATTTTGTTTGGAAAATTGCAACTTTGCGGGTTACTTTTTTGTCCTCGGTTGCATAACACGACTTTGAAGTTTGAGTTGGCACATTGGAACTGATTTCAACTCTTTAAAAATCAAGCGGAACCAAATTTAATTTGAGAGAGATTTGAATTTTGAGTTGTTCCTGTTGGCGGCTAGCTGCATCCAATCGCAGTACCACTGTGCAATTGCGCTTTGGCATAAGTCTTTTCAGTTCAATGGAGCGCATTCGGGAAAAATAATGTGAGTATGTTTGGAGCAAAGAAACAATTTGTACAGTCCAAACCAGATAGCCCTTTTTCACGTCATTTCACCCAAAATCATCCGCTAAACAAGTACCAAAAAAATTTCAAGGTAACCCCCCGAGTTGGACCCGATTCTACATTGAGCCCACGCGGGGACTCGACACTTCAGACGCCACGGCGCACAATGATAGGGCTGCAATCTTAAAATATGAAACATCACTTTTCTGCGCTGTGTTTGCGTTTGCACCCTGGGTTGCATGTACGCAACTGCCAGCTGGTTGGTTGCTCGTGTGAAGTTCTAAGTTGGGTTCTGATCGCAAAATGGTACCAAGCTGTTTGTTCCACTAAATTTTGCTGCAGGATCTGTTTTCTTTCTTGTGTTTTATTTTCCACCCCTTGGTTGAATCACTGCGGAGTGGAACAACACATGCGCAGGGTCATTTCGTAGAAACACACTTTTGGGAAAATTTGCAAACAACTTTTAAATTCTAGTGCCTTGTTGGACCATCCATTTCATAAAAGGGGGGGCCAATCCATTGTGTATTTATTTTGTGGTTTTGGATTCACTAGGCCGAAATCTCCGCTTGCATAATGTCAATGTCAATTTTTTTATCAGCTAAATGTGGCCTTGAATATGCTTACAATATAGAAGTTTGAAAGTTGGAAAAACACATTTGTTTTTTGGGTCCGGAGCACTTGGCGGAGATTAAAAATTAACGACGGTGCCCTCTGCCCAATTACAGCACAACAACGCAGCGCATCGGCACCCGGTGCCCGGTTTCAAGGGAACCGTCCACAGCGGGGCACCTGCTTCGTAAGTCACGGGGCCCCATCTTTGGAAAAGTGTCCCTTCTGAAAAACAAAAATGTCCTAGTTCTACATTTAAATTATTTTCAAAAATTGTGTTTGACTCTGAATTTGTTGGTAACATTTGATAGTAGTTTCATCTTGCCTAGGTTGTTTATACAATACATTTTTTATGTGCGATCACATGTACTAACATAATTTGTAATTTTGGTTTCAGATACCCGAAGGTATTTCAAAATAACACCCTCAACATGCAACCGTTCCATATAAATCAAACTTCTTGGTTTCAACACTTAATTTTTACCGCATTTCAATAACATAGTGGGAAAAACATTTTTTTGCGTATCCGGTTCGCTAGGTGCTACGATAGTGATGTTCTATAATATATAACCCCCAAAAATGGATCCATTCCATTAAAAAATGCCCTCGCCCATCCATTACAATTAAAGGACCGGATAACCCCACATGTTACCAACTTCTTTAGACTTGGACTGAGCATAGAAAAGCCAGAAGGGAAGAGGAAGTATAAGAGCACTTCTACCCCTACATCTACTTCTAGTTCGAGTTCTACTTCTACTTCTACTTCTACTCCTACATCTACTTCTACTACTCTATTTTTACTTCTATTTCCACTTCTAGTTCTACTTCTACTACTGCTTCCACTTCTACTTCTACTTCTACTTCTAATTCTAAAGATAAAAATGTGTCGTACCTCTTCTTACATCAATTGCAACAGGATATAAACCTTAAAGGTGTCGTGGCTCTTCTTACATCAAGTGCAACAAGATACACATAAACCCTAAAGGTGTCGTGGCTCTTCTTACATCAAGTGCAACAAGATATAAACGCTAAAGGTGTCGTGGCTCTCCTTACATTAAGCGCAACAAGATGTAAACCCTAAAGGTGTCGTGGCTCTTCTTACATAAAGTGAGACAAGATATAAACCCTAAAGGTGTCGTGGCTTTTCTTTCATTAAGTGCAACAATATACAAACCCTAAAGGTGTCGTGGCACTTCTTACATCAAGTACAACAACATATAAACCCTCAAGGTGTCGTGGCTCTTCTTACATCAAGTACAACGAGGTACAAACCCTAAAGGTGTCGTGGCTCTCCTTACATTAAGTGCAACTAGATATAAACCCTAAAGGTGTCGTGGCTCTTCTTACATCAAGTACAACAAGATATAAACCCTCAAGGTGTCGTGGCTCTTCTTACATCAAGTGCAACAAGATATAAACCCTAAAGGTGTCGTGGCTCTTCTTACATCAAGTGCAACAAGATATAAACCCCAGAGGTGTCGTGGCTCTTCTTACAGTAAGTGCAGCAAGATATAAACCCTAAAGGTGTCGTGGCTCTTCTTACATCAAGTGCAACAAGATATAAACCCTAAAGGTGTCGTGGCACTTCTTACATCAAGTTCAAGAACATATAAACCCTAAAGGTGTCGTGGCTCTTCTTATATCAAGTGCAACAAGGTATAAACCCTAAAGGTGTCGTGGCTCTTCTAACATCAAGTGCAACAAGGTATAAACCCTAAAGGTGTCGTGGCTCTTCTTACATCAAGTGCAACAAGATACAAACCCTAAAGGTGTCGTGGCTCTCCTCACATTAAGTGCAACAAGATATAAACCCTAAAGGTGTCGTGGCTCTTCTTACATCAAGTTCAACAACATATAAACCCTAAAGGCTTCGTGGCTCCTCTTACATCAAGTGCAACAAGGTATAAACCCTAAAGGTGTCGTGGCTCTTCTTACATCAAGTGCAACAAGATATAAACCCTAAAGGTGTCGTGGCTCTTCTTACATCAAGTGAGACAAGATATAAACCCTAAAGGTGTCGTGACTCTTCTTACATCAAGTGAGACAAGATATAAACCCTAAAGGTGTCGTGGCTCTACTTACATCAAGTGCAACAAGATATAAACCCTAAAGGTGTCGTGGCTCTTTGTTTGCAATGCGTGATAGCGTAATTTCCTTGTAATTTACGTATAAAATGCAACAAGATATAAACCCTAAAGGTGTCGTGGCTCTTTGTTTGCAACGCGTGATAGCGTAATTTCCTGGTAATTTACGTATAAAATGCAACAAGATATAAACCCTAAAGGTGTCGTGGCTCTTTGTTTGCAACGCGTGATAGCGTAATTTCCTGGTAATTTACGTATAAAATGCAACAAGATAAAAACCCTAAAGGTTTCGTGGCGCTTTGGTTGCAATGCGTGATAGCGTAAGTTCCTGGTAATTCACGTATAAAATGGAGACCCAGGTGCGTAAGTAAGTGATTTTCTAGGTGCGCAAGTGAGTGCATTTCCCAGGTGCGTAAGTGAGTGAATTTCTAGGTGCGCAAGTGAGTGTAGTGCCTATGTTCAAGTACAGTGAGTGAGTGAGTGAGGGAGGGAGGGAGGGAGGGAGTGAGTGAGTGAGTGTGTGAGTGACTGCCACGCCTGCCCCAAGGCACGCCAGGACGTACATCCGACCCCTTGACATGCACATTGTCCCATGCCTGCCAGGCCAAAGCGGCGGAGACCCAAGGGACGCCAGGGCGTACATCGGACCCCTTGGCAGTGCACATTGTCCCACGCCTGCCAGGCTAAAGAGGCGGAGCCCCCAAGGGACGCCAGGGCGTACATCCGACCCCTTGGCAGTGCACATCGTCCCACGCCTGCCACGCAAAAGAGGCGGAGCCCCAGGGCGTACATCCGACCCCTTGGCAGTGCACATTGTCCCACGCCTGCCACGCAAAAGAGGCGGAGCCCCAAGGGACGCCAGGGCGTACATCCGACCCCTTGGCAGTGCACATTGTCCCACGCCTGCCACGCAAAAGAAGCGGAGCCCCAAGGGACGCCAGGGCGTACATCCGACCCCTTGGCAGTGCACATTGTCCCACGCCTGCCACGCCAAAGCGGCGGAGCCCCAAGGGACGCCAGGGCGTACATCCGACCCCTTGGCAGTGCACATTGTCCCACGCCTGCCACGCCAAAGCGGCGGAGGTGCATGGGACGCCAGGGCGTACATCCGACCCCTTGGCAGTGCACATTGTCCCACGTCTGCCACGCCAAAGCGGCGGAGCCCCAAGGGACGCCAGGGCGTACATCCGACCCCTTGGCAGTGCACATCGTCCCACGCCTGCCACGCAAAGAGGCGGAGCCCCAAGGGACGCCAGGGCGTACATCCGACCCCTTGGCAGTGCACATTGTCCCACGCCTGCCACGCCAAAGCGGCGGAGACCCAAGGGACGCCAGGGCGTACATCGGACCCCTTGGCAGTGCACATTGCCCCACGCCTGCCAGGCTAAAGAGGCGGAGCCCCAAGGGACGCCAGGGCGTACATCCGACCCCTTGGCAGTGCACATTGTCCCACGCCTGCCACGCAAAGAGGGGGAGCCCCAAGGGACGCCAGGGCGTACATCCGACCCCTTGGCAGTGCACATGGTCCCACGCCTGCCACGCAAAAGAGGCGGAGCCCCAAGGGACGCCAGGGCGTGCATCCGACCCCTTGGCAGTGCACATTGTCCCACGCCTGCCACGCAAAAGCGGCGGAGCCTGAAGGGACGCCAGGGCGTACATCGGACCCCTTGGCAGTGCAGATTGTCGCACGCCTGCCACGCAAAAGCGGCAGAGCCCCAAGGGACACCGGACCCCTTGGCAGTGCAGATTGTCCCACGCCTGCCACGCAAATGAGGTGAGTGAGTGAGTGAATGAGTGAGTGCGTGTGTGCGTGCGTGAGTGAGTGAGTGAGAGTGAGTGAGTGAGAGTGAGTGAGTGGGAGTGAGTGAGTGAGTGTGAGTGAGTGAGTGTGAGTGAGTTGAGTGAGTGAGTGTGAGTGAGTTGAGTGTGCGTGTGAGTGAGTGATGTGATGTGATGTGAGTGAGTGAGGTGATGTGAGTGAGTGAGTGAGTGAGTGGGTGAGTGAGTGAGTGAGTGTGTGAGTGAGTGAGTGAGTGAGTGAACGGGCGAGGAGGAGGAGGCGGCGGAGGAGGCGGATACAGAACTAAAAACAAAAACCCCACAGTACCTACCCTTTATCTGCGTAGCAGTGTTTTTTGCTTGGGCTGTCGCTTAGTTTCCATTTTTGGTTCTAACGCACAAACTGCAGTCTGTGAGATTTGTGTTTGTGATTCCTCCTTGGTGGGGAACCCGGCAACTGTTTTCAATCTTCTTATTTTTGTGCGGCCCAAACTTGATTTTTAGTGTTTAACATACAATTATTGCGGTACCCAATCAGTTTTGATCCATAGCCATTTGTGGCCGTTTTTCCGCAATTGTAGATGTAGATATCATATTTGGAGTCAATGTCAATGCTCAATTTTTTTTAGTGCCGGGTCTTGGCGGCGCGGAAAAAAAATATCATGATTCGAATGGTAACAACGAAGAACTTTCAAGACAACGAATCCATAACTTCAACCGACATTGAAATGAAATCGTTGAAAGGAACGATAAAAAAATGTAGACGTGACATGTCGCAACAGTGTGGAGGACAAGGTTTCGTACTTTTTAACTTTTGGCGGTGGTAACGCAACAGATTGAAACGCCAACGCAATGTATAGGCAAATGCTGGAAAGTGAAAGTACGTCAGCAGCGTTGAGAAACAACATTAACAATCAATTGCCCTTTTCCTTATTTGCGCTTTAAATTTAGTTTTCAGCAAACATAATGCAACACGTTGTGAATGCCCTTTCATGTTTTCACGGTTTGGTGGCAACAATTGTTTTTGCAGCATTTTTCTGTCAAGAAGGAATGCGTATTTTGTCATTCTTGCATTCTGGTCTTGATCCGAAAAGGTAACGCCCTATCAAGACGCATTGCCTCATGAAACGCACCATGAACTCATCAATCCCGGGCCGAACTGGTGAAAAAAATAAAACATGATTTTGCAGTCGTGTTTGTCGTGCTTAATCGCTCCCGCACGTCGCATGGTGGTTGCAGATGTAAATTTGCAACAACCACAGGCTGGATCAGGACATGTAGCGCCCATGTAGTGGGGGAACCTCAGATCATAGGACCACTTGCTGAATGGCGTAGTTTGAAGTGGTTGCCGAAAAAAAAATTGTATAAAAATTGGTGACTTGGATGACCAGTAAGACAGTGCGAAGGACGTTCGGGAAAAAAAAACATCTGTCATGATGTTAAGCCGTGGCGTCAGGGCGAACGCTCGGACGAACTCCTGGAGAAGTATCGGTGCATCATCACGCGATTGAGGAACCGGGGAACCAACACGATAACAACAATGCCGAGCGACAACGGGATAGGTAGAGCATGATAGACATTGATAGAGCTGACAGAGGTGGTCGCATAGTCAAAGGGCCAAGGGGTAGTGGTTGGTCGGGTGGCACATGTTATGCAGACTGTTGCAGTTTTTGAAGCGTCCCCTGCCACGGGAGGTTGGACATCCGCTTTCTGATCCACTCCTTGGCCGAGACGCTTTGGCTAATGAAACACGCTGTCAATGCTCTGCCTGTACCTTTCCGCTGCTATGCAGTTGGTCAAGCTGCGCAAGACTGTTGCTGGGAATTTGATTCATGTTTGGCGTGGATTGCACGATGAGGTTTTCTGAACCACCTGAAACCGATGAATGGGAACCACTGGCAGCAGAAGCAGAGCGGCAGCTGCAGGAATACCGTTGTGATGGGATGCTTTCCATTGCCACCTGTGATTGCACGAAAACCTCGCTGAATTCAGCTCCCAATTGTCTTCGGTATGGTTGCTTTGTGTGTCTGTGCCTGCCCATATTTGCCAAATACTATCTTCTCATCGTCTATGCAAGCTTGGTCCCGCATTGTTTGTTGTGTTTTCTGCTTGTAAGTCGCGAGAGGATTTTGCTGCCATGGCAATGAAAGAACGCTTGCCATCTGTAGCGACCATCGTGTCCATGCTGCGCTTTGGCTGAAACAATCAACTTCTCTCAATGGCCTGTTTGATGATGATGATGATGATGATGATGATGATGATGATGATGATGATGATGATGATGACGGTGACGGTGACGGTGACGGTGACGGTGGTGGTGGTGGTGATGATGATTTGCGTTGGTTTCATTTTGTGCGCCGAGGAATTTGCGAGATTCACTTTTGATGGCGATGCGGCTTGGTGTAAATCTCCTGCATAAGATTGTGCCGTTATAGACTGCAAATAGTACTGGGTAAAGTTGATGCAGCCGATGCGATGGCACATCATGGCAGCAAATTAAACGGAAAGAATTGAACAGGCAAACGCGCATCTGGCATTTCCGACATGTTCGAGCGTTGCACACATGAATAAAAAATACATCCGGAAAGCCTGACACCACCATCGACACAAGGGCGCACACATTTTTTAGAAACACAGGACCCGAATAAGGACAAAAACATAGGACAATGAAAATGTGTTTGGGAAAAACATGGAAAAATTAACGTAAACTAACTTCAGGGGCTGATGTAGGGGGATGCAAGTCTGGATGGATTCCGGGGGGGCTTCTTCGAAGCTGAAAAGATGAATTTTGCCACTTAGAAGCTCTTAGAAGCAGAAGGGTTCTAAGAAGCTAAACATACAATTTAAATCAAAAAGAAAACTGATCTTCTAAGAAGGCCTCTACTTCTAAGAGGCTGCTTCTAAGAAGCAAAACCCTTCTAAGAAGCCCATGCAGCTTCTAAGTGCTTCCGCGAAGCAAAAAATGCATCCATCCCGCGTTCCCACCAGAACTGCGTCCCCTTAGATTGGGCCCTCATAACTAGGATGTCAGTTTAAACCGAGGATTGACTCCATCCTTTATTGGCAAGCTGTGTGGGCCTTAATTTCCTGCTCGCCCTTCTGCAGATGGGCTGTCCGTGGGCAGTGGAGAGAATGGTGCAGCATATTTCCGGCTTGGCATTGGTGAGCCTGTTGGTAGAAGGTATTGTGAACAGCTACGATCTCTTGTGATGGCGATGCCATTCTTCTTTTGTGCTTTCCAAGGTGTTGCATCTAGAACTCCGCAGAGAAACTCCCCCTGAGGGAATGGCGCGATTACAGGATGCCATTGCAAAGTGTCATCTGTAGGCACAACGGATTAGAATCATTTAAAATCATTCAACTCACATATTTTGACGATTTTTGACGGGTACAAATGTTCCTAATGCTATCAGATCAGATGTGCAGTGTCAGTGAGGAGCAGGTCAAGATGATGGCCACAAAGATGGTGTCTTGTGCAGAATTCGGGAGTTTCCACGGTTTCCTCGGTTTCCCAAATGGATAAGCTCCGACCAGCTCCGAGTTCCGACAACTTTCCCAAGTGCCAACACCATGCGGACAAGTGCTTTGTGCATGTGCCGCATGTGCTGTGCAAGGCAGGTTTCTGTGCAGTTTTGATGGCGAAACCTAAGGACAAACTGCCTGAACTTTATGTCTTGCCGCATTTCCCAAAGGTGCCTAGTTCGCATCAGGATCTTCATCGCAAACAGAAACATGAACTTCAAACGAACTATGCATTGCATCATGCCAAGTAGACCTGGGAACATAGTTTCTTATCAGCAATCCATATGTAGCGACGTCCATTCGAGACAGACATGCTGAGGTGACAGATTGTGGTCCCTACACCTATGACAAGTGCTGTGCTCAAATTGGTTGGCTTGAAGAAGTCGATCTAAGTTTGACATTTGCAAAGCTTCTGAGGTTCACAATGTTTGGCATAGCGCGTAGCTTTGAATGCTTTTAACATATCGTAGTGATCAGTAGCAATGGCTATTTCTGAGGAGCCAGCATGCCATGGGCAATGATGTTGTCTCGGAGCCTTCAACGCTGCCTGGGAGGTTTCGAACGCTTTTCATCGCCCTTTGGCAAGCAAATGCAAGCACTGAATTCAATATTTTGTTCAATATTTTCACAGTGTTTCGAGTTGTTCCAAGTTTAGCAGTCCAAAATAAATTACTTCGGATGCATGACCAGTCGCAGGAGGACCGAAGAGTGTTTCAAAGTGATTGTTTTGGGTGTGTGTCGATGGGCGAACCTCAGGAAATGCACTTCGTTTGCAAACAGCGACGTCAGCTACCTTTGGGCATATCAAGATATCTATCATGCGCTCTCATTATTGGGGGCCCGCCAGCTGGTGACAAATTCGACGATGTGACAATTTGAGATTCGACCTGATTTGCTCCAACCAAGGCATTCTATGGAAAAGCATCTCAGACGGATGAAGTCTTTTGGATGCGTTGTGAGTTCGTTGAGGTTTCAAACTCTTCAACCCTTCAAAACCTTTCAAAACCCAAATGTGAGGGACTGGTCACTGATGCATTCGAGAGTTTTATTTAGGCATAGTCTGGTCATGTCTGGTCGGTTCGATGTGACACGGACAAGTTGCTTTGACCATATTGTCAAATAAGTCTCATATTGTCAAATTTTCTCTTAGAAAATCAGAACTGATAAAGAGCGATCAGTACCTTCTGTTGGCAATGCCACGCACTCCCTATGTACCTCCATGGGTGCCACCCAACGGGTGCTGTTGTTTTATGGTGCTGCTGTTCGTTTGGCGGTGCTATGTGGCTCCAAGGTTTGGAGCAAGCGTGAAGTGGAAGCCGAATTCGCCAATGCCTGAGTAAATGAGCCAAGAGCACTTTCGTTCGCTTGGCGTTTGGCACAAAACCTTGGCGCAAAACATCAGCACTTTTCGATTTCGTGGTGGCGATGAGCATGTAAGATTTGCAAAGTGTCTGGATGACTCTTGAAGCGGACGGCAGGCATGTGCGCAGCGAAGATTTACGGAAGGAGATCACTGTGCTCTTCGACAAATGTTGCGGACCCCAGGACACAGAGTCGCCAATGCAACGCCTACAGATACCTGGAGTGTTTGAGACACACGTTGCAGATCTTGGAACAGTTTCGCATGACTGTAGATACTACATGCCCCAGACAGACAGACACAAACACAGACGCAGACAGACAACACCTTTACATTACATTCTACATGGAATGCAATCGAATCCGCCATGTTGCACCCAATTTTGACTCAGTTTCGAAGCTGGACCATGAGCTCCAGACAAGCAAAGCACAGCGAGACTTGGACCAAATTCTGGAACAGCACGTCAGCAACTCCTGTGTAAGAGAGTGTGATTCACTAAAATTGTTGCCCATGCCCTGCCAACAAACGAGTCCCAATGTGTTCTGGACATTTGATGAATCTATATATTATATAATAATTATATTATATATATATATGTATATATTATGATATAATTATATTATATATATTATATAATGTCTTTGACATTTCTTTGACGTGGCAGGCCACACACCATGGGACCAACGGATCGAGCAGCTCAATACCAAGATCCAAGAGAAGGAACCAAGGGATTTAGCAACAAAAAATGCCAAACAATTTGCTAAATCCCTGTGATGTGAGCAGCTTCAGCTTCCAATTTGAAACCAGACTCAAGTTGTGCAGGAGCTAACTCACAGTCAGCTGCTTCACTCGAAGCACAAGTTGGAGAGTGCACTTGGTCTGAAGAACACCCCGATAGAGTAAGAGCAGCGTTTCACTTTGCATTCTGCATTTTTATCAGCTCAGCTTTTCCTTTTATTCTACTTATTTGATCTTATTTGATCTTATTCCCCACCTGCCAGGTGAGGGTTGTTAGATTTTATGTCAGTTGCCTCCTCCTGCCTCGTCCTCCTGCTCCTCCTCTCCTCCTCGTCCTCCTCGTCCTCGTCGTCCTCCTCGTCGTCCTCGTCGTCCTCCTCGTCCTCCTCCTGCTCCACTGCGATCCATGTCAGTGTGCCCTGCCGGACCTCAACCACGACCATCCACGTCAGTGTGCCCTGCCGGACCTCAACCACGACCATCCACGCCAGTGTTCCCTGCCGGACCTCAACCACGACCATCCACGCCCAGTGTTCCCTGCCGGACCTCAACCACGACCATCCCCGCCCAGTGTTCCCTGCCGGACCTCAACCACGACCATCCACGCCCAGTGTTCCCTGCCGGACCTCAAACGCGAGTATCCACGCCAAGTGTTCCCTGCCGGACCTCATGTAGGAAGATATGGGACAAAGAATGTGCAGAAGAAAGTTAGAACGAATGTCAGAAAGAATGTCAGAAGATATGCCAGAAGATATGCCAGATAGAATGCCAAATAGAATGCCAGATAGAATGCCAGAAGATATGTCAGAATATATGCCAGAAGATATGCCAGATAGAATGCCAGAAGATATGTCAGATAGAATGCCAGAAGATATGCCAGATAGAATGCCAGAAGATTTGCCAGATAGAATGCCAGAAATATGCCAGATAGAATGCCAATAGATATGAGAAGATATGCCAGAATATATGCCAGATACAATGCCAGAAGATATGCCAGATAGAATGCCAGATAGAATGCCAGAAGATATGTCAGAATATATGCCAGAAGATATGCCAGATAGAATGCCAGATTGAATGCCAGAAGATATGTCAGATAGAGTGCCAGAAGATATGCCAGATAGAATGCCAGAAGATTTGCCAGATAGAATGCCAGAAGATATGCCAGAAGATATGCCAGATCATATGCCAGAAGATATGCCAGATAGAATGCCAAATAGAATGTCAGAAGATATGTCAGATAGAATGCCAGAAGATTTGCCAGTAAGAAAATGTATAAATGTCATGGTGGGGATCACACGAAGTAAAGTAATTTGTTTCCTTTTTTTTCCTTACGGATTTTCCCGGGTGGGTCGCCTAGGAGCTGACCTTTCTGCGTGCCGACCACAACAACGTGCAGAAGGAGCTGCAGGAGTTGAAGGAACGGAACCAGAAGGCGCAGCCTGGCGCAGCCTTCACTGCTCCACCATGCTCCACCGCAGTTCTTTTTCTCGTTGAAATTCGTTGAATCTGCAGGTGACCAATGAAAATCTCCCACGCCTTGAGAGCCTTGGATCGAACTGGATCCCGCAGGTGCAGGGTTTGTTCATTTTGTTCCGTTTCATGAGTTTCATGCCGAAGAAACTGGATTTCAGATTTCTTCAGTACCATCCTGATCCGGAAGAGATCACAAGAGCATGAAGATATATGAAGATATATGAAGTGAAGATATGATATGATATGATATGATATGATCATATATGATATGATATGAAGATCCACGACACCATTTGGGTTGAGTCGACTGAGTCGACTGAGGAAGATCAAAGTGCTGCTCAAGGAGACGTGGTCTGAGGTTGACAGTCTCACTGCAGACGCTGCGATGCTGTCGGCCATGTTCCGGCAGCAGGTCGAGTCGAGCCGTCGTTTCGTTTAGAGACTACTTGAACAATGTTGAACACATCGATTGATAATATTGATGCAATCTGCACAAATAAATATCGATATGATTGGTGCAGAAATATGACACACATTCACATAATGTAAATTAGAAAAGTTGTTCTTTTGATTTTGACGCATAGATGTGGTATTACAGGCATGTATACAGTGTATTACAGTGTATAGATGTGGTATTACAGGCATCTTTCCATTTTTCAGGTGGTCGAATACGAGAGCGCCGTAACTGTCCGGGACGCGGTCTTCTCTGAGTTGTCCAAGGCCGGTGCGGCGGTGGCGTTTCGAGGGGTTTGCGTTTCGACATGGGCCCCATGGGCCCCATGGGCCCCATGGGCTTCATCGAGGTACAGAATGAACTGAGGGAAAAGAACACCAAGACGGTGATGCTTGGACAATACGAGGAATTGCTTTGTGCATCTTTGTGCTTCTGATGAGATCTTCATGAAGTGCCTTTGGGGTAGATTGTGAAAGACGGAAAGTAAGGTACAAGGAGAAGGAATTGCAGAAGAAAGAGACTCTGTACCAGAGAACAGTTGATGCAAGACGTGACATCCTCGAGAGCCCTTCGCTTAGCTCTGTGTAGCATTGTAGATATTGTAGATTGTGGACGGTTGTGTGGACAGTGTGGGCGGTGAGCACGAGGTTATCAGCGGCAAAAGACGGCCATCAAGGAAGGGGGGGGGGCGACGGATGGCGACGGATGGCGACGGCAGTTACATCGATGGCATAGTGATGGCGACGGCAGTTACATCCGGCAGTTATCTGCAGATCCAGTGCAGAGACCTGGCCGGACCTGGCAACTTTTGCATTTGATCATTTTGCATCGCCAGGAAGTTGAGGAGAGGCACGAGATCCAGAATGAGGCAAGGCACATTCGATTTGCTCGGCCAATGATTGAAGCAAGGCTCACAGGCTCACGGAACTACACAACTTGCATGTTCGATATCTGCGATCTGTTCGATCTGTTCGATCTGTTGCTTTCAGGTTTGGCTGGACCTGCAGGCTGAGGCCGAACAGCGCGATGACTACATCAAAGACCTGAGGTGCGGCCAAAGTGCTCCTCACACCCTGAGACACTTCGAATTTCAACACTTTGTGCCAATGTTTGTAAGTTTAATCATGTTTAATCATGTTTCATGATGTTTGGGCTTGGGTTCAACCCAGCCTAGTCCAGTTCAATCCAGAGCAACTCCATTGACCCCACATTAGCTGCAATTTTCGTTCTGGGCGGATGACAGACCGGGGCAGGTCGCAAATCAACGCAGCCAACAAAAAGATTGACCTTCTCGAGCAACAGAAGACACTCTTCGAATGCCTTGTTTTTCCAACAGGATTTTGAACTCAAAACTTCGGTTGAAATTCCATCGGTTCTCCAGCTTAGGAAACTGTACATGCAAGAATTCCGCAAGAAGGCTCCGCACCATGCGCACATCTCTCACCCGGTTTTCCTCAAGGAACTTCTGTTTAAACCTGTGGGCAAAAGTGCGAATGGCAGGTGGGCAAACCTTGTGGCATGCTACTGGAGCAACTGAAGCGCAAGACCAACTCCTAACAGTGCTAAGTCTGACTTGAAATGCTGACTACAACGGCTGGGCCCAAAAAGGGCCCGGCTGCCTGACAGAAAAAGGGCAATGGCAAAAAAAGGTGACTGCAACAGCTCCTCCCAACTGCAACACCTCTGACAGTGCACCTGCTTTTGGATTGCCCGTGCAGCCTTGCGCGCCTGTACTTTCAAGCAGATTTGAAGTACTCAGGATGCAACTGCCAAACCCTGATTATTTTTTCTCAGCTTTTCCCCAAGGCTTTCAGGTAGGCAAGTAGTCTTCAAAGTCTTCAATCATCCCACCTTCACCGCCTGGATCACAGATGTGGTCTCCCATGACGTCGATGGCCGATGGGCCGCTGCCCTAAATTGAGGCTGGACCTCACTGAAGCTATACCCAAAGCTCTAGACGTGTGATATATATATATATATACATAATACACACACATATATATATATTTATGGCATATTATATCATATTTTGGGTATGTGATATCATTATCAGCATCATGCATGTGATGCCCGGATCCTGAGATTCTGGAGCCGTCTCTGGAGCCGTTTCCTGTCAGGTCATGCGAGATGCGCGCAGCTGCGGACTCGGTCGCTGTTGAGGAACTAGAAGAACTAAACGAACTAAACACTTCCTGAACTTCATTGCACATATGGCACAATCATTGAAGATATTCAAGATCCCAAAGATCCTGCGAAGCTGCGCAGTTCAATACTTTTTAATTAGTTTATGGCAGAGTCTTTGGGTAGTTTGTATGAGTTTTTCGTAGAGTTTGGTGGTGTATGTTTTTGTGATAGGTGGCGATTGCCGAGAGGACAGGGACCCGAGAAATGGACCAGCGAGGGTGCATCACTTGGGACGCTGCAGGAAAAGCTGGAAAAAAGCTGGAAAAGCCAAGAGACTACAGTAGTTTAATGTAGTTTACATATGTTTACATGTCATATCCTGTCATGATTTTGTGAGGAATTGTGGGCGCGTGGGCCTTAACGCTATGCTGATGGCATCTGCCTAAAATCTGCGGGGCTCAGGTCTCCCAGGTCTCGAAGGGATGGGCAAAGATATGACGATGCCTACCGAGAGGAAGTCCTGGATCCATGATGTTTCACATGACGCACTGTGAAACATGAAGATCATGAAGGTCATGAAGATCATGACGTTGGAATATGCATAAAGCAGAAAAAGCTTGAGTGGAATGGTTTCAGAGGTTGGAATTTTACTCAGCCTACTAGCGGCAGGAGACATTGTACTACGACAGGTGTTATGACAGGCGCCTTTCAGGATTTTGATAGAGAGTGTGGCAGAGTAGATGATCTTTTTGCCTGTGATATACATGTAAACATAAGCAATCATAAGCATACATAAATATGAATAAAAACAAAGACGCGCACACACATACACACATATGAAACATCTACAATCTATAATCTAAATGTATATTGTCTAGATTGTCTAGATTGTCTAGATGTTTCTTTCTCAACATTTTTTCCAAATTTGGATCATTTCATGGCACAGGCGCAGACCACGTGAGCGACCGCCCCGTGAGCTGCGAGCACCGAGTCTGGAGCTAGGAGACCCATCGCGCTCCAGACCCTGAGATCAAGGATTGGTTGACATCGGTTGACATCGGTTGACGCTGATGGTTTCGGAAGTCTCAATTTTGTGACTTTCTTTCAAGACGAAAACATGGATGAAAGAGTTGTGCAGTTCTTTCTGATTTTCTGTTTGGATGTTTCTGCAGATTCGGCGAAAGTCTGGTGTTGGCCGTGGCTGTGACACAGTCGTTTTGACCGCCTGGATTGTGACAGGCGTGGCAGTCAGGTAAGACATTTGCGGGATAGCAGACCCAGAGCCTTGGCAAAAGTTTCAGAAGCACGTCAGCTGTTAAGTCAGAAATCAGATACTGAAAGAATGGACGCAGGTGCAGATTGCATATGTGTATATATGGTCCCGTCCTCCGTCTCTCCACCCCCCCCCATGGGTTGGGTCCCCAGGTAGTAGCCCCAATTCCCTTCTATTTGCAAGCTATTGGCAGCATTTCTGAGGTCCAGCTTCGTATTTGCTAGGTCTTTGCAGCATTTCTGACTACCAGCCTCGCATTTACTAGGTACATGCTACCTTTTAGGCGACCTACGTAGCACACATACTCCTTCAAAGTACCTACGTGCTACCTATAGTCATACATATATGTGCTATGTATCTACTGTATCTACTTCCTGTTTACTACCTGTGTCCTCTGACAACACTACCTCTGTTGAACATATACCGTACCTACCATACATGTCAATGATGCCATGCATACCATACCTATCATATCTATCATACATACCATACATACCATACATATGAAATGTAATTACCACACCTACCATACATACAATAGCATACATACAATAGCAAGCATACATGCCATACATACCATACCTACCTTAGATAGGACATATTCCATACCCATCATAGTAACCATACATACCATACAGACCATACATACTGTCATATCAAACATACCATATCCAACAGACTTACATACCATACCTACCATCCATACAATACCAACCACTCATGCCATACATACCATACCTACCATACATACCAACATACCATACTTTCCAAACATGCCATACCAGACCGACCATACACACCATACATACCCACCATACCATACCACACCCCCACCACACCACAGGGGGGGAAGGGGGACAGTGCCACACCCCCACCACACCACAGGGGGGGGAGGGGGAAGATCTCATATGGGACCAGTATATGGGACCCATCCACCACACCACAGGGGGGGGAGGGGGACAGTGCCACATCCCCACCACACCACAGGGGGGGGAGGGGGAAGATCTCATATGGGACCAGTATATGGGACCCATCCACCACACCACAGGGGGGGGAGGGGGACAGTGCCACACCCCCACCACACCACAGGGGGGGAGGGGGAAGATCTCATATGGGACCAGTATATGGGACCCATCCCATATGGGGGGGGGGAGGGGGGGGGGGCAGGGCCTGGTGCAT
>CAMXCT020003763.1:0-54798 GCA_947184155.2 Cladocopium goreaui
GATAGATAGATAGATAGATAGATAGATAGATAGATAGATAGATAGATAGATAGATAGATAATCATATACGTTTATTTGAGATACAATGTGGGGCTCCCCAGTGATGTTTGTTGGTTTATAAGCCCCAGTAACTAGTTCGTTAAAAATAACATAAACCATTGAACCATAGTGAAATTGGAGTTATACACCAACTTAGCTATCGAACGGGGGCCTCACATTGTACCTTTGGGGATTATCTTCATATCTTATATTTACCACAATTAATCTGGGTAAATTATAATATTTCACGAACCTGAAATCTTGCGGCCAGCCATGGGGATGATTTCCCTTACTATGATTATAGTGAGGGAGAACAGTGAGGTCGTTTTAATTTACCCAGATATATGACATAAACCACAACTACCCTCTGGTAATTTAACATAGCTATTGAAAATGGCCCATTTATAGTGGATTTACCCATTGAAAATGGTGATTTTCCATAGTTGTTAAATTACCAGAGGGTACCACAATTGCTGGTCATGGTTCATGAGATTCCCTATGTCACCGATCAGCTTAAATCGCTTTGTCGGAACCAGGTGGATATCCCAAAAAGGGGACGATGTCAGATTTCACTGGGACTATGTTCAAATGTCCTCTTGTGTTGTTTCATAGCAACTGGATTATATACATATATGATACATATCATATATATATATATATGTTATATATGTAATTAAATAAAACTAGGATAACTACTAATGTAATATATATATATATATATATATCCGCCGACCCCTGCCTAGCCTTGGCCCAGGCGGGGCGGCGCCCGGGATCACCGCAGGTGTGCGGCTTTGGCCTGCTAGGACATCGGCCTGCATGGTCCAAGCCTTTGCCACTGCCTTCCCAAGTCACCGCGAACACGTTGCCCTGCAGCGGCAGCCCGTTGCCAGCGCTTGGCCATGTCGCCATATTGCCATACTCCACTCCATCCATTTAGAGGGTTTCACAACCTGCGCGAAGCATCCCAGGTCACCGCAAACACGTTGCCCTGCAGCGGCAGCCCTTTGCCAGCGCTTGGCCATGTCGCCATATCGCCATACTCCACTACATCCATTTAGAGGGTTTCACAACCTGCGCGAAGCACGGGCCATCAGGACACAAAACCCCCGTGTGGGCCTTTACCGCTTTGCCACTGCCTTCCCAGGTCACCGGCCATGTCGCCATAATCCATTTATATAATATAGAGGGTTTCAAAACGTGCGCGAAGCACGGTCCATCAGGACACAAAACCCCTCTGTGGGCCTTTACCGCTTTGCCACTACCTTCCCAGGTCACTGCGAACACGTTGCCCTGCAGCAGCAGTCCTTTGCCAGCGCCTGGCCAGTCGCCATACTCCATTTAGAGGGTTTCAAAACGTGCGCGAAGCACGGCCCATCACGACACAAAACCCGTCTGTGGGCCTTTACCGCTTTGCCACTGCCTTCCCAGGTCACCGCGAACACGTTGCCCTGCAGCAGCAGTCCTTTGCTAGCACCTGGCCAGTCGCCATACTCCACTCCATGTAGAGGGTTTCAAAACGTGCGCGAAGCACGGCCCATCACGACACAAAACCCGTCTGTGGGCCTTTACCGCTTTGCCGCTGCCTTCCCAAGTCACCGCGAACACGTTGCCCTGCAGAGCAGGTACTGTTTGGCCAGCGCCTGGGACAGTAGCCATACCTCCATTAGAGGGTTTTTAAAAACGTGCGCGAAGCACGGTCCCATTCACGACACAAGAAACCCATTGTGGCCTTTACCGCTTTGCCACTGACTTCCCAGGATCCAACGCGAACACGTTTGCCCTGCAGCAGCAGTCCTTTTGCCAGCGCCGGGCCAGTGCCATTACTACCATTTTAGCAGGGTTTCAAAACTGTGCGCGAAGCACGGCCCAGCACGAAACAAAACACGTTCTGCGGGCCTTTACCGCTTGCCACGGCTTCCCAGGCACCGCAAAACGTTGCCTGCTGCCAAGGCGCCTGGCCATGTCGCCATACTCCATTTAGAGGGTTTCAAAACGTGCGCGAAGCACGGCCCATCACGACACAAAACCCCTCTGTGGGCCTTTACCGCTTTGCCACTGCTTTCCCAAGTCACTGCGAACACGTTGCCCTGCAGTAGCAGTCCTTTGCCAGCGCCTGGCCAGTCGCCATACTCCATTTAGAGGGTTTCAAAACGTGCGCGAAGCACGGCCCATCACGACACAAAACCCCTCTGTGGGCCTTTACCGCTTTGCCACTGCCTTCCCAGGTCACCGCGAACACGTTGCCCTGCAGCGGCAGCCCTTTGCCAGCGCCTGGCCAGTCGCCATACTCCATTTAGAGGGTTTCAAAACGTGCGCGAAGCACGGCCCATCACGACACAAAACCCGTCTGTGGGTCTTTACCGCTTTGCCACTGCCTTCCCAGGTCACCGCAAACACGTTGCCCTGCAGCAGCAGTCCTTTGCCAGCGCCTGGCCAGTCGCCATACTCCATTTAGAGGGTTTCAAAACGTGCGCGAAGCACGGCCCATCACGACACAAAACCCCTCTGTGGGCCTTTACCGCTTTGCCACTGCTTTCCCAAGTCACTGCGAACACGTTGCCCTGCAGCAGTCCTTTGCCAGCGCCTGGCCAGTCGCCAACCCGTCTGTGGGCCTTTACCGCTTTGCCACTGCCTTCCCAGGTCACCGCGAACACGTTGCCCTGCAGCAGCAGTCCTTTGCCAGCGCCTGGCCAGTCGCCATGCTCCATTTAGAGGGTTTCAAAACGTGCGCGAAGCACGGCCCATCACGACACAAAACCCCTCTGTGGGCCTTTACCGCTTTGCCACTGCCTTCCCAGGTCACCGCGAACACGTTGCCCTGCAGCGGCAGTCCTTTGCCAGCGCCTGGCCATGTCGCCATACTCCATTTAGAGGGTTTCAAAACGTGCACGAAGCACGGCCCATCACGACACAAAACCCCTCTGTGGGCCTTTACCGCTTTGCCACTGCCTTCCCAGGTCACCGCGAACACGTTGCCCTGCAGCAGCAGTCCTTTGCCAGCGCCTGGCCAGTCGCCATACTCCATTTAGAGGGTTTCAAAACGCGCGCGAAGCACGGCCCATCACGACACAAAACCCGTCTGTGGGCCTTTACCGCTTTGCCACTGCCTTCCCAGGTCACTGCGATTACGTTGCCCTGCAGCAGCAGTCCTTTGCCAGCGCCTGGCCAGTCGCCATACTCCATTTAGAGGGTTTCAAAACGTGCGCGAAGCACGGCCCATCACGACACAAAACCCCTCTGTGGGCCTTTACCGCTTTGCCACTGCCTTCCCAGGTCACCGCGAACACGTTGCCCTGCAGCGGCAGCCCTTTGCCAGCGCCTGGCCATGTCGCCATACTCCATTTAGAGGGTTTCAAAACGTGCGCGAAGCACGGTCCATCAGGACACAAAACCCCTCTGTGGGCCTTTACCGCTTTGCCACTGCCTTCCCAGGTCACCGCGAACACGTTGCCCTGCAGCAGCAGTCCTTTGCCAGCGCCTGGCCAGTCGCCATACTCCATTTAGAGGGTTTCAAAACGTGCGCGAAGCACGGCCCATCACGACACAAAACCCGTCTGTGGGCCTTTACCGCTTTGCCACTGCCTTCCCAGGTCACTGCGAACACGTTGCCCTGCAGCAGCAGTCCTTTGCCAGCGCCTGGCCAGTCGCCATACTCCATTTAGAGGGTTTCAAAACGTCCGCGAAGCACGGCCCATCACGACACAAAACCCCTCTGTGGGCCTTTACCGCTTGGGGTTTCAAAACGTGCGCAAAGCACGGTCCATCAGGACACAAAACCCCTCTGTGGGCCTTTACCGCTTTGCCACTGCCTTCCCAGGTCACCGCGAACACGTTGCCCTGCAGCAGCAGTCCTTTGCCAGCGCCTGGCCAGTGGCCATACTCCATTTAGAGGGTTTCAAAACGTGCGCGAAGCACGGCCCATCACGACACAAAACCCGTCTGTGGGCCTTTACCGCTTTGCCACTGCCTTCCCAGGTCACCGCGAACACGTTGCCCTGCAGCAGCAGTCCTTTGCCAGCGCCTGGCCAGTCGCCATACTCCATTTAGAGGGTTTCAAAACGTGCGCGAAGCATGGCCCATCACGACACAAAACCCCTTCTGGGCCTTTACCGCTTCGCCACTGCCTTCCCAGGTCACCGCGAACACGTTGCCCTGCAGCGGCAGCCCTTTGCCGGCGCCTGGCCAGTCGCCATACTCCATTTAGAGGGTTTCAAAACGTGCGCGAAGCACGGCCCATCACGACACAAAACCCCTCTGTGGGCCTTTACCGCTCTGCCGCTGCCTTCCCAGGTCACCGCGAACACGTTGCCCTGCAGCGGCAGCCCTTTGCCAGCGCCTGGCCATGTCGCCATACTCCATTTAGAGGGTTTCAAAACGTGCGCGAAGCACGGCCCATCACGACACAAAACCCGTCTGTGGGCCTTTACCGCTTTGCCGCTGTCTTCCCGGGTCACCACAAACACGTTGCCCTGCAGCGGCAGCCCTTTGCCAGCGCCTGGGAATCCTGGTGAAAATCATGGACAAAACATGACAAATATGGAAACATGTGGGATAACATCGCATAACATCGGATAACCATGGCCCTCAAAATGGGGGTCGGCGGCACCAGGGCGTTAGCCCATTTATATATATTTGATATGATTATATGATTTTAAGTCTAGCTCTTAGAGGTGACCCATACCCATTCCACCTTTGAAAACGCCGCGTTACAGTTCCGGCAGCGGCCGGCCGTCGCAGGCCACGTTGGGCCACAACAACCTGAGACGCCGTGCGGTGGGGTCGCAGGTGGGCCAAAACGATGGTGATTTATGGTGATATTTATGGGAATTTATGGGATTTTATGGGATTTGATGCTGATTTCATGGGATTCATGGGATTTGATGCTGATTTCTGCCTCATCTCAGTTTCTAAATGGGTTAGTTCACCCGGTTCACCCCAGTTAATTTCTGATTGGGTTGAACTAAGAATGTCCAGCTATGGGCTGAACAAAGCCACCGGGATGAGCCAAGTAGCAGCAGAAATGGTGGTTTCATGGTGATTTAGTTGAATCTCATGGACATGTCATGCGATTTTAGGGGATTTCATGGGATGCTAAGTTGGTTTATTCATCATTCCAACAACGATTGGGCTTATGGTAGACCCATATGCTCCATGTACGGAATATTTACCAACATTTACCCTAAAAATCAACCAAATGTAGGTAAATATACCATACATGGAGCATATGGTAGAGATATTGAACTAGTTGATGGGGTGAAACTAAAACGAACAAACACACCTCGTAGAATTGGAAGTTTTGCCTGGTCAATGATAGCAATGAGCTGGAAAAAAGTCTGTGATTCGATGGTTGGAGATTGTCATAATCAATGAGGGGAATCCCTATCAACCCTCCAGTACGAATGACATTTTGGCTTTCCAACACTACAATGTGGGGCCCCTAAATGTGATGTGAATGTTGGTTAACAAAAGCCCCAGTAACTAGTTCGTTATAAATACCATAAACCATAGTGAAATTGGAGTTATTTGCACCAGCTTAGCTATCGAACGGGGGCCTCACGTTGTAGTCATATGATTGTGGAAAGTATCTGGACAATTCAGAAGTTTGTCAAGTTTAGAGTCCAGAAAAGCCTCAAATTCTTGGACATGACACACGATGCTATGGATGCTTTTGGACGTGGAGTCAATTTCTGCCGAGCAGTGAGTCCGTCAGCAACCTGCAACCGAAGCATTTTTCTGATTCCCCTATAAAGATTATATGAGGTCGCTATGTTCACCAACTTAGCTATTAACATCCCAATAAATCACCATTTAAAATCACCATTTAAAATCACCATTAAATCGAGTTTTCGTGGGCCCCATGAAAAATAGTACCCCCTTAAAAGGTGACCCATCACAACATGTCGAGGAAAAATAGCCATCCCCCAACCGATGGTAACATGGATCCCATCCATATACCCTAGTCATGTTATATATACCAACACCATGGATCCGTCATGGGCAATCATCCCCAAATTCTGGGGCCCCGTTCGTCTTGACCTCCGGACAAATTGGCAACCTCCGGCGTTCGGAGTGCCGCAAAAAAACGTCTCCTGGACTTCCAACATCTGCTTCCGAAGGGGAATCAGCCCACTCGGTCATTTTTTGGATCGCAACTCTTCAAACATTCCAGCAACAGATCAGACTCGGAGGTGGATTTTCGAACTTGGCTTCAGCGGCAACTAGGCGCTTCAAGTCTGAAGTAGAGAGCTGCTTGGCTGCCTCAGCTCGACAGCCACCTTTGAGCGAAGAGGCCCAGCGCCGAGCCGGTCCTGTCGCGGCTCCACTGTATCTTTGGTTTATAAGTTTAAAACCACCATTGCCCTCTGGTAAACTAACGCAACTATGGAAAATCATCATTTTTAATGGGTAAATCCACTATAAATGGCCATGTTCAATAGCTATGTTAGTTTACCAGAGGGTAACTCGTTCCAGATATGTATCATTCAATGTTTTTTCTGTTTTAGGAGTTATGTTATGTTATGTTTACCAACTAACTGGGGCACCAGCTTGTGACTATCAATTCATTCATTTTACACAGCAAAGGAAAATCGCCAATTTACAAATAATTTACAAACTAACAATGGTGATTGTCAATAACCGATCGGTTCAAGATCCATTAACATCCATTAACTGTAGTTCGATCTACCATAAGCCATAGAATTCACCAAGGTATTAACTGTAGTAGATTCGACGAACCGATATATGGGGCCTGATACAGATAGTAGATAAACTGACCACAATGATTCTCAACAACTATCTTGAACTACCAAAAACTATGTCAAAAAATATGTAATTCACCAAGATGCATTTCTTAGTGGTTAAATCAACACGATATTCCATGTAAACAATTACGGTAACTAGCATTGAATCCCATATTGGTAGTGCATGGTTTAATCCTAATACTTTAATGGTTAGATCCCATTCAATATCACCAGAACATTCATGGGAGGTGTTTTTTACTGGGTTTACCACATTATGGTAACATTTTTTCCTACAATGTGTGGGCCCCCAGTTATAAATTGGTTTCAAAATTATAAACCCCATGAATACTATAGTTAAATCATAAGTATCATAAACCATATAGTTATTGGAGGTATGTTCACCAACTTAGCTATCAACATCCCATTAAATCCCAATAAATCACCATAAATCACCATAAATCACCATTAAACCACCATTAAATCACCATAAAACCACCATTAAATCACCATTAAACCACCATCAAAATCACCATAAAACCACCATTAAATCACCATTAAACCACCATCAAAATCACCATCAAAATCACCATAAATCACCATAAATCACCATAAATCACCATAAATCACCATAAATCACCATGAAATCACCATTAAACCCAATTAAAGTCCATGAATTCTGGGTGAATTCACCGTTCCGTTTCGCTGCGTTCACGGTCACGCCACGCGGTGCCCTTTTTGGGCGTCACGGTGACGCCCAGCACCGGGAAGTCCGTCTCGCCGCCGGCGCCTGCGGCACGGCACACTTTTGGGACATCCGAGGGATGTCCCCATGGTGCCTGGTGAAGCAAGGCGTTACCATCTGGTTATGACTAATAGGGATATATTAATAGGGAATTATAGGGGATTTATAGGGATTGATAGGGGATTTATAGGGGATATAATGGATATTACCCTCTGGTTATGACTAACAGTTCGCCATGGTTAAGCCATGGCCCATCCATCGAAATAGATGGGCCATACCGAACTTGAAAAAATGGGTGGATCTTTCCATGGCGAACTGTTAGTCATAACCAGATGGTATAAGTTGATTTACAGCAAGAGTTGATGGTTTCCCCAGAACTAATCCTATCATTTTTGGGGGACTTCGATGGACTTGGTCATTATATACTGTGAAATAACACAAACATAGGGAGATAACTGATTTCTATGGAATTATAATTGGTGATTTCGAGAAAGTTATTAAATGGTAATATCTTAATAGTGATGAATAATGGTTGATACTGTGGATGGTTGCGAAATCCTGCACCAGTTGATGGTAAACATCCCATTAGGGTTTCAAACATCCTTTTGGTGGTGCAAGATTTTGCTGGCCCATCCACAGTATCATCCAGATATGGGTGTTTCCATAAAGAAAACACCGACTAAAATTGATAATTAATGGATGATTTAGGGGTACAGTACCCGTATTTCAGGAAACATCTAGATCCATAATAAAGTGTTTGGAACATTCGCATGTATGTCTGAATCGCATCTTTATCATTCAGTTATCAAAACATGGGATTAAATATCATCAATTGTCATTGAATATGATGAATATGAACGAATATGAACGAATATGTTTAAATTAGGATCGAATGTGGCCGAAAGACGAAAAACCGGACAGTTCTGGACATAGAAATGGGTTGAGCTGCACAATGAGGGATTTGCCAATCAAAGATAGGCGGGCCCTCGGAAACACATTCGACTCCCGAAAAGAGTGATAATCACAGACCCATGCAAGCTGATCATTTCTCTCTTATATTTCCTCTTCATTTCAAATATCATTTAATCATTTTAATCATCTGTTTTTGTTTTTTTTTGACCTGTCACAACTTGATTCACTTATAATCCCATCCCCCATTAATATGATTAATATCATTACTAAATGCTCCTGTATGGTCCCAATATATGTGGTGTCATCCCCTATGAAACGATGGTTTCTGTTTTTTTTTACAAACCATGATTCAACCCAAACATTAATCATGACATAAACCTATAATTATATATAAACCCCTATGATTACTATTACCCCCTATAAAAACCCTATAAATTCTCGCGCCCTGGCGCCCGGGGGAGAGGATGCTTTCGCCGTTCGCCACCTTCCGGCAGCTCCGATAAGAAGACCAGGGCAGAGGCCACGCGTTGCCCGAACTGCTCCAGCTGGGGATCGGAGGCATCCGCGATCCAATCCACGTGCCTCGGCGGGCTGCACGTTGTGGAGCACAGCGGGGCGGGCGGGCTGGTCATGGTCGTTATAAACTGACGAAGTAGGTTACCCTCTGGTAAACTAACATAGCTATGGAAAATTACCATCTTTAATGGGTAAATCTGGCCTCAGCTGCGTGTGCAGGAACACAGCTGCGACAGGCGGCCAGCAGCAGCAGCAGCAGCAGCAGCACAACATGGCCTGGCCAAGAAAGGTTTGACATTGTTTGGCCATTCATTTATGTTCCTTGTCTAGTCTTGGTTCCGTGCACAGTGCACATTATCAACCCCGGAGCTGCAGCGCACCTTTTTTAGACCGAATGCTAGGGTCGCTCAATCCGTCAACCTGTGACGGCGCCCCAGTCGCCGGCGCCCCAGTCGCCGCCGCCGTTGTCCCAGTCCTGCCACTTCCAGCCTGTGTGGTCCCAGCTCTGCCAAGACGCATCATCTTCGTCAGGCTCCTCTTCATCTTCGTCTTTGTCGTCTTCTTTGCGGTATCTTTGTCTCTTCTTGTTCCACTGATTGGCTTTGTAATAGGCGAAAGTGTCTCGCCTTTTTTGGCCTCCACCGCCGCGACCGCCATCTCGAGATTTCCCTTGGCGCATCTCCTTCACCTTTCCTTCACACGCCCGCAAGCGGGCCAGCAATGGCCGCAAAGCCGCTGTGATTCCTGCCTGGATCGCCTTCTCGATGCCCTGCGGAGTCATGGCGACACTACTCGCAGGGCACAAGCCAGCGGCCGCGGCAGCTTGGGCAGCTTGTTGCGCCGCGGCTTGTTGAGAAGCAACAGCAGCAGCATATTGTTGTTGTTGTTGGTGGTGCAGAGCTGCCTGCTGCTGCTGGTGCTGCTGCCAAGCAGCCGCAGCCGCCATCTGCTGCTGCTGCGCTTGCTGCTGCTGGTGGGCGGCCAAGGAAGCAGCCAGCTGGTCGCGTTGTTCACGAGTCCACTGAGGCTCTGGGGCCTGTCACACAATGACGACTCATTGGATTCAAAGCTTGCTGCAGTTGGCAGTCATGTCTAAGAAGAGTTAGTGACACACATGAGTGCTTGCTTACTCCCTGCCTTTGAGCCGCCTTCATTGGTCGTCGACGCCAAAGGGAAGCAGAGAAACAACAGCAGGAAGCAGCGTACCATGGCCAGGGCTGGAACCGGGATGGATACGAACGAGTTCAGTTTTTTTTAAGCCAGCTTGCGGTCGAAACATTCCCACCCTCTCAGCAGCCAACGTCACATGGGTCCTACCTCATCATGAGTAAGGACAAGTCAAACTTTCCCAAACCATGAGGACAACAGCGTCCTGCTGGTCTTTCCCTGCTTCCTGCCAGCTATTTAAGCTGTGAGGAGTTTGCTGCTTCAATGACCACAAAAAGTTATTAACATAGAATTTACTTATAATTAGTTTTCTTGTTTTTTCTCATTTATGTGCAATTATTTCACATTATCAACCCCACAGTCTTGCAGCAGCAATATGGCCTCAGCTGCGTGTGCAGGAACACAGCTGCGACAGGCGGCCAGCAGCAGCAGCAGCAGCACACATGGCCTGGCCAAGAAAGGTTTGACATTGTTTGGCCATTCATTTATGTTCCTTGTCTAGTCTTGGTTCCGTTCCAAAATAGCAGAACAGCAGCTGTGCCGCAATGTTTTTCACTGACTGCTAGACAGCCAATGTTGCCCCTGCGCTGCTAGTGTTTAGCACGAAATGAAAAGAATGTGTAGCTGAAGTCCCCAACAGCCACGACCCCAAAATAAAGACAATGATGTCAGCCATCGCCTTGATGTCTGGAGCTATTGCTCCAAGCAGAGAAAACAAAAGCTGATCTCTTGCAGCTTACATTCCCCGAATTAAGCAGGATCATTTTCAGTGGAGCTGTCGGTCGAGCTGCTGTCACTGCTGCTGCTGCTTCCACTGCTCGAGGTGGAATGTCCCGAAGTCTTTTCCCACTCTAGCTGCAAGCTTGTCAGCACTTGGCAGCTTCCACTTTCGCAGGCAGCGCATGGTGAAATAAAATTCTCCACTTTCTCAGGCATTTCGGCTGGGACAAAAGCCAAATGCTTGGCCCACACCCATTCCAGCGCTGCCTGCGCTGCATGATGCTCCCCAGCTGCGCTATCAAACTTGTGTTGCCGGGATTGCTCTTTGAACTCGGTGGGCACATGAACCTTCCGACTGTCTACCTTGTAGTAGCCGATGAAGCATTTGTGCCGCGGCTGCCGCAGCAAGGCAACATATGTCACAAAGCTTGGAAGATCTGAAGGCAAGAGCTGCGCAAGCCAAGGAACTTCCGTTCGCCAGGCTTTTTTTCTCACCACTTTGTGAGAATCTTGCTGCGGAAGCTCAGCTACCCTCATGAGTGAAATGTCTTCTTCTTCTTCTTCAGCTTGCAATGTCTGTGCCAAACCTGGAGGATCCAACAAATCACTATTGCCAGCATCAAGGAAATGCTCTAAATTACTTTACTTCGAGTTATCCCCACCATGACATTTATTTTGTTACTGGCAAATCTTCTGGCATTCTGTCTGACATCCTTTCTGGCATTCTATCTGGCAAACATTCTGGCACTTTATCTGGCATACCTTCTGGCACTTTATCTGGCATATCTTCTGGCATTTTACCTGGCCATTGAGGTCCAGCGGTGCCCACTGAGCTCCGAAGGTCCTAGGTTGAGGTCCAGTGGTACCCACTGAGCTCTGAAGGTCCCAAGTTGAGGTCGAGCGGTGCCCACTCAGATCGGCAGCCGGCAGTTGCGGTCCAGCAGTGCCCACTGCGCGCAGAAGTTGCCGAAGAGATTGGCGAAGAGTTGGCAAGGCGGAAGTGGACATGGAAGTGGATGCAGAGGTGGTGGAGGAGAAGGAGAAGGACGAGGAGGAGAAGAAGGAGGAGGAGAAGAACAACTGTGATAAAATCTAACAACCCTCACTTGGCAGGTGGGGAAAAATGAATTTAGGATTTAGGACCATCATGGCCAGCCTGCATCTTCCAAAACCACATCATCATCAAGTTCGACTGCAAAGGGGTAAGCTTCTTCTTCAGGATCACACACAGGTCCGGGGCAATGGGATTCCCCAGGGGCAGAAGGCAATCCGTTCCCCACTTCTTGTCCGCCACGCAACTTATCCGAACCGATATCAACTATAAATGGCCATTTTCAATAGCTACGTTAAATTACCAGAGGGAATAACGTTATAACCCCAGTTCTTTCAGTGGATTAACCCCACCTATCCCACTTTATAACATTTTATAACCAGGAATATAAGCCATTTACTAAGTGGGATGATCCACCAAGTAGTAATTAATAAAGAGATATGATCATGATGAACATTGATGAATGAGTAAGAATGTGGATTTGATGTTGTAAACAGATTCCAAACTACATTGATTTTCGCGATCATACGCAAAAACTTGGATGGTAACTTGGGGGACCCCATTTTTAGGAAACCTCCATGAAGGACATTAAGAATGTGGACTTTGTGTTTTAAACAATTTCTTATTCTTCTTGTAGAGATCCAAATAATTAAATAGATCCAATCTGGAAGCATCCCAGGAATGACATTTTTGGTATGCCCTGGAAGTCAAATGGCTCATTGTACCCGCAACAAACTAGGAGAGTGATAATCCACAATTTCTATCAGGGGTAATCCATGAGTCACTAAGATTTTCTGGGATAACCATCTAGGTATAGTTACAAGGTGGTGGCCAGCATTGGCTATGGATCAATACCTATATACAGGAACATCCATTTACCAGCTATTTTTCATCGTGGTCACCAAGGGTTAAAGCTTTTGACCCATCCCAACAAAACTACCATAAACCACAGAATTCACCAACTTATACCTGCCAGATAGGGCTTGGAAGATGATTTTCCACTACAAATTGGTGATTTTCAGGGTCCAACTGTTAATGTCCATTTTTCCGCAGTAAAACGTCATGAACTCCCCATGAAATCCGGTCAAATCTCGCGGACCGCCACCCGAGATGCTGTTCGAAGCCCTGGTCCGGCCGTCCGTAGTGCACCGCGCGCAGCGGCTCCAGGTACGACACCTGGCGACCGCGACGGCGACCGGTGCCGGAGGAGTTTTTGGGCCATGGGGAAAAAAAACGAGTCCTGGTTAGGAACTGGTTATCAATGGGATTATTCATTCCATAGGTCCATAAGGCTTATTTCAGTACTTATAACTGGTAAAGGACCATAACTGTATAAACTACGAAGTATCCCAATTAAATAATCCATTTACTAAGTAGTTAACTAACTCCATGGTCCATCTTAGTAGAGTTTATGGCGCTCGAAACCACTTATAAATGGTTTTAGATCGGATTATGCATTCCATACATGGGGGTGACTTAGAAACATACAACTGGTATTTCGGGCCATAACTGTAGAAATGGTGGAACATGTAGAAAAATGTACCGAACCATGCGATTGAATGGGACTTACTGGGATTTAGATAGACAAAAATGGTGATCTGAACGTCCCAAAATGGTGATTTCGATTTAAACCCAAAGTATCCAAACACATGGTGAAACATAAAAAAACGGTGATTCCACCCAAAAAAAACACGTGAAGTGTGAGATCCGATTTTCAAAGAAGTGTGCTCTGAAACCACAAAAGGTGTTGTCTCAAGCAACACAGAAAATCAACAAAAGGTGCTGCAGGGGGTCTCTTCAGCACCAACAGTTGGGCCATAGAACCATGCAATAATCATGGAGATTCCGGGAAACATCAACAGATAGATAACGTCACATCAACAGGATCTATATGCATCTCTACTTGGTGGCTCATCCCACTTTGTAAGTGGGTTAGAATCCCAGTTATAAATGGGATAAGTAGGGTTAATCCACTTATAACTGGGGTTATAACCCACTTACTAAGTGGAACGAGCCACCAAGTAGTATGTGTTGCCCTGTCATATGCATGTCAACTGAAAAGTTCATTCTTAGCAGGATAGTTTACTCCCTCCTTTTAATGATCACTTCAAACATGAGCCCATCAAGCTGTACCAAAGCAAGGGAAATTGCCCAGAATTTTGATGCTGAATGGATGAACATACAGTTTGCTAGCTATGGAAGCCATGACCCAAAAAAAGAAATAGATGGTTTACCGAACTTAAAAATGGTGATTTTCTATAGCTATGTTAAATTACCAGAGGGTAATCAAAGACATCAAATGGATGATGATGGTAGAGGATTACACCCTTTATATCTGAGATTCTCATTTCATTCATTGTGGGAAACGGGAAACCTCATCAATGTTCTCATTTTTGTTTCCATTTATAACCCTGAAAAACTCTCAAAAACACATCAGAAAACGATAAAACCTTGTAGAACCACTGGATTTTTCCAGGATTTCTACCATTTTCCGCCCCTGCTCCACCTCCACCCCCAGCGCGTCCGCCACACGCCGCCGCAGCGCGTCCGCCGCACCGCCGCCTTCGACCGCGCCGCGGTCGCGGCGGCCGAAGGCGTCCAGGCGAACGGCGGAAAGGAGCTGTGAGACCTGGACCCGGTGAGTGCTTTATCACAGGTTTTTATCTCATAAACTCCCCATGGAATCACAGGAAATCCTATGAATTTCATACTTGGTGGCTCATGTTTGAAGTGATCATTAAAAGGAGGGAGTAAACTATCCTGCTAAGAATGAACTTTTCAGTTGACATGCATATGACAGGGCAAAACATACTACTTGGTGGCTCATCCCACTTAGTAAGTGGGTTATAACCCCAGTTATTTCAGTGGATTAACCCTACTTATCCCATGTAAATCACTGGGATTATAACCCACTTACTAAGTGGGATGAGCCACCAAGTAACTGCTATTATACCTACTACTGTATGTTAATAGATAACAGTTATAATAACAGTTATTTACCCATCTCTGAGAATGGGATTATATATTCTATAGATAGGGTGTTGTTAATGGGACCATAACTGTTATTATAGGTGCACATAACTGTTATTATATAGGGTTTTGTTGATGGGACCAGTTATAGCTACTAACAAAAACTCTATCTATAGAATATATAATCCCATTATCATAGTTAGAAGTTGGATGAAGTTGGTGCGTTTATAACTCCAGTTTCACTGGGATTTATGGTGGCTATATCGAAGTAGTTACTAACTGGGCTATTTAGTTGTAACTGGTTATTTCTATAGTGATTCATGGTGATTAATAGTGATCAATAGTGGTTCAATGGCTGGTCAGTGGCTAAACATCTGATTGATGATGGTTATAACTGGTCATTTCAATGGGATTATACATTCTATAGATAGGCTTTTGATAGTAGTTATAACTGGTATAACTCGGGCCATAACTGTTGGGAAATATGTTTCCCATTGGGTGAGTTACCCAATGATCGATGGTTGCGAAATCCTGCACCACACAGGGTAACTATTGAGATTCCTACACAAATACTGGGGCTATCTATGAGTTTTTTTTTGGCGGGATAATCCATCCACCAGCTGTTTTTTTTTGGGATTTTCGCAACCGTCCACAGTAGGATCCGAATTAAATGAAGGTTTTAAACCCACATTCGCTGGGGATGGAGATGAAATAATGGGATGATAAATGGATATTTTTTCATGGTAATGGTGTAATATTGGAAATGGAGGTATTTAGCCATTGGAAAGCCATTGGACTTGTGGTGGGGATTTGGGATGATTTACGGTGAATGCATAATTATGGGGAACATGATGCCTATAGTCAATATTAACAATCCATACAAAGTGGAGTTCCGTAGACATAAGTTGGTTATAGCTGGTTCGTAAACCCCATCAACTATGTATATATATATAATAGAGTTATATCATGTTATATCCCTATAATCCCTAGTTACTGTATTACAGTAGCCAGGCTATCAACCAACTGGTTATCTCAGGGGCCTCACTCACCCAATTTGGGTCATTTGACATCATCCCTGGGGGTAGTACCCGGTATATAATTTCTACGTCTACTGGGGATGGTTTATGGCATTGGATATCCCCGTTGGATAGCTAAGTTGGTGCAAGTAACTCCAATAACTATATGGTTTATGGATGTTTATGGTATTTATAACGAACTAGTTCCTAGGGCTTGTAAACCAACAAACATCACTGGGGGGCCCTACATTGTGGGATACATCGGTCACTCAACTCAACAACCGACCTAGACCGAAGAGGGGCCCCGTCTCCACCCTGGGCCCACCAAGCCTCGTTCGCATCCAAGAGGTTCTCGAGAATGCGCAAGGGAGGACCTCCCAAAATAGCGAAGCAATGAGGGGGTTACCCTTTGGCAAACATACAAAAAAGCTATGGAAAATGGGCGTGATTTTCCAGTTCGCAAAAGTCTGAATTTACCAGGTCGGGTATCAGCTCCAAATTGGAACACTCCATCCCATGATGGAAATCCGATGGCGGCTGTATGGATTAACCCTATATACGATAGATGGAGCTTTTCCCCAAATCCAACAAACTTGACCGTGACACAAAAATGTATACAATTTGTAGCATCAATAGATTCGTGGTGCCTTAAAGATTTTTACACCTCCTTTCTGAATGGTCTGTGATGAAACACGTCCATTCCCGGATGTGCCTAAAAACTCAGGGGGGTCAAGCAAATCAATCGGAAACATATGTTTCTGTTGGGGGTAGGTCAGGTGCATGTGATTACACACACTTGTGAAACAATCAAGGTTCAGGCTAAAAATTGTTGGTTTCAAAACTGGGTCAGTTTTGCAAAACGTCACTGGCCATGCCGTAGAGGGTTTGATGTGTGTTTAACCGTTGAAGCCACTGGACTTGGTTGATGTCTGAAGATCTTCTGGCGTACGGGTCAGAATCCTTCGACCAAACACATGGATGAATAATATTTGCAGTGTAAAAAACAAAACATTATCTATAATTATTATAATGATATAATGATAATGTTATTGTAAATTAATGTTATTAAATTATTAAATTAAATTGTATAATGATATATAATGATATGTCTTAAGGAACCAATTAATTCTCGCTAATCAATTGCCTATGATAAAATGTGGCAACCCGGATCAATCAAGGTGAATCTGACAGGCTACCCGTGCTACGCCATATGCGAAGCATGGCATTTGTTTAGCTACATTTGAAGACCATGTTTATCTAGATGTTTATGCGAATGTTGGTTTATATTGGAACCATGTTTATCCAGATATGTTTGCATTGTTTATGCGAATGTTGGTTCATATATTTACATGGAGCATCTGTTTTTTTCTTTTTTGTTCATGGAAACGCTGAAGTCACTCTGGAGGATTCATTTTAAGACCTGCGAGGCATCGGAGTATCCAATTGAATTGGCTTAAGCCAAAGTTTACGAGAGAACCAATGGAAAACCACATGTCTTAGAAAAAAAACACAGGAAGAACCATAGAAATTTTCCATAAGTCCACCATAAATACCATAAATCCAGCATTTTTCAATTAAGAATCCATGGTTTCCTCCATATGAATTCCCTGCCCAATTTTTACCAGTCACAGCTCCAAGCCACGGTCCACCAACAGCCAGCCCAAGTCAGATAGACTGGCAGTCTCCAATCTTGACCACCTGAAATCAATGGATTGGTTTAAGGGAAAATTCACAGGAAACCATTGTTTTTACCATCAAATATAGGGGTTTCCTGTAAATTTTCCCATCATCCAGTTCTATGCTGAAAGCGTTGCTAAATCACCCCACGTTGTTTCTTAAACTGACCAAGGTTAAACAGGGTTGCTCCAAACACCCCACGTTTGAGGTGGTAAATCACGTAGATATAGAAAGTAAAATGACTGATTGCCGCACTTGTGGCTATCATTTATCTATAACGTTGTTTTTGCATCCCTGTTAAAGCATGTTAAAGCATGTCGAGTCGAAGCCTGTTCAAGCATGGTAGAGCACGTTAAACCATCTTAATCCAATTAAAACTATGCTGGTTGGTGGTTTCAACCCCTCTGAAAAATATGAAAGTCAGTTGGGATTATTATTTCCAACATATGTAAAAATAAAATTCATGTTCCAAACCACCAACCAGTATGTTACCCTCTGATTTTATCAAAAATCCACGGTTTTCGATGATTTCCCCCGGCTATCAACCTCCATGACTAGGGGACTTCCCAGCTTGCCATGTTTGATTGCAGCACTCCCATCCGTCATAACCCGTGGAACATCCCGTGGAACATCCCATTCTATATTCACATTTATCATGGAATTATATATAAATGATATATAGCATCATATATATATATAGAAACAAATGATGATTCCCATGATCAATCATGAATCATTTTATACCATATGCTATAAATATACTGTTGCCCAATCTTTAGTCCCGGAGAGCAGCTGTCTCCCCCTCGCAGCACCAAGGTGCACGCGCTGTGCCACCTCCAGACGATCCTAGCGCGCCGCAAGGGGCCGCAAGGGGCGCCCTTGGGGGAAACCCCCGTCCCCAAAATGGTGCAGTTACTATCTGGTTATGACTAACATAGCCATGGAAAGATCCACCCATTTTTTAGTTCGGTAAACCATCTATTTCGATTAGGGCCATCTATACCATGGCTATGTTAGTCATAACCAGAGGGTATATCAAGTTAAACAGTTTTCATTGGTGATTCAGATGGGGTTCATTCCACAAATGGGATGACTTACTGACTTATAACTGGTGTTTTCGGGCCATAACTGTGGCTGAAGACCCAGCCGAAAGTGTGGTTCAACTTGTTTTCATTCACCAGGAGATTTTTGTTGCAAAGCACTCTGATTTATTAAACCAACACCCGGTAACTGCGGGATTCGCTGGGGTGAGTTTTGGACTTCACATGGAGCAGAACCTGGAGCTATTTTAGGATACACAGATGCTCCATCTGTGGAATAACTACCAACTTCTATGTGAACCGAAACATGGTTCAAATGTAGGTGGAATATGCCATACGTAAAGTATATGGGATACGCAGTAGAATCGGTGTTTCACCCAAGTTGGGGCAAAAAATGCTGGAGATTTAAGTTGGCAAACAACAAATTGGAATAGGCTCCGGTGTCATCAAACATGGCTTGCTGGAAACTCCACTATAACGATTTTGCCAGCTATAAACTGTAAACCTCCATGTATAATCATGTATAGATTGTGTTTTTCCAATTCTTTTCCCATATATTCTGGATGGAAAGTCATAAAAGTCATCTTCCAAACCACCAACCAGATATAGTATGTGTCATCAATGTTTCAGTTTCAGGGCTGACATATCAATACACATACCAACCATCTTGCTGAATTGATTTACCCATAGATTTGTCCCATTAAAAACCTCCATTTTATTGTTTTTCTATGTGGATTTGTCAGCCATGGAGCTGTTGCCACTTCCCAGCTCTCTGGATACTGTGCCACCAGCTGATTCACTCTTCCAGCGCTGGGTCTGCTGCGTCGCACCAACGTTTCCTGGGATGAAGGCTCCCAAAAAAGGCTCTTTTTGGGAAGCCGAGAAATCCTGGAGTATTGGATCTATTCATTTCTGATTTTTTTAGGATGGGATTAATGCAGTAAAACTATAACATAACAGATTCAGAAACCATTGTCCAGAGAGGTTACGATAAAACTTGAGGGGACCGGTGTGTCTGTTTTCCCCCATTTTCACAGCCCCAAAGTTTTGACAAACTTCAGAACCCAAAAGTCTTGTATGGTCCCTGCCAAGTCTACCCTGCGTGGCTAGTGATTGCAGGTTTGGTTTTTTGTACTAGATTTGTGGCTTCCTCATGCCGGTCTTCTGTCCCCGTATTCAACCACAGACCAGCCTTGTTATACTGTACTCCTTTTAGATCTTTAGGTTTCTGTTCCTGTCTTGCAAAAGTGTGAAAGGTGTCTTGAATCTCAGGATTAGAGCGTATATATATATATGAAAGTATATATATACACATAATATGGATTTGGTGAAGAAGAGGTATACCCCAAATGTTGACAACAAAAATGGTGGACGAACTACTAATGACCATCAAAACTGAGGCTACCAAATTTTCAGACCAAGCGTCTACGGGACAGCCATGTGGTGACGCAATTTCCATCAACCTCGACCGGAAATTTCAACAGCGAAGCTCGGAGAACCCAAAGAAAAAACTGAGATTCCTTCTACAGTTCTGGCCCTTTACCAGTTATAAGTACTTATAAGCCCATTTGTGGAATGTATAATCCCATTTATAACAAGTTATAACAAGTTATAACTAATCAATGGCCAGATCTGTATGTGATTCCATTTCCCTCATGTATTATATAATAGTTGCATTGCAATTTCAAAATCATAGTAACCATAGTAAGAGTAAGAATGGAATATCATAGTGTACCAGTGGGGAATATACTGGAAAGTGATGAACAAAAATGGATGGCATGGGGGCACCAATATTATATGAACCTATTTTCAGACAAATATTGAGTTTCATATAATATCACGTTTTTTTTCTCATATTGGAACCATATTATATCTTCAGTGAACCATTATTATATGAACCATTCTCTCATGTGTTGCAATCAAAGCACACATATTTCTCCAACTAAGATCCACCCAGTGATCCTCAGCAATTCATGGCGCTTGATCAGTGAGTAAAAAATAGCAAAAATGTCCATTAAGACCAATGATCCTATCATTTCCCAAGCTTTTTAGCGCCTTGAAAGGTTTATATATAAGTAACAAAAATGGATAATCCAAGGAACGTGTCCTGTTGAAACATCCATTCAGAGATGACTTCATGAAAAAATGCCCAAGATCTTTGTTGGTTTATAATTAATTATAAGCAACAAAAAAACACAATGGACAAAAAAAAACGTGTATCTTGCTTCAACAACTGCTTTCAGGGCCAAAAACCATCAAAAACCATCAAAAACCACAACATGTCTATTGCTTCACAATAACTATAAGTTATCATACCCTCTGGGAAACTAACATAGCTATGGAAAATCACCATTTTCAATGGGTAAATCCACTATAAATGGGCATTTTCAATAGCTATGTTAGTTTACCAGAGGGTATAAGTTCTCATAAATCCCCAATTGGTTCTATAACTCCCAACACTTGGAGGATCATCCCACGAATCGTGGCTGGTTAATATATACCCCGAACGGTTCGTAAGTCCTCTAGGTGGTTTATCCGATCTATCAATTGTTCGTTTTTCACTATATGCTTCTTAAACACTTACTAAGTGGGATAATCCATGATAATCCTCCAAGTAATCACCAACCAATCTAGAACTTTCATAACTCAACCAGCGACCGTTTTATAACTCGGCGCCAAGTGACTGAGGCGCTCCCAGCAGTGCTTCCACTTCAGATCTCGCTGCAGCAAGGGCCTTGGAGACGTGTGCGCCACGATGCTTCTCTGGAAACCTGACATCGGGAGGGCGATGCAAATATTGCCCCCAAAATATGGCAATAAATTGGGTTTGACCCATCCCCACATACATCTATATACTGTATATATATACATACATACATATGTGTATGTATATATATATGTATATATATGTATATATATGTATATATATACATATATATATACATATATATATATGTATGTGTGTGTGTCTGTGATACATAGTAATAGTCCACTCCTATGACCCCGGGCTACTCCATGAGTTATTGGCAATTTTATGGATAACATTCTGGATAACATTGTGGATAACATTGTGGATTCATATGATATGGATAAATGATATGGATACACATATGCATTGCAAATTTATGTGCTTGTACATATGTCATTGATGGAGACACCTATTGAAGTAACATGGCCAACTTTAGATGTCAAATGGCACAACTGGCAGGATCGGAGGTCACTTGTCAGGATCCCATGGGCAGAAGAGGTTCATCCAAGGGGTCACCAACGGGATCACTGACAACGGGGCACTCACCCCTTAGTTTCCTGAGAATCCATACAAATACAGTGTAAATACAGATAAATACAGTGTAGATACAGATATGTTTTTTTGGTGCTTGCTGCTTAGCCCCAAAAATCAAATTCCAAGTACCTATTTAGGGGGTACTTGGATCTACAGTGGCAAATCTTAGATTTTGTGCTATCCCCCACGACAGGAACCATCATACCCATCTAGTTGCCGGAAACCACTCGGGCCTATCAGTATGCTTTCCCCATTCAACTGGCCATAAATTGGAGTATCCACCTTTTAAGAAAAGCCAAAATTTGGGACGAAAAACCATTGAAATTGCCAATCCTTTATGCAAGAAGTTGTTTTTTAAACGCCATGTTGGCTTTGTTAAAGTACATGTGATTCCAATGATTTGTTAGGCACCTACAAATAGCATAAATATATAAATTCCCGACCCATATTCCCTGACAAAGCCGACAAAGATTCTTGAACTCCATTGAAATTATTGAAATCGTAAGACCAAATAAAATCACACCGTAATCACTCCGGATCACCTGTAGAATCTTGTCATTCCATTTTCAAAACACTATAATTAATTCATATTATACAATACATATACATACATATATATATATATACACGTATGTTATATACATATACATACATGCATATATATATATATATATATGTACGGGTACTGTATTATATTATATTGTATTAATATAATATAGTCAATATAGTATATATATATATATGTATATGATTGTACACAATTAGTAGACAAACATCTTATCCCCCCCAGGTTTCACCTGGCGCTGCTGGGGTGCAACGCCTTGCTGAGCGCCGCTAGTGCTGCCGATGGCGGCGGTGAGCGGTTCTTGTTCAAGGCCGTTCCGCCCGAAGCACTGGACGGCAGGTAGATGTAGAGGAAAGGCTCCTAGATGTCTCTGCAAAAAAAAAGGATTAAGCCACCAGAATTCGGGAAATGTGGAGGTTTTGTGAGGAACACTGGATTTGCATGATTTAAAGGAAGGAAAGGCAATTTGTGAGCAGCAAATGGGGAAAGCAACGACTCGGATTTTAATGAAAGAACATGGCGCTTACCAAGATAAACACAGTTCATCTGCAAAATTGAGGAGCTATGAATGCATTTAAGATTGATTGACCGCATCCGGATAGAACAAAAGCAAATCAACAGGACCCCCCTTATCTTTCATGGTAAAACGGTCATGGTCAAACCCAGTCAATGTCCTGAAGGTTTTCTCTACATAATCCAATGAAGAATGGAAGTGGAATCATTGGCTTTTGACCCCAAGAAATGGTTTGACCAGCCGAATGTTGAGAACCTCTTGGATTTCCTGGCGCTACCCCAGGAAATCCATGCTGTGAGGGGCATGATGGATGATGTACTAAAAAAAAGGGCTCCTAGAAACGAACAACACCACCCATGGCAAGCCCACGATCATTCTAAACAAGTGGTTGTTTTGATATTTCTGGTGCAGCGTGGCATCATATAATTTCCATCCATGGCAGATGGTTTCTACAAGGTAGGGCCCCCAAACGATAGATAAGTTGGCGGACATAACTTGGCTAACTAGGGTAGCAAGGGCTACAACATCTACAACATGGAGTTTATATGATATTGTAGTTAAATGTTATAAATTATAATTATAACATACTATAACTATAAGTGGGGTAAACATAACTTCAATAACTCTCCTTTATGATGATTTATGGTATAGTTATTGGGGCTTATAAACCAACAAACATCACTGGGGGGCCCACTTTGTGCATAAACTTTCACCCTTAGCTCCCAGTGGCTGCCAGGCTGCCAGGATCAAAAGCAACTGAAAAAACCTTTCCAAGTCCAAGTCCAGATAAGAAATATCAACTAAAACTCCCATTTTTTATAGGGAATATGAATACATATGAATACCCATAGCTCCTAGATGCTCCCTCCATTCAACCCGATAGACTTCCTCTCAACCCTCCAAGCGAAAAAGAACTTCGAACAGAATTCATCCAAACTCATGGATCCATCGCTGTGTTCACCCTCGCCTTCAGGCGACTGGAAACAGTCAAAATCAAAATCCGATTGGAACGTGTTGGACGCATGCTAAACTGGTTGGTGGTTGACCTACCCCCCTGAAAAATGATGGAGTTCGTCAATGGGGTTGGGATGACATCCCATATATCATGGAAAAATAAAAGTCATGTTTGAAACCACCAATCAGATACATATATATATATATATACACACTATAGTTATATCATGTTAAATCCCTATAATCCCTAGTTACAGAAACCACCAACCAATCAATAAACAACGGGCGGCCATCCCCAGCCCTCCATTCGTATCTCGTCGTCCTCGGCGCCGCTCAAGGGATCCACCTGACTCCACCAAGGTTCCAAGGTGCCCTCACCTTGCCCCGACACCTGACACAGGTCACCCAGGCTACCCAGGTCATCAATGGGAGATCTCCAGGATCCAACAGACCAGGATCCAAAGATGGAGGTACTAACTTAGTACCATATTTTTGGCCATATGAATTCTGGGGATATTCCCTGAAATTTAGGGAAAAATAGGCCAAAAATATATGGAATCGGTGCCTCCAATAAATCGGATCCTGGAGATCTCCCATTGAAAACGTCAATGGCCTATTTTTTTCACCCATATTTTTGGGTGGATTTTTACACGCCATTTATGGCGGAGAGTTTCGCGAAGATATGAAATGAAGCAGCTGGAGCTTTTGCAACGTTTGAAGTTGTGTTGACCAGCTATTTTATGGGTGGATGAACTAGCTATAGACTATAGATTAAAATAGTTGATATTTGACCAGCAAAAATTGGGGGCTTAACAAGCTAAAAGGATGGATAAACCATGCTTTATATAACCATGTAAAGAATGTGATTTAGCCATCAACGATCTAAAATTCTTGGCTTAACCATCAGTCGCATTATGTCTGCTGAAAATCCAAGCGTTAATGCAAACAATTTGCTGCTCATTTAATTCACTTTAATTCTATCTCCTACAATGTGGGCCCCCTAGGTTTAAGTTGGTTTATAAACCCCATTAACTATAGTTCTAAGTATAAACCATAGTTATGGATAGTTGTTGGACAGTATAAACCAACTTCGCTATAACTAGGGTCCCACATTGTACTATATATACTATCTGGGTAAATTATAATATTTCACTAACCTGAATTAAGGCCATTTGGGGATGATTCACCTTATTAACCATGATTCCAGTGAGGTCGCAGTGAGGTCGTTATAATTTACCCAGATACTATATACCATCATTGACAATCATCTCCTATCTCTAGTTTTCATTAGTTTTCCCGATGTCCCCAGGCTGTCATGTCCCCTCCAACGCGCACCTCCCAAGACTCCCCGAAGCCAAAGTTGCCACCTAAGCAGCGACCAGGACCACTCAAACATGGGAAAATCCTCGAACTAAATGGATGTTTATAGCTGAGAAAATCATCAATCATTGGATTGGTTTTAAGGGGAAATCTACAAGAAACCATTGTTTCTCCTATGAAATATGGGGCTTTCCTGCAAAATGTCCCTTAAATAATCCAATGAATAAATGGTGGATTTTCAATTGCCACGTTTGATTACCGGGGGGTAAGTGTTTTCTCAAGACCCAAAAACGATGGTTCAACTGAGTTTTTCAGCACCTCACCTACCATTGGCTGTGGAGGGTACACCAACTTGAGGACTTGACACCAACTAATTTGCCATAAATGGTGAGGGTGAATGGGACTTGAATGGGACTTGACACATGTTTTTTTTGCAATTCACCAACTAAAATTATGGCCACAGCAAACTCTCAATTTGCCAATTTGTGTTTGCCCATTTCTTCACGTAGCCTGAAACCCACAAGTTCGGAAAAGAGTATCTTACAAGGTGGTGCCCCCCCCACCTATAAACCAAAGTGAAACTGGAGTTATAAACGCACCAACTTTTCACGCTATCGTAAACGGGGATACCATCCACGTTACACCTTGGATCTGTATGGATCAACTGATGTTGCATAGCTGTAATGAAAATTCCCAGGGGGTACCCTCTGGTAATGACTAGCATAGCTATTGAAAATGGCCATTTATAGTTGATTTTCCCATTAAAAATGGTGATTTTCCATAGCTATGTTAAATTACCAGAGGGTATCTATTGCTGTTGATCTTACGTTGTATCTGTCCTATCATCCCTTACCGCCAAACATCAGACCCTCAGCGAATCGAAACCTACTTGAAAAGGCAATAGGTCAGCCAAGTTTGCTAACTGATTACAAGATGCGCTCAGGGGAGGCGGCAGCTCGCTCCCATGTCTGCATGATGTCTAAACATGTTCACTTAAAACATGCTATCACTTACTTCAACAAGCTGAGACATGCCATTGCGGACTAGAATCCTGTCACTAGCACGGTTGGCTTTGCCCTGTAGAGAGATAGATAGGCTTCAAGCCTCCAGCACCACCAAGGTGACCCATGTTGGCAGCGATGGCCACGTGGTCGCAGCGCGATATGCATCGCGCTCTTCTCCGGTTCAGAGCGGAGCGAAGCATCCAACCTGTAGGTCGCTGTAGGTGGCTCCACTTCCAAAGGATTTGTGAAAAAAGTTGTCCAATGTTTCTCCTTGAACATGTTGTCCCTCAAGAGGAAGAATGAAGCGGCGGCACTCCAGTTCAAACGCACATAGATTCCTCTCAAAAGTTGCTGCACCCCATCGCTTCAAGGTGGGTCCCACAATTAAAAGTTAGTTTATAAAGCCCATGAACTATATTTATAATTTTATGAATTATATGTTTATAATAGTTGAGTATAGTTAACTTATTAATTCTGGGTTTTGAATCTACAATCCCCGGTTACAGTAATGTTATATTCCCACATGAGCCCTTAGATTAAAAAACAGTTATAAACCCAGCTATCGTTCGGTGGTCCCACCAAGTATCTTCGTGAAACCAACTCCAGCATCCGAGATCTGCACTTTGCAGGCAAGCAACTTTCCCACCAATCTCGGCTGAAGCACAAGGTGTTTTCCTGAAACTGGAAATCAGAAACCTTCCAGTTTGAAAGAGGCATGGTGAATTTACTCATAAGGGAGAACAGTGGGTTGGTGGAGATAATATGTATAAATTGTATCATTTTAATTCATTGTATACAGCATCATGATCATAAATTTACGATTTGAAGAGAACTACCCTCTGGTAAACGTTTACATAACTATGGAAAGATCCACCATTTTCTAGCGTAAATCCACGAACTAAATAATAACCATTTTCAATAGCTATCACCCCTTCACCTAGGCTGCAGATCCTTGGGAATGAGGCCCAATTGGCCAGGCGAGGATATTGGCCGAATCCACGTGCTTTTGATCTGAAAAATCATCGAAAATTGGTGGTATACCATGGATCCATGGTTTCAACACTACATGTTGAGTTTCAACCCCTCTGAAAAATATGATATAGTCAGTTGGGATGATGACATTCCCAATATATGGAAAAACAGTTCCAAACCACCAACCAGTCTTGGTTGGAATGTCACCCAATTAATTCGTGTTCTCCGCGCCAACCTATTCTGAACTATCTTCATGATATCCATCTTTGGGTTTCTCATGCTAGGACCAATGGGGGCAAATGTGGCCAAAAATGGTGAGCTTTGGATGCCAATTGATGCAAAAGCAGTATGAGTCTACCTCTGGATAGGCTAATCTTGGGTCATCGATAGCCTCTGGCAAGAACTAAATGGGCCACTCATGGCTATGTCAAATGACCAAAGGCTATGCAAGATGGCCCCCCCAGTTAGATGTGTTGGTTCAGTTTCACTCCCTTAACTAGAGTCATATCATATCCCCCTTGTTAACCCTATAGCTAAACAAGTTCTAAAGCGGCTTAACTATCCAGGGTTTCTGGTTTATGGCCTTGACGGGAAGACCATGACGCTGGTGCGAGCTCGTGCTTGGGTCGCTTTCGAATTCTCTTCCCTTCACCATGGTTCTGGGTTTTTTTAACTACAGTTGTTACCTATTTTTAATAGGTAAATCACTCCGGAAATCTGCATGTTTTGTTTTCCTCTCTCGTCTTCTCCTTTTCGTCCTTGAATCTGCCACTCTTAGTGGATAACTCCGTGGCAAATGCTCCAAGAACTTGTCGAACACCTTCTCAATCAACTGTGCAGGCTATCAAGTGGAACCCAAAAAAACTTCATAACTTCATACCCCTCGTCAAATTCTGCTGGTTGATCAAATGAGCCATTGAAAATACCGCGTTTTTTCCAACCCTATCATTTCCCTAAACCAGAAAACATGCCTCATTTTTGGCTGCCCGTTGGATCATTCTCAATGGATTGGTTTCTGCGGGAAAACCTTAACCGGAAACCATACCCCATCAAAATATGGGGTTTTCCTGTAAATGTTCGATCCTTTGACATTAGAAGTGAGCGCAAATCCCACACAAATACTTGTCAAAAACACATGTTGAATTTGCTGCGACTTTGAGTTTAATGTTAGTAAAGCCAATGTCATCAACCACCCATATATTTTTATAGTTTATACCGCCCATAAACATGGTAAAATGGGTGACGGTGGATCCTATTGCTTTACTGTAACATTACCTCGGATCATAGACGCACCTTGATTCATCTCTGGAAGCCAAGGCACAAACGCAATGGGTTCCAAACCAATAGGTCGCACCGACAGCTCCTACCGGGGAAGCATCGCTGTTTTCTTGGTGTATTGCTTGGAATGTCGGAAACATGACTTGCCCAACTTGACCAATTCGTATGAATCAATGGTGATAAAACTTGGTTTACCACTATGTAATACTATGTATCTCTTCTGAACATCTCCATCGTTTGAGGCTTTCAGCCGCTGTTTGATCATCTTGTCACTACAAAGCTCCCAACAGTTCCCTCCATTACCGGATCGCGATTCATCACATCCATATTTGCTCAATGTGAGGCCCCCCAGTTATAAGTTGGTTTATAAGCCCCAGTAACTACAGTTATAAATACCATAAACCATAGTTATTGGAGTTATAAACCAACTTAGCCATGTTGGGGGCCTCACATTGCTAGTCATATTATCTCATTAAATAATAATCCTGATAGATAGACGATGAATAACTATGACAAATTCAAAGATATATTCCAATTCATAGTGAGGAATTGGATTGACCTTTCCATATTCTATCTACTCCAGGATGACTACATGCATATATACATACATATATACATGCATACATATATATATATTATAATATCATATACAGTATATATTTATATAATGTAATATATTATATAATGTTATATCCCCATGATTCTCAACATGATTGCAATATTCCAAGCTTGGGAGCCCACTTCGAAGAAAAACACGAGACTCTCCTGATCCGGCACCGAATAAAAAGAGGCCACTTCGATGGCCGAGCAATTCACACCTCCTGGACTTCGTGAGGAAAGCCAAAGGACCTACCCTCTGGTAAACATAGAAAAAACTATGGAAAATCACCATTTTTAATGGGACAATCAACTATAAATGGCCATTTTCAATAGCTATGTTAGTCATTACCAGAGATGTGAAAGTGGCCACATATAACACTTGTACTTCAGGTATCACTTTGGTAGGCACGACGAGTTTTGGATATCCTGGAAAAATGTGAGTGTTCCTCAAAATTAGATACTGTACCCCCAAAATTGGATGTTTACTTAAGAGTAACAGAATTTGCCGGTTTTTCGGCTGGGTATGATATGGTATGATATTTCAAAATTCCTGCTGGCCAACCTACTCAAAAGTGGCTGGAAAATTCATGATGCACAGGATGGGGCCCCCAGTCGAGCTCGCGTTCAGTTGAGATATGGCTGTGGCTGAATTCGATGCTGAATTAACTCTGGTTTATGGTAGATTTAACGAGTTCGAGTTTTCATGGTGAATAACTCAACCAATCTAAAGCAATATAAACCAATCACGTTTGGGGGCACCATTTAATATCCCCAGCCAGGTCCTTGTGTTTTACCATCCTATATAGAATACCATACATACCATACCATAATTACCTTCTGGTAATTTAACATAGCTATTGAAAATCACCTTTTTTAATGGGAAAACTCACTAAAAAATGGTCATTTTCAATAGCTATGTTAAATTACCAGAGGGTACCATAGATATCCCAGCATCCTATATGGTCATCCTTGTTAACATTTAATTTAGTACAATGTGAGGCCCCCGTTCGATAGCGTTCAGTTGGTGGAAATAAGTCCAATGTCACTATGGTTTATGGTATTTATAACTATAGTTACTGGGGCTTATAAACGTAGAAATCCCCATCCCATATATCCCTGCTGGGGTGTTGCACATGGCACGGGTCCTTGGAGGTGTTGCACTTGCTTTCGGATGCGGTCCATGGTGAAGACCTGGATCTCGAATGGTGGAAGAGGATCCAATGGGAATCGAGTGGGGGATATATATGGAACATATATGGACCCTATGGATCCAAGTACCTTCTTAGGAAGTGTTTGGAATATAATTTACTATAATTTGGAGGCTTAAGTACCTTCTCAGATCGTGTTTGGATCCATAGGGGGATATAGCCATTAAAAAATACTCCAGTGGGGTATATTTTTGTGGGATGTATCATGGATAATCTTACTGGGATATATCATGATTTTATTTCCTCGATATCTCTGGGATATTAATGGATAAATGATGGATATAAATCATGGATATATACTGTGATGTATCATGGATATTTTTCATGGATATATATATATATTTCATGATATATTTTCAGAGGAGTAAACATCAAATGATGAAAGCTGGGACTCCAGCGAATCTTGACAACACAAACATGACAAACACCATGGGGACTGCCCTGATCTACCCACATGGGATATCTCTCAGGCGAGAACATTTCTTGCCAAAGCAATGCCAAAGCAGGGTCCAACAAGAACTTTAGTCATTTCAACGGAACCTCATAATGCGGTTAAAACGCCATAAACCATCCCCCCCCAATCGCCATAAATAGGTGGTATGTTCACCATTCCCATTTTTATGGGTGGTAAACATGACATTGTTTTAACCATCCCATCAACCATGACAACCCCCCGAACCGACGCAGACGGGAATGGTACCCCGAAATATACCCAACAATATATACCTCCATTAGACTAAACTTTACAAGGGCATACAAAAGGTGGTTCCCCATTATTAAGTTGGCTTAGTATATATATATATGTATATATATATTCATACGTACATATTATAATATATATATAGTTAATGGGGGTTATAAACCCATATAATTGGAGGGCACCACCTTGCATGGGATGTGTTTCTTACGCCCCAAGGCCGTCCCCCAAATGCACCAATGTACCAAGTCACATCATCGTCATCCCAAATGCAGATGACCTACCGTTCAGGATCAAACAGATGACTTCCCATGGCAACCAAAATGGGGGCTGAGTGGCTGAGAATGATTTACCCATGACGGATCCTAACGGTGCTGCTATATATGGTGTGCCATGGATCCCATCAATATACCCCCGATGTTAACATATATACCAGCACCATGGATCCTATGGGTTATAGACTATATCAACATGATTTCATCAACCAAATGTCAATTCTGAAAGCAGATTCTATCTCAACATAATTCAACTATAATGTCTTTTGCGGCACTTGGTCGGCACTTCTTCGCCACAGAGGGATTGTCTTCAGTAACATTGGACAACCACGACAATTTGACCGCGAAGTCTTGGATGGTGTTTCTATATATTTATAATATAACTGGTGTTGCCCTTGAAAAGTTGGTTTGGCACTGGCAATAATTACTCCAATCTCCCCGAGATTGTCCAAACAGTGATCCCCCCAGTTATGGCAATCTTTAGTGTCAATCAGGTTGTGTACTTTTGTTTGTCGCCTAACAAATACTGGTTGGTGGTTGAGCCTACCCCTCTGAAAAATATGAAAGTCAGTTGGGATGATGACATTCCCAACTGAATGGAAAAATAAAAAATGTTTGAAACCACCACACTTTGTCACACTTTGCGATGCGCGCAACGTTATGTGAGACGCTGCCCGGCTTTAGGGTGGTCAGAGACCTAAGGTAAAACAAACACAGGGGACAGCCATCCGGTGTCCAAACGGTAGTGAAACGATCAAGCGGGACTGGCGCTTGAAGGTCTGCCCTGCGTTGGCAAGCATCCATTTGTAAACCAGAATCATCCTTTGTGGGTCCCAAGGTAGGGCCAAAACTCCAGTATGCATCTGAAAGATTTGTGAGTCAGGTCTTTCGCACCCCATGGTCAGTGAAACCCCCATGTGCTTCAACGTCACCTTGAGCAACTTGATAAACCATCGGGTGTGCTGGCGAAAGCTGAAGCCCAACAACCCCAAATTGGATACCTCGGCTCCATCGCTCCAAACTTGGCTGATTGCGCATAGCAAAAGATGATCCTTGTTTTGTTTCTGCTGAGGGTAGGTGGCACTCTGAGGTTCTCCATAAACCGTTGCTCCAGTAAGCCATGTGTCATGCTCCAGGGTGGCCGTGACCTGGACGCGAGATAATGCATAAATCCCGCGTGGCCATGGGCTAGGCAATGGTCGTGTGGGGAACTTGGAAGGCAAAGCAACTCCCCGCCAAGCTGGGTGAACTATACGGTTGTTTTGTGCAAGGACAGGGTGCCCTCCAACACAATAGCGGTAAGGGCTCTCAGCAAAATGCAGGCCCGATCGAAATGCTTGCATGCTTTGGGCACAAAATTGTGTCTCGGAAACTGCCCATATGTCCCCATGGGCAAGGTGTGAAACTCTGTGCAGTGCTTTTCCTTTCAACCCTATTGGATTGAAAGTTCCCAGAATATGTGACCGACCTTCATCAGGACCAGGGTTCATGGCTTCCCCGATTCTACACATCAATGTCAACATGAACCAAGAGGTCCAAGCAGCTCGGCCAGGGCAAACATGAAGTTGGCGTGGCGGGCACACCGCCCCAACTCCAATGCAAAGCAAAATCAAAATTGTGGTAAGCAAAAGGCCCAGGGTTCGGAACTGACGCAAGGCAGCAACCCCTATAAGCAAACCGAACATCACAGAACCCAGGCCCCACCGTCATTCCGTGCCTTCTTCTCTAGGGCTCTTCGCACGAAGAGTTCGAATCTGTGTCACCTTGGCACCTTTGACGTGTTGCCAAATGCCAACCAACACTTCTTGGCATCCAAAGTCCCCACAAATCTTGGTGGCTTCACGGATTTTCCCATAGTGAGTAAACATCTTTGGGTTTTGGTCCACTGCCACCATTACATGCATTCCTGCTGCAATGGCCCCATGTGCCAAACCACCGAAGCCTGAGCAAGGGTCGATCAGGTTGGGCATCCCTTCCCACGACAGTGTGAAGTGAGACAGGATTTTGGTTTTCTCATCGGTGAAGGCTTTCGGCATCGGAAGCTGGCAGCTAAGGCTGGATCCCAAAATGGAGTAAGAATCAAGGCCCCCATTCAACAGACCATCCAAATGAAAATCGCAACCATCATTCAACAGGGTCATCAAATGAGTAATGTGGGTGTGGTCAACCTTCAGGGTGCAGACAATGTTGATGTGCTTCCCATTCTCAAAATCGGCAACATCCATGGGAAATCCAGTCATGGCACGAAACAGGTGAAACTTACCAGACTCAAGTTCAGCTAAGACCGGCCGCACTACTGGGAAGCTTGAGTCATCACGGCTGTTTGAAACCACCAACCAGAATAAAAATCACCCCTTCATATGAAATTCACATAATTTTCCCTCAAAGACTTGGGATGTTCAATTGCCATGTGAAATTAGAAGATGGGGCCGTCCGGTAGTAATTAAGTTAGTCTATGATCGCCAATAACTATGGTTGATATCCCCATAAACCATGGTTATTCAATGTTATTCATAGGTATTGGAGTTATGTTCACCAACTTTTCGCTATCGTAGGGGCCCACCTTGTATGTGTCCTGGTTAGGATTGATGTTTCAGATTATATCCCGCTACAAATCGGATATGAAAGCTCCAACTTCGCCAATCCCCGCTGGTGGGAATTTTGGATGTCCACCATCCGTATACTGGTTCAATCCCCGCTGGTTTAATCCTGATATTCTTTGTGGTTTGTTCATCCAATTTTGGAAAGGTCAAATCCATAGTGGGATATGGATCAACCGTTCAAAATCCATAGCAAAATCCATATTTAAACCAGATGTTGAGTGCTTCTATTATCTATGGATAATCTATGGTTTATCTATGGTTTCTATGGTTAATATATGGATAATCTATGGTTAATCCATATCAAATCAAAGGAAAAATTAAAGGTACCAAGAAAAATGCGCCTCGGCTGAGGTACTGCGGGTAGCGAGATTCCTCTTGGCGCCAATGCCTGCTGGGAAATCTCGGCAGTTTACCGACATTTTTTTTCCACTCACACTTGGCGAAGTCTTCAGGGTCTATCGACGCGAAAATTTCTGGGGAATGTACCATCTGGTTATGACTAACAGTTTGCCATGGAAAATCACCATTTTTAATAGGTAAACCATCTATAAATGGGCAATTTTCCATGGCTATGTTAAATAACCAGAGGGTATATAATTACGTGGGTAATGTTGGCATGTGAGTAGTATTGACATATCTGGATCTAGTCGCTAATTACTTATTAGCTAAGTAAAAAAATGCAGGTTGGTATCTGGAGGCACAGTTGGTCCATGGCCCATCCAAGATCACATGATGGGTGTTGTGGAGTCCATTACAATTAACTGCAAATCACAACTTTGTGCGATAGTCCCAATCAATCAACAAGAACTTGAATCTGGAGTTGACATTAGTAAATACATTAGTCTATATTGGTTCCATTCCCAAGCTCCACATGGATTGGGAGGAAGCAAAGGCATAGGGCACCGTGCAGTTCGGACACTACAAGTCATTTGGAACCAAACATACAATCTTACAGTATACCTACGTATAGTTATATAGTATCCACAGTAGCCTCTGGCTCTTGCCGACCATCCAGCGTTCACAAAACAAGATAGATGATCCTGAAATCCCCTGGTATACAACCTGGATGGGACTGATGCTAACTTGAGATATTGCTTTCTCTCAAAACGGGCATTAACCCCAAGATGTGGCACTCCAAAGGAATGGGATTCTTGTTGCTTTTCTGAAGCAGCAAACCTAATCTTCGCAAGTCGCCTTATCTTTGTTGGGAAGGTTTTCAACAAAAAAACACAAACTCACCGTAACTCATCTAAAATCTCTAGGTCCCAAGCTGTTGATTCTTGTAACCCCTCCTTCCTTCCTCCCCTCCCATCCTCGCTGTTGTCGAGCCACTCATGCGCTCCTCCAGGTAGACGTAGCGCAGCGCCAGCGCACGTGGTGACCTCGGCTGAGATCAACGGGATCAACGGCCGGTGGTTTTTTGGCAAGAGAAATTGGTGCTTGAAGTAGCAAACATAGCAAATGTTGCACAAGAAGAATTCGGAGGTTCTTGCCAAGAAGAATGATCGGTGCTTGAAGTAGCAAAAATGGCAAATGAAGCAGGAGGAATGGAGGTTTTTGCCAAGAGTGATCGATAACGAGCATTCTCCAAGAAATGTCGGGAATGTTCGGCACCAAAACTCCAGGACGTGACCAAGAAAACATGGGAATGGAACCACAAAAAACATATTGGTGGCAGGAAATGTCCATTCATCAAACAACATCGAGGTCAATGATCAAGTAGATCAATGGCAAACCCTACGGAAGATCTTACAACGATGTGGTTGGGAAACTCAATTCGTAGTTTTTTTTGTTTACACTGGCTCCACAAAGGGAAGGGAAGATGAATGGCTACCTATGGTTTCTCAGCTCTCAACCACTGGATTGCCCATAAAATCCCATGACTATTTATGGTATAGTACTATCCATTCACTAGTATATATATAATATACCATCTTTCATTTCCTCCTTTAGTTGTGGCTAATATATTGGTAATATATTTTATATAGTTATCTCTCATATTACTATATATTATTATATATTTAATATATTTTAATATCACCAGAAACTGATAAGATCAGAGATAATATCATGGCTGCTTTTTTTCATCAGAAACTGATACCCTGGTAAACATATAAAAAACTATTGACAATGGCCCATAGAAATCGTTGATTTACTCAGCTATAAAATGGTGATTTTCCATAGTCATGTTAGTTTACCAGAGGGTAAATCCCATTATATATACAATATATATATATATCAATTATATCCCTTATAAATCCCTATAAATCCCGATCATTCAGAAACTGATAATATCAAAGATCATATCATGGCTGCTGTTTTTTCGTCAGAAACTCATAAGATCCTCAGAAAACGGACCGCCGGCTTCACTGACCCATTGACCCATCGATCCGCCATCGATCCACGGACCAGTCACTGAACGATCGCCTTGTCCAGCTCTTCGGCCATGCTCTTGGGGCTGTCGTCGATGATGACCACTTCCAGTGAGCCCTCGCCCGCAACGGGCTCCCAGGGAAAGCGGGGAGAAAGATCTTGGCCGTTGAAAAGTCGACTTTGTTTCACGGAAAAATGAGGAATTCCGTGGAAATTCAATTTCACATCCAAACCTAAGTTTCAACCAGAAAAAAATTGGAATTGGATTTTCACAAGCAAACGTCAAACGCTTCCACCAGTCAAAAATAAGGAAGTTCACGTAGGCAAACGCAGGATTTAAGCATTGAAAAGAGGGATTCATTGCCATCAAACTTCAAGGGTCTGGCGCCATCAAAATAGAGACTCGGGCAATGAATCATTCCCATAGGATCCATGGTGCTGCTATATATGCTAACATCAAGGGGGTATATGGATGGGATCCATGGCACACCATATATAGCAGCACCATGGATCCTATGGGTTAGATATGGTGATATATGGTGTTCCCCTGTGCCATCACGGTGATGGGAAACATCTACGAAATTGATGGATTCTCTCTCATCAAGATCTGCGGATGGCCAGATCAAGATCAGTCAGCAGGTGACGTTTCCAATATGGACATAGCAACAAGACATCATTCAATGGGAATTCCTGGATGCTAAAATAGAGGTACTGTAGCATATATGGTATGTACCTCCAATTTAGGTACCTGAAGTGGCCATTGATTCAACTTTGATGTGGACAGCATGACGCAGCTCGCACTTTCCAAGGACTGTCGGACTCGCAGCCTGGTAGTCTTGGTAGCCCACTTGCTCGATCGCCTCATTGAGTGTCTTGACACCATAAGATCATCCATCACCAAGCATCACCAATTATCACCAGAAACTGTTGGTGTTTTTTTTGATTTGATGGGTTTTGAACATGGGAATCTAAGCAACGAATTGATTCCGAACATATGGAAAAATGATGGATATATGACATAAACCAACAATGATAGTGATATAATCGGGAAATGATGGGAATCAACAGTCTGATATTTGGGTTTCGCTGACAATTCAGGGAAAACCAAACCAAAACATCCACACTTATAGCCTTTTACCAGTTATGTTTGTCACTAAGTCAGCCCATTTATAGAATGTATAAGTCACACCATAGAAATACCCATTTGTATATTTATAACTAATAGCCATGGCCATAACTCTAATGCATCTCATGGATCATTTCCTACAATGTGGGGCCCCTAAACGTGATGTGAATGTTGGTTAACAAAAGCCCCAGTAACTAGTTCGTTATAAATAAATACCATAAACCATAGTGAAATTGGAGTTATAAACGCACCAACTGAACGCTATCGAACGGGGGCCTCACATTGTACCTTTGGGGATTATCTTCATATCCTATATTTACCACAATTAATGGTCATGGTTCACGAGATTCCCATTAATAGCTGGTAGAATAGCATTGTAGCCCAATTACTTGGTGGCTCATCCCACGGCTCGTAAGTGGATTATAACCCCAGTTATTTCAGTGGATTAACCCTACAAAAATCCCATGTAAATCACTGGGGTTATAACTCACTTACGATTCGTGGGTAGTTCGCCACTAATTAATAGCCATTAACCATCTCAATATTTGGGTTTAACTCTAATCCATCTCAATTATATATCATTTTGCCTAGCTCTATTATCTATAGCTAATAGCCATGGCCATAACTCGAATCCTAGGCCCAGGTCCAGCAGGTCGCCTCAAGCAGCAGTGGGCCACGGTTGTAGGTCACCATCTGTACCTGGGAGCCACCGGGGGACCTAAGGTCCAGTTCGAAATAGCCTGTGATAAACCAACCATATCTATATGTTATATCCAACAAAAATAGACATACCTATAGTTTTATAGTTGATCTATAGTTATATCCAACAATATCATAGTTATTATAACAACTATAGACTAACTATAGATAGTTTATTGTAGATAGTTTATTGTAGATTTATCCAACAAAAAATCACAGTTATTACAGTCATGGCCATTTAAAAACAATAGGGATTTGACCTTAATGAACAGGGGGTTACCCTCTGGTAAACGTTTACATATGAAAAATCAACATGTTTAATGGGTAAATCAACGAACTAAGTGGCTATTTTCAATATTTTTTGTATGTTTACCAGAGGGTATGCATATTCTTTAGGCCCTTTACCAAGTACCTCAAAACATTTCAGAACGAGAATCCAAACGAATTAAACATCAAGACCAAACGAATATAATGTGGGTAAAACAATGTCATAAACCACCCATTTGGGAATGGTGAACATACCACCTATAAAAATGGTGATTTAGGGGATGGTTTCTTATTGTTTTACCCACATTATTAGCCCTTTAATCTAATAATTCATAGCCTATCTAGTCACTATATTCCCCCCCAAACAAGATCAGCATGGAACAGGACTCTAGAAAAACTAGAAAAATCATCTGCCAACGCTAATTTACCCACATTATTGGGATTGTAAATGGATTGTCTGAAATTTGGGGACTTCGATCATCCACATGAGGCACATAGCCGTTGGCCTAACAGCTGGGCGTTTTTTGATCACCCCGAGAGAACGCCGAACGCGAACGCTTTTCATCACGAAGGTTTGGCTTTATGATATAGCATGATACGGGGGGTTCCATAAATGGAGGTACCCCAGAATGGATGATTTATAATGGAAAATCTTACTATAAATGGATGATTTAGGGTACCTCCATTTTAGGAAACCTCCATATAATATATCTATATAACTACATATACTTAATGAAGTTGATAAACCAAGAAACATAGCTAAGTTGATCAACATAGTTCCTGGATATTGATACAGCCCATTACAACGTCACTAGTTTTCATGGACTAAAAACGTCCAGGCGTCGCTGACAGATGGCCATGGCGACAAGGGAGCCAAGGGAAGAGCCGCGGCCGCAGTCAACAGAAGTCCATGGCAGAACATGGCAGGGATCGAATTCACCAATACTAGACTCATTAATTCACCAATAATTAGACTTTCTATTATGATGAGTCTATTATTGATGTTCAAACCGTACAAGTTTTTGTTCATCAATAATAGACTCATGACCCATCTAATTTCAGAAACATGACGTACGAATTGCTTCCATGTTAACCATCGTAAACTCATCTAAGTGATTCTAGTTGTAGACACATCCCATCATAAATCCTAGTTAGCTCAGGTTAGCTAACTATGGGGTACCACCTTGTAAGCGTCTATTTTTTTGTGGCGAACCTACGGAAAAAACACATCCCTGGCTAAGACCCCCTTGTCCTGGGGGAAGCTCCACAAACTTTCTGGTACTTCTGCAATGTTGGTTCCCAACAAGAGTTCAAGGGCTATTTTTTCGAGATACCAGATATTTCTCTGGTTGGTGGTATACTTACCCCTCTGAAAAATATGAGTTCGTCAGTTGGGATGATGATATTCCCAATATATGGAAAAAAATGTTCCACACCACCAACCAGTTCTGTGCCAAGGTGTATCTGTATACCCACAAGCCACACCGTCTAAAGAGAGGGCTCTCTAGTGATAGAAGCAACCCCTACAGCGATGGAGTGACATCACACCCCCGGAATCTCCTGGAATCACAGTTGTGAAAATGCCAAACATAGAAACACAGGCGTAAGTCTTAAGATTTTTCTTCATCCTTACCTTTGGGTTCCAGCCCGTCTCTGTGCGTTGTGTCATGTGGGCTCTCAAAATTGGCTACCGAATTGGATGCTTGAGCTACACTTTCTATATCAAATATATCAAAATCACTATACTTAGCCATTTGGAGGTCTCCCTCATGACGAAAACACGTGGCTTTGTCTGATAAGGTACTCCAAATTTGATGATCTTCACGCAATGCGTAGTAAAGTGACCATTTCGGAGGGTATACATTGTATACAACACTTTCAGACACGCCCGCATGTAACTCCACAAGTTTTCATGCTGCAACTTAGATGTCATTGAAGCTAGAACTCTAGCTTTGAGCAAGCTGCAAGTTTCGCATGTGAAAGCATGTGTTGGATTTCACCACCCAAATTCAGGCTGAAACACCAACGAAAATTGAATATGTTCCGATGTTCCCATCAAAAATTATTCGCCTACAAACATTGGGAATTGCAATCAGCTGTTTTTGTTTGCATACTCACCATGAATATCATCAACATGGCGTTTAGCACATTGGAATGGCCAATTTTCTGATGCCCTGAAAAACAGGGGTAAATTCTCATGGGGACTCGACTTTGCAGAAAAACCTCGAATTCCATGGTGACTTTCAAACACTTTGCGAACTTGAAAATGGCCATTGAAATAGTTCATCTACCCATCAAAAATAATGGTGATGTTCCGTAACGTTTACCAAAGGTTACTGTCAGTTCTGATCTATCCAAACTGGGCCCTGCTTTCAATTTGGCACACCAATTCACATGACATTCGGCTTCAAACGGACGATTGGCTGACAAAGCTGATGTCCATGGTGAGGCCATGGTAAGTCAATGGCAAGCAATGAAAGGCTGTGTTGCTACATGGCAACCGCCAAGATCCAGTTCTAGTTCTTGCTGGTTCCCTCAAATACCCCTTCAGGATAGAACGTAGCAAATAAACTATCCATCCGGGTAATATTTATTACCCTCTGATTATTTAACATAGCCATGGTATAGATGGTCCATTTATAGATGGTTTACCTATTAAAAATGGTGATTTTCCATGGCTATGTTAAATCGCCAGAGGGTAATATGTCACTAACCTGAATCTTGCGGCCAGCCATGGGGATGATTTCCCTTATTAAGAAACCATGATTTCCAGGGTTCGGGAGAACAGTGACGTCTGAACCATTTACCAAGGTTCCAACCCAACTCACCAAGATCGAAAACTCGATGGCTTGGAAGGGACAACCGGTTCTTACTGTCTAAAGGTATCCCAAAGAAAATATTAAGAGAATAATAGGGCATATTATCTTTGAACCATGGAAAATATTAAGCTATCTATTCGATGTTCAAATCATGTTAGATCCATGAAAATATTCCCCTAATACAGCTGAATACCGAATTAGCCTCCAGTAAACTAACATAGATGTTTAAAACCCACCATGAAAGTAGATCATTTTCCAATCACGGGTTTTCTCCATTGGTGCCCCCATTTTTGGAGCAGTTTACTAAACTTTCAGGGTACCATCTGGTGATTTAACAGTTTGCCATGGAAAGATCCACCCATTTTTAAGTTCGGTAAACCATCTATTTCTATGGGCCATCTATACCATGGCTATGTTAAATAACCAGAGGGTAAATCCTGAATTTGTTTGACGAAAGCCACAAAAATTCCCATCATGGATGGACCTCGATGTCCTTTTCCTGCCAATCCGCAAGACCACCTGAGGCGGCCCAACGCATATGCTCCATGTATGGCATACTCACCAACCAGTTTTACCCTCTGGTAAATTAACAGTTGGACCCTGAAAATCACCCATTTTTAGTGGTTTAACTCATCTTCCAACCCCGATGACTGCCAGGGTCGTCATGTTAATTTACTGGAGGGTAACCGTGTTTAAGTCATGGTTTTGGTTGAAAATGTTGGTTCATATGGAATATAAATGGAGCATCTGGGTAGAATGCACATGGCGAAGAACAGTGCAGGATCATATGACGAAAAGATCGGGTTGCAAAGGATATAAATATATATATATAGAGAGAGATAGAGAGATAGATAGATAGATAGATAGATAGAAAGATAAAAAGATAGATACGAAGATTAGATACATAAAAAGATTAGATACATAAAAAGATTAGATAAATAAAAAGATTAGATAGATAGATAGATAGATAGATAGATAAATAGATAGATAGATAGATAGATAGAGAGAGAGAGAGATAGATAGATAGATAGCTAGCTAGGTAGGTAGGTAGATAGATAGATAGAATAGATAGAATAGATCTGTATTTTACCAGGTCAGCCAACAATATAGTACAATTACTATATGGGGGCGCAACAAACCGGTCAGCACTCAGCTCTTTTGAACCAACGCTACGGAGTAGATCGATGATATATACACTACATGGTTTTACTGCAGGAGTTTTTACACCCCCCTCGGGCGAGCAGGGACGACTGCGGAGAACGAATAACCCAGAAGAGCATACCCTCGCGGGTAGCCAAATTTCTTTAGTTGGTTTTGATCATTTTTATGCAGTCTTTCAAAGGTCCCTTTAAAAAGCTCAAGCCCGTAAAACCCAGCGCAGCTTTGCAAGGAAGGCACATTACCATGCCGCATCTTGCGCTATGCTACAAAAGAAAATCATCGTCTACCTGCGGTTCCAATAGATCCACCGGCCGCCGGCCTCGTCACGGTAATACCAAGCCCCACGCCAGAAACTCCATTCTCGGCGTGCACCATAGTGATCACGATTCCAACTCCAGGAGGCATCCGGGCGACCGGAGCTTGCAGCCTTTGATGTGACTCCTTTGCTTGCTGCTTTTGCAGTGGGCGGTGTCTCAGGCTCCAAGAATGGTCGCGCTCCTGCTTTGGGTGTTGGTGGTTCGGGTGCAAGAAATGGTGCATTGTTGGGGTCAACTGGGGCATCAGCGTGCGAGGCATCTGCGCGAGCAGAGCTTGAGGCGGCAGTGTCATCATGTGTGGTGACGGATGCATCAGCTTCGGCTTTGCGTTTTCGCTCAGTGGTGGGCGCGACCGTGGGGTCGGCCTTATGACCTCCAGGACCTCCAGCCTTTGCAGCGGCGCTCTGCTTCTCTTTGCGTTCAAGGTTTCCCCGAACCAATGGAAGATTTTCCTCATACACCTTTTCGAGGAATTCAAGAGTGCCATCAAAAGGAACTTGGACAGTGCCCTTCCAGGTCAAAAGGCCACGGAATGCGCCACGACGACCGATGTAGCTGACATATTCATCCTCTGTAAAAATGTGGCGGCCGAACATGAATCCCCAGACCTTCTTCCATGTTTTGCGGAACTCAACTGGGAAACCATCAACACCTCGAGGCTGGGACATGAAAATCAACTTAGATAAGCAGTTTTCATTTTGGGCATTGGCGGCGACGCCAGCCGAGATCTGAGCTTTGGTCCTTGGGGGATCGGGGAGGTTGCCATATGCGAACATGTCGTCGAATATGCAGTCCTGCAGGTCCTTCCCCTCACCGTGGATGCGGTCGCAAAAAGTGACGTCGCTGGAGTATCTGTCTTCCACGTCCTCGTAGCCCAGCGCTTTTGCACGTCGATGCCTGTCGCGGCAGTCTTTGAGGACTGCTGATTCCACGGATGTGATTCCCCTGGGGCCCAGTTCCCGGCGAAGCAGATTGGCTTGCTCATCCGTCAAGGCTGTCAGCAAGCTTCCGCTCATTTTCCCAAACATTCCGAACCCGGCGAGACTTTGCATTCGCCGTTCAAGGATGCGTGTCCTCCTGTTGGGTTTGTCGGCCTCTTTTGTATCGCCACTTTCGTCCACTGGGAGTGGTTCATATCCACATGTGGTGCATGTCACTTGGCCACTGACGTACTCAACCTGGCAGAGGGGGCAGGAGCCCATGAAAGGTTCGCAGTACTTGGGTGCAATGTAAACACGGCGCGTCCTTGCGGGCGGCTGGTCAACTTGCATTGGGGCAGTGGCTGCATCATCATCAGTGGACTTGGCATCGGGTCGCCCCGTGCTGGTGTCATCCATTGGGTCGTCATTTGCATCATCTCGGGCAGTCAGGGTGACCGCTTTGGATTTCGGTGCTGAGGCTGATTCCGCGCCTGTCCATGAGCTGGGCTCGAGATTGCTCTCGGCGCGGGTCCAAAGCACCTGTCCTTCTTCTGAGATGCTGACCAGAAACTGCGGTGGAATGCGTTCTGAACACAAAATACCATCCATTTCTGTGCGACTAAAGATGACACCAGCTTCAACTGCTTGCCGCATTGCGATTTTGACTTCGACTGGACATTTTGCTCTTAATCCAGATCGATACCCCTGTGTGCCGATACAGTGTTCTGCCATGTAGATATGAGCACGGCCACTGTTGACTGTGTCACCGCCACCTGGGATCAGGCCGTTCTGTGCGATGCTCTTCCAGCTGCTTCTCATCGTGCGATGGAAGACAACCTCAGGGACCTCAGTCATGGCACACAAGGGCACGCCAGTGAAGGCGGCTTTTCGCTCGGGGGATACTTGGTTTGAGCAATACACCATGGTTGAATTGGCATAAAGACCCCCTGCGGTTTTCAAGGCAGCTTCGGAGTGACCCTGAATTGCACGGATTTTCACAGGATAATACGGCATGCCTAGGCCATTGTCGACAGGAAAATGGGAGATCTTTGCACACAAGAATTGGAACCTACTCTTGCCATGCTTGTCGATCTTCATTGCGGTGCCAAACAGGTTTGCGACAGTGATGAAAACATCTGGGGGCACTTCCTTGCGGAAGGCTTTGGCAAAATCCTCCAAGTCAATCCAAAGGTCTTTGTCCATTGGCACCTTGGCACAGGATCCATGCCCCCTGCAAACTTTGTTGACACGAGTTGCAAAATCAGAAAATTTCTTGTCGACACGAGTCTGGCCAGCAATGGTCTCAACGTCGGATGCCGATATCAGCTCCAGCTCATACGCCGTACCTTCAAAAAGGATACCGGGCACATCGTCCCCGTCTGCATTGGTCACCATTGTATATATTGGTATTCAGGCAAATGCTCTTCCATCCAATATGCTTTCACGTGGCCGGATGCATGTCCCTCTAAGCGCGCAGTTGCCTGCGGCTGGTACTGGCTGGATGTGGCTCTCTTGTCATCTGCGGGCTCATCCAATGGTGCTGGTGCTGCTTTCGGCCGCGACTTCAACATGACCTCAGCCGTTTGGACCAGGATTGTTGCTCTGCTGGATGCAGCGGGCTCGCCGTCGCCGGCGGCCTTTGGAGGGTCATCTTTGGGAGGCTCAGCAAACGTGCCCGAAGGCATCGTCTTGGTGTCGATGTAGTCCTCAGTGTCAGGTTGTTGAGCTTCGACGTCCTCCTTGGTGAATGACCTGCCCGTCGGCGTGATGTGTCTTCGGGACTCTCCAAAAAGCAACTTGGTGATGTTTGCACATGTCTCCTGATAGGATCTTGGCAGCTCGTCCAGGACGGCGCTCATGTTCCTCCGCAAATCATCCCATGTCTCCTGGCCACACTGAGCAAGCTCCAAACCAATTCGGCCAACCCGCCATCCGCAATCAATTGCGAAAAGGGTAGCTGTCCAAAAGGCAGCAAGACGCGTGCGATTTTCTTCAGAGTTGGCGAAATGCCACTGGTCTCTGAATTCCATTGCATCGGCGTACCCCTTTGCTTTCAGCCACGGATACTTCGGATTGGCAAGCCCTTGCGGGCTGCTGGTTAGAGCTTTAAATCGGGGCTCCAAAACATCAAAGAACTGGTCAAAGATAGGATGGATGCCGTAATCTGCGCTCCAAGGCGCGGTCGTGAGACCGGCCGACTGCAAATCCAACTCCCGGGCCTTGTTGACAAACCATGTCAAGTGGCGCTCACAATCATCCAAGATCGTGGGCCAGTGCCCGTTGGGGCCGTCGTACGGCCAATTTGGATTTTGGGCAATCCCATCCTCTCCTACCAATTCATTTCCGAACCAGGACAAATGCAGGTTGATGCGTGCATCAGGATAGCGCTCGCGGGCGTCCGCGGCCAATTCAATCCCACGCTTGACCAGCTTCTGCAGAGTCTTGCCCCAAAGCATCTCATGGATGAACTCAGTCACATACTTAGGCTTGCGCTGCCGGTAATGCTCGGACAGGTCAAACTTCTTAAGTGTTTTCCTACGCCCTGTGATCAATGCACATGACGAGTCAGAGACTAAGATCCAGATTACATCATTGACGGGCATCTCTGGCAACATGATCTTTTCAATGTGGGACTCCTTTGGCAAAAAGCAGAAGCTAAGGTATTCTGCAAGCGGATCCTCTCGACCGTAGAACCTCAGGGCCGAAGCCGGCGTCCATTCAGTCATCAGTCCATCCACGAGGTCCTGAGCAGCCTGATTCTCACCTTCATTGCGCATGGCCAATGCAAACAAAATGCGATTGTGAAGGAGCAACCATGCTTCTTTGTTAGCCTCACGTGTGGCTTCGAGCGCAGCCTCGCGGCTGGCCGGGTGTGCTGTGGCATATCGCGAGTCAGCCATTTTAGCAGGACAGGCACGAATGACAGCGGGTGAAATCCTTTTGGATGTTTGGCCCACCACAGCTACCCGGAAACACTCATGGAGCATGTCAGTCAACTTGAAGGTATAGTTCTCAGCAAGTTTAAGAGCTTTGCCCCTACTTTGATCATGCTCATGTTTGCCATCACATTTGAATGAGTCTAACACTTCGAGTTCTTTGAAGTTTCCTGCAATAGTCCAACTTTTCTTCATTGGTTGACCGTTGTTTCCAAGAACACCCAACATACAACCATCAAAGTGATGAGTAGTCATGGATCGTTCTATGAGGAATTTTCTAACCATCGGCCATCTCCAATATTTGCAATTCTTGGACAGTTCAAATGCTATCAAGGTTCGTTCATCACAAACTTCATCCACAAGTTTGACAAAAGATTTGAACAACTTGGTAAACTGTTTTTGTTGCTCTTTGATTCTTTCTTGACCCTCAACAGTAAGGCCATTCACATTCCCCCATGGGCTACCTCCAACACAAGGCAACGATGCATAAAGTATCAAAGTGCCGTCATTGAAATCATTTCTGAAATCTTGGACTTGGGAGGCTAGCCGTTGCCGACAGCTGTTAGTGGTACCATCTTCTTTTTCGGTAACCCTAATGCAGTGGCAATCTTCATTGGACTTTCTTGGGGTACTAAGCTTTCGAATCATCAGAGCAGCAAAATTCGATCAACATTCTGGGCTTAAAAGACTTTTGGGAGCCCCCCTGATTCCCGGCAGCGGTTGCTAGTTTTGGCACCTTAGTGGAGTTCGGCGCCGCGGTGTGGCGGGCTGCTGCTTCTTCCACCTTTGTCGGGCCAATGCCAATGAGATGAATGGCATGCAACCAAAGGGCTGGTCGGGTAAAAGGTTTTGTAAGAATGTCTGCAACTTGGAAACTGGTTCCTACGTTGAGAAGATCGAACTGTTTACATTCGAATTGTTGTTTCAACCATTTGAAGTTGATATTTTGTGTTTTGTTCATGTGTCTCATGGATGCTGATGAACCGGTGGACATGACTGTGATAGTCGCTTGGTTGTCCTCCATAAATTTGACTTGATAAAATTCAGGGAAACTGGCCTTGAGGGAGTTGATGTCCGCTGCACTACAACCTGTATCGACGTTCCCATTACGGATTTCATCAATTTCAGGGTCGATCCTAGTGAACACAGCATCTTCTTGGGGCTTCGCGGCATCGCGAGCTGGCTTACCCTGTAGCTTCTTGAAAAGGTTCAACTGCTCAAACAGGGCCAGCATTGGAATGCCCTCGGCTCTCATGCTGTGATTTGCGGCAACTACCTCAGCCTCAGTTGAAGATATTGCAACAACCGTTTGTTTCTTACTGAATGCATTTAAGGGGTAATACGTGTTGGGGCCTACAAGCACAATGGCACTGCCAGTGGTACTCTTGCTATCATGTTCGCCTGCATGATCTGCGTCGGCAAAAAGCCAGAGTTGGCATTCATCAAAGGCATCCCCAATGAAACCCTCTAGGAAATGGTGCTTTGTACAATGAATGTATGACACCAATCTATGCAAGGCAACATCGCATTCTATGGACCATTTTGTCACTCTTGATGCTAAGCTTTGTGTGGCACGCAACAAGTCGAACCTTGCCATTCTGGCGGCAAAGAGTATCTTCATCAAGATCTTGCTGGCCACTGGCTGGAGTTTGCCAGGCTTCTCATCTTCACTGAGTGTGGGCCGTGCGATGCCAGCATCTGTGAATGGTGTTGGCACCTCTTTTAAGGACGATGGGCTGACTTTTGCAAGACTACAATAGTTTTCTACGCAGGACCCTAGGAAATCACTCATGTCATACCTCACTAAGTTCACGGGCTTGGCCATGACGCCAGCTTTTGTCTTCACGTTTGTCGCGATGTGGTCCTGGTCTGGCTTTACTTGCCATTGCAAACTGCTTGAATTTGTCAGGTCCATCTTGTCCGTAACAGAAAACTGTTTTTCCTGTCCAGAATTCATTTGTTTGATTGCTAGATGTTTTCCAATCGTCTGTATAAACATCATAGCCCCCCTGATTGTTCCCGTCGGTGATGCTAGGACAACTTTTTAATGTCACCTTTTTGTCGAAGAAAGTTATGCGACTTGAATTTTGACAAGTTACATCTCCCCCCTCATCAACCGGCTGGTACAATCTTTTTCGGGGTTGTATGTGGTGTCTGATCCATGCCATGTTGGTTTCATCATGCTCCCACCAGTCTTGTGTTCTGTGTTGTGCGGCTGCTGACTTCTTGGCTTCAAAGGCGAATGCGAAAGGGTGTGCCTGCGAAGGCAACCGGATGTTTTGAAATTCACGGTGCATACAGCCAAAGTAGCGGTCATACGGCTCAGGATCACCAATGTTCACTGCAGCCTTGACGCTTGCCCATGCCTTTTCCAGATTGGCGGTAGGGCCAGCCATCTTGAAGTCATCTACATACACAACCAAAAGACAGTTGAGCTCTTGATGATGAAAAATTGAATGCCAAATGTCAGGTAAAATTTGCTTCCAACCCTGTTTCACCACACGGCTATTGAGATGATTTTCCCAAATACCCCCACTATCAGGATGACCATAAAGGGCAAGTAACATAGGAACCATGGGTTGCCAGTACTTTTTCTCCCAATCTTTGGGCCATCTGTTGCGTGGAAGTGACAACCATGTGGGCACCCCTGTGAAGAGGGCTTGTATGTAGGCTTGGATTGCATCTGCCTGCTGTTTGGAGAATCCGGGCTGACTACCGAAAGCATCTAGCAGCTTTGCTGCTTCCATGGATGCTGGGGAAGAGCCTAACTCATTGAAGAGTGCATGATCGGAATTCTCATCCCTGACATTGTTTCCTTGGAAAACCGTCCTACCCTTGAACTTCCGGCGAGGGTCTGATTCAGGCAATTCAGAACCCTTCTCATAGCAAGCCTCAAAGATTCGACCTAGGTGCACAGTTTGGCCATTGCGACGAGCCTCAGCTACTATGTCGCGGCATTCACGAACACGCTTCTCATCCCAAACACCCTTATTACGGAGATTATCCCACTCCTTATCAAGGGCGGCCTTGGCCTTGGGGTTGCTGGCAATCTCATCTTTTGATACAAGCCTAGCAACTGAAGCGAAAAGCTCGAGTGCGACCTTGAACTCAAGTTCCTTGATCTTCTCTCTGACGAGCTCTCTAATTCGAGGCCGGTGCTCAATTGTGGCAGGCGCGGCAACTTTTGGCATTGCCGGCACGGAAAACTTTTGGGAAGTGGCTGGAATAATTTCCCAAACATTGCCTACGAGCTTTGCAGTTGCAGGAGGGCGTTGAGTTGCCTCAAGCCGGGCTGGTGAAGACCTCTTCTTTTTGCCCTTGCTGCCAGACGAAGGTGCTGGCTTTTCCTCCTGCTCCTTGGCTGCTTTCTTTGCTTCTTCCTCGATGATCAACTTCCTATCTTGGGGTCCTAACATCTTCCACAATTCTGAGTCGATCCCCTCCGGACGCTTTGAACCTTTGTAGTTGCGTACAATCCGGTGACCATCCCAATGATGTCCGTCTGGAATTATTTCACCTTTAGGGGTCAATTTGAGATCTGGAAATACGGGCGCTTCGGGTGCATCAGGCTCGACATCGCTGTCGGCTGGTAGAGGCGTACCTGGCTCGTATTCATACTCATCTTGTGGCGGATGCAACTGGACTCAAGAGGCACAGCTTTGGGTGTCTGCGGAATGACCTGGTCCTCGAGGCGATCGGCTTTGGGTGCTTTCGAGTCAATCAGAGCTTTCAAAGGAAAGATGAAACCCTCGGATGGCAATTCCAACCTCTTTGTTCTTTGGATTGTCAGTGCACCCCAGTTGACATGATAATCTGCGGCTTCCAACTTGGCAACTAAGTATTCACCCTTCCAATCATGACCTGGTTGGATGTAATACCCAAGGAAAATTCCTTCATTTGCTGTTGGGGAGAGCTTACCTGATGTGTTATCCAACCTCTTGGGGTTATTCCAGAATAACACTTTGGCACCAAATGGAATGTGCATTGCAGGGAACTCTTCACCAAACCTGAGTTGCCATGGGGATTCACTGCCGTCAAGCTGGGGGCTTGCATTGATCGCGGTCGCATGATGCTGCATGGCCAATGGCCACATCTTCAAAGGAAGTCCTGATTGCAACAAGTTGCTCCGGGCACCTTCCAACATCTGACGAACTTCGCGCTCAGCAAAAGACTTTGATGAATCTACATATTCAATGGAAGTTTGGTGTCTGTAACCCAAATCCTTGATGGCCCTGATCAATTCTGGGGAATTGTCAGTGTACACAACTTGAACATCATCCTTTGATCCAATGAAGTGATTCAAACCATCAACACAGCTTTGTGAGTCCTTGGACTGGCTAGGGTAGACATACCGATATTGGGTGTGCAGATCTTTCAACACCAATGCGACTTGCTCCCCCCTGAAACCCTCTTCTACGTTTTTCTTGATAATGACATGATCCCCAATGACATGGTCACCGAACACTTCAGTTTCGATTCTCTTCTGACCACCTTTCTTTCGTGCCTGAGGTGCCATCATCCTTGCTCGTTGGCAGGTTCTGCAAAAGGGGTTCTTGGGGAAATGCGTGTATTGATGTTGGGTACTTGCAGCTTCAGCCAATAGATCCTCAGTCTTGCGGCTTCGGATGTACTCCTGCTGAGCGTCATCCTCCACATGCTCATCCAATTGCTCTTCATCTTGGGCTTCGTCCCGTTTGGCTTTTGAGCTCGACCGTGAGGTCGGCATTGCAAACAACTTTCTGAGGTGCTTATCCTTTTGAAATTGATCTTTGGGATAAACCTTGCAACTATCATCCAAAACTGGGACGTGACCTTCGATCTTGAGCTGGACGACCTTGTCATCTGGACGGACTAGGATTGGTTTGCCATTGGCAGGCCATACGAAACTGTAACCCTGATCTACACATCTCGTTCCTACGGAGAGCACAGCTGGGGTATGATCAAGTACATACGGGTGCACGGGATCTGGCAATGCGGACAACTTGACATCAGCAACCTCGTTTGCCTCGGTCGAACCATTGGCTGTGACTAAGGAAATCGGATGCTCGGCTGCACGGCAGTTCTTGGCACTAACATCCCTCAGCATTCCTTTGGACACAAGATCGGATTCACTACCTGAGTCGACAAGCCAACTAACACCGGCCTTTGGCGCGGCTGTGGCAATTGACGGGAATCGACCAATGTCTCTAAGAGCTTTGGGACCGCTAATGAACCTGCACTCTTTGCATGTGATGTCACGTGTGTCCTCATTCCAACAACAAAACCCACAACTAGGTGCAACATCTGAATCATGAAGTTTCACAGTTTCCTGAAGCTGTCTTGCACGGACCTGAGCCTCATGCTGTTCAACCTTGGATGAAACCGGAACATCTTCAGCTGTCTTGTACACCTCAGTGAACTCTCTTGGACGGTGCTTGACTGGGACTTGACGACCAACTGCTTTCACCTCGATCACATGTGGGGCCTTTCGGAATCTAAGGCGCTTCATGCTGACACTTGACTCATCGGAGCACGAAGTTGCCTTCGGCTGTTTTCGCACGATGCATGCAAACTTCTGGATCAAGCATGGAGCGGCTGTGGAATCCTTGCTCTTCTTTTTGGGAGCGGGTGAATTGGCCCTTTTGGTGTCTTTGGTGGCGGCAGCAGCTTTGTCATCATGCTTATAAAAACATTTGTCACCACGTCTGCACTTTCCCTGGGCATGATAGATACATGGGGTTTTGGCCATTTCTTCCTTGGACATTTTCTTCCCCTTATCATCTTTATTGCCCCTTGATGGTGAACGTGTTTTGGTTCTTCTGGGTGATTGAGTTCGAGATTTGTCGTCCTTGACGTGCTTAAATGGACATTTCTTCCCCTTATCACAGGTACCCTTTTGGAACTTATAGCAAATCTTGTCACCTTTGCCACCTCGTTCCTGCGATCTACCACGACTTGGGGAACCCTTTCGGCCACCGCGACCATCGCCTTTGGCAGGTGCGGCCTTTGTGTCCTTGATCCCAGCCTTGTTCTTCTCCGCGATGCGGTTCCTGTTCTCCCTCAATCGTTCGCGATCGATCAAGTTCTTCATGGATTGGTGAAGAAAACTATAAGACTTTTCATGGGATTTCTCATGAGCACGGTCAAACATCTCAATGTCATACTTCAGCAACTGACTTGGTCGGATCTGCCTCAACAAGATGTCCCTTAACACAGCATCATCGGGGGTGACAGCCATGCCAGCTAGGGTAGCATCCCATTTGTTGATGAATCTTCGGAGATCCTGGACAGTATCGCCTACTTTGACAACACCCAAAAGATCTTCTACTCTGTAAAGGCTACCTGCTTCTTCTGATGTCTTGAAGTAGTCCTCAAACATGAGCAGAACATACCTTCCCCTGACCTGGATGCCTTTTCGGGATTGCTGCTCCTTGAAATTCAAGATCCTAGTTGCGAGGTCCCCTCCGGCTGAGCGCGTGAGCGCTGCTGATAACTTTGTATCCAGCGTGAGGAACTTTCCAGGATCTTGGAGTTTCTTCTCCAACTGCTCTCTGGTGCACTCTTGATCGTACACCTCATTGAGCCAGAGCCACGCCTCATCCGGGCGATCTGAACAGCTTTTCACTTCATCCCTGACATGATTCTTCCAAGTCCTATACGACTCCGGAGCGGGCATGTTGTTCAGCTTGATGAGTTCGGCCTCCTTAGTTTTTGGCTTATCCTTTTCTTCCCTTTGGGTTAAGGCTTTCACCAATTCAATAAGATCTGAGGGACCCATAACTTGCTGTTGCTTGGTTATGCTCTTGGGGGAGTCATTTGGGGGAGTTTTGATAGCTTCAGTGGGAGTGAAAAACCCTGACTGCGTTGGCAATTGGGGCTGGTCGTTGCCGACCGCCGGCTTTTGCTTGGGACTGCCACCTTTGAGCAGCTCATCCAACTTGGCCTTTGCTTCTTGCGCCAACACTGCAGGCGTCTTCAACTCATGAATCGGCTCGTCACTGCCTTTGGCAGCCTGTGCATCGGATGCTTTGGGAGTGGCAATATTGAAGTGAGGCACGCTAGTGGTAGCGGCTGGCTCGGCATTCAGGGCGGATGCTCTCGGAACGGAGGCATGCTGCGCTTTGGCAACATGCTTTAACTGCTCCTGAAGGTCATCGATTTGGTCCTGAAGGCTAAGGTTCTGAGCCGCTGCCTCATTGATCTTGTCGGCCATCTCCTTCTTGTAGTTCTCAAACTCAGTCCTCACACTGATGAACCTGGCCTGATCAATTGCAGCCTGATCTTCATATTGCTTCTTTGTGGCAGCTATGGCATTCTTTGCATGTTCAACTGTCTGTGCATAAGAAGCTTCGAATTCACTAGTGATACGTTGCCTTTCCTCTGCAATTCTCTGATCATGCTTTGTGTTTGCCTCTGCCTTTACATCCTCTATTCTTTTGTCATTCGATGCCTGAGCCTGATTCAACCTGACCTCCATCTCATCGCCTCGTTTCCTCTCCTCGTTGACGGCACTAATGGCCTTACCTTCAATCTCCTGCAGCCTTTGCTCATACTCCTGCTCCTGCATTACGAGTCTACTTGACCATTCGTTTCGAATTGAGTCAACTACTCCATGCATTATCTGAAGGTGCCTCTGTTCAGCTTCCCTCATGACTTGCAGGGTATTCCCACTAGTAATCTGGGACAGGTTGTTTTGTATGAAGGTAAAGTACGCGACAACGGGTTGGAACATTGTTTCGTCATCCATCGGCTCGGGGTTGCCCCCGGCAACATTGGGCACAGCGACGGCCGATGGACCTGACCCTGGAACGGCGAGAGGATGGTCAATTGGGGTCCCCATAGCAAAGTAGTGAGACTACGGCTGATAACCTGTATTTTACCAGGTCAGCCAACAATATAGTACAATTACTATATGGGGGCGCAACAAACCGGTAAGCACTCAGCTCTTTTGAACCAACGCTACAGAGTAGATCGATGATATATACACTACATGGTTTTACTGCAGGAGTTTTTACACAATGGTTAATAATTGTTCATAATCTATGTTGATAATACTTAAGAGTGAATAATAGTGAACAATGGTTAATAATTGTTCATAATCTATGTTGATAATACTTAAGAGTGAATAAGAGTGAACAATGGTTAATAATTGTTCATAATCTATGTTGATAATACTTAAGAGTGAATAAGGGTGAACAATGGTTAATAATTGTTCATAATCTATGTTGATAATACTTAAGAGTGAATAATAGTGAACAATGGTTAATAATTGTTCATAATCTATGTTGATAATACTTAAGAGTGAATAATAGTGAACAATGGTTAATAATTGTTCATA
>CAMXCT020003764.1:7634-54798 GCA_947184155.2 Cladocopium goreaui
CAGGCTCGGGGTCTAGAACTTCATCTAATTCTGAGGGACTAGGAAGGTCACTACCGGCAAAGCTAGGGGCATAGCCGGGGTCATTAGGATCTTCTTCATCATCAGCGGGAGCATCAGTTTCCACAGGTGGAGCTGGCACGGCAGTTGAGACAGGAGCAAGGTGCTCGCTGGGCACAAAATGACGTGGGGTCAACTCCTCATCATACTGGGGAACATATTCAACTACCCTAGATGCACAGATTCTAGCGTTCCGGGGAACTTTCATCCTACACCTGTTGATATTTTCAGGAGCTATCAAGTAGGGGACATTCTCTCTAGGATCCCAGACAAACATGTAACCCTTATCTATGACAGTCTTACCAATGCTTTGTGCGGGAGGACATTCTTTAAGGACATAGACCTCTTCACCTTCAAGAATCTTACTTCCATTAAAGGCTAGTGACTCTTGGCCAAGCTGGCTGCCACCTCCGGTAGCAAAAGCAACAGGATTGGGTGATTGCTGCAAGTGCTCCTTCATGGCTGGTGTGAGGGCTTGGCGTCCAATCAAGTGTCGACCTGCGGCCGTGTCCCAAAGCCAAGGGATGGATTTGGAGGCCTTCATTGGCATGGCATTGATGGGGTCAGGATTATTAGTCGCGCCATCGGCAGCGACCTCCGGGATTATGACAGTTGCCATACTAGCAGCAGCTTTGGCAGGGGCTTTACCGCTTTTACCAAGTGCTCTAGGAGGAGGTCCCTTATACTTGTTGGTGTCTGAGTGGAGGAACGCACACGACTTAGCTTTGCATGCATTGTACGCATAGAACATGCAAGGGGTTTTGGCTTTTTCGGAAACGCTCATTTTTGCTACTTTCCTAGCCTCTTCCCCGCGCGTGTTGCCCTTTCGGTTGGGCGGAGGCGGCTTTGGGCCGGATGGCTTAGCCTTAGGCTTCGCTTTTGGGGCAGGAGCTGCCTTCACGTCCTCCTTTTTAGTGGTTTTCTTTGGTTGAGGATTAGGATTACCCCCCCCGAACCCTGGCTTTTAGGCGTGGCCTTAGCTTTGGGATTAGGGGTCGGTGCAGGGGCACCAGCGATTTTGTCATCGGGAGTATGTTGGGTACCGGCATAGCCGGCAGCAGGCTTCAACTTCAGCTGCTTGTCAAACTCGGCGCGATTACGCTTCTGCTGATCAAGTTGGATAGCAAGATCAACCTTAGACCATAGCCAGTCTGTGGTGCGACGGTGACTATCTAGTCGGGCTTCTCTAGCTTTAACAACCTTTGGGGCGATCACGGCATTGCGCTCTAACTCGTCGATGAGATGGTTAAACAGCGTTTGTCGTCGCGGCATATCCTCTAAGGGGATGGTAGACATCACGTAAATATACTTATCCCTAAAGGCTTCTAAGTCAGCTACCGTGTTACCAGCGACCTTAAGGGACAACAGATTTCGCTCGCCAAGCATGCCGATGCGGTCACGCTCGAGTTGGAAATGTTTGAATATTTTACGCAACATCGCGCGCCCGCAAGGCATTGCACCACTAGCTGCGCGCTCTGCTTCTACCATTTGCTGAAAAACAAGACCAAATCTACCGCGCTTACAGGTCTTTATGAGCCTAGAAGCGATCTCTCGATCGGTGCGGGGGTACCTAGGATCGGCTTGGAGAACAGTTTCATCATTGGTTAGGCACTCTTGGGCCCATTGGTAGACTTCGTTACCGGGGGTCTTTTGGAGTTTGCCTATTGACATCAACACCTGATTGATATATCCACGGGCTTGACCTGCGTTCTCTGGTGGATTCGGAAAAACCATGTCAGCTAAGGATTTTACCCTAATGGTATCTTCTTCATCATCCGCGTAGTTAACAGCAGGTGGCTGTGGGGCTAAATAGGGTTGGTTCATGGAAAGATGCGGGCATTCGATCTCTTCATGGAGGTCACCACAAATCCTACATTCAGTAAGGACTAATGGGGCACGCACTGAGTGGAACTCACCAGAATCCGAGGAGGACTCTGAGCTACCTGAATCAACTGATCTATTAGCAGAACCAATATGGTGAAAAGATGTGGTATTGTCAGCAACTAAACCCTGTTGCGCCAACGGAAGTGGCGGCAACCCTGGCGGCAACACCTGCTGCGGTGGAGGTGCACGACCTATGGACCCAAAACGAGAGTTTGCACAGGGAGTGCCCGCAACACTAGCATTGGTTGGACCTAAGCCCGGTGCGCTAGCAGCAGCGCCCTTTGGGGGCGTGCACGGAGGTGCTATCGGCAGGGGTGCATTGGCAGTAAGTTGCTGTGGTCGCTGTTGCATCTGTAGAAGTTGCTGTTGTTGCGATTGCAATGCATTGGTCAATCTACTCACTTCAGCTAAAAGTTGTTGGACTAAAGCTGATTCTGTTGGATTCGAACCACTTGCAACATTAGCGCTAGGTACCATGGCATTTGCTGGCATGGACAGGTTGGCAATTGTCAACTCCGCAGGTTGGGGGTTCGCCATAACAGTCACGGGTGTGGCACCCGGAGGGTGAAAAGATTGAGGCATGGACGGAACAACATTTGGTGCTACTTCATGGGATGACTGACCAACAGAAACCCCGGGGGTGGCCCAAGTAGTTGCCTCTACAACCATTGGATTTGCAACCTCTTGCAGGGGAACTGAAGTATTTTGTGGAGAACCCAAAGGCCTAGCACGAACATCTGGTGTTTGAGCTGGAGCTGGAACATAACCCTCAAATAAATCGAAGTTTTCCATTGTTTGCTCTTCAGGAATTACCCTTTGACTAGTATTTTCTTGGGGGAAATCCGCAAGTAAGTCCATGAGGGCAGAACCTGAAATGGGGGAAACTGGAACCGGGGATGCTACAGCCAAGTTGTGTTGGCGCCTGGCTTCTGCCAGCTGTTGCTCAAGGAGAGCAATCCTAGTATCCCTTTCAGTTATTTCAACTTCCCGAGTGGCCAATTGTTGGTTACCCAAATTGATTTGTTGTTGGAGTGGTCTAACATTAGATTCCACAAATTGTTGGGCTTCCCGTTGCAGAACCGCTTGACTTTCTAAGACTTCCTGCTGAGCATGCTGCCTAGCCCCAATGATTAATTGTTGGGCATGGTGTGTGAGGTTGTGCTCAAACAACTCCGAACCCCTGTCCCTCTCAGCCAGGGCGGCGTGAGCTTCCTCCTGGTTGTGCAGGATGGCTCGTGCTGCAGCGTCGCGCATTTCTGCAGCGACCTGACCAAAGTCGGATTGCTGCTGTGCGATGACTTGTCTAGCTTGGAAGGCTTCTAGTTGGGATTGGATAGCAACATTACTAGCATGGTCTGCGATAGTGGCGGCATGGTGCGCTTGGGTTACAGCAGCACCCGCAAGGAAAGTGGCTTGGGTTGCACTAAGGTCTACAGGATTATCTTCATCAGGACTATTGCTTGGATTTGGACCATGGGGACCCCTTTGCCTAAATCTATTTTGTTGAGATGCTTCCACACTAGTATCAGATGACTCATCAACACGCATGGCATCCCTAGTTGAAGGCAACTGGATTCTTCGTGGAACCAGGGAGGTAACAACCGCCGGGACCCTTGTTGCATTTGGATTAGAAGTTTCAGGACTACTCCTTGACCTACTGTTAGATGAACTAGGATCAGAAGGGGGAGAAATACCTGACATCTTGACCCAAACTCGGCTGAACTTTTGCGCTCAACTGCAACGATGTGATCCAACGCGAGCTTTGCTCAGCGTCCCAAGCAAAAGTTTGCAGTGATGGGACAAAAGACCAATGCAGCACAATACTACCTCGACCAACAATGTCTTCGCAAGTTGGATATTAAGATAATAAAGTGCAATTGAAATTAATTCAGGCCGTGTTGAAGTTCGGATGAACTATGGCTTCGCTAGCGGTAATGACCCTAGCTCTGACCACAGAAACAACACTGAACTAAAAACAAAAGGCACAAATGCTATGGGACAAAAGACACTCAGCAAACGACAGGGACAGACCGACGGAGTGTAGCGAGCAAGCTCAGCTACCTCGGCGTTTCGGATGCGCCTATCGGATGTTGTAGAGCCGCTGGACTTGTGCCAGGGTCTACCAAAGTGATCGATCGTCCTGGCCCCCAAAGTTGGGGTAAAATTGATTGGCCCTAAGGGGAACTGGACGGCGGGCGTGCAGGATATAACTGATGCCCTCGTGCCGGATCCAGTCCTCTACCTCTGCAATCCAGCAGAGCTCCTTATCGGGACGCCCCTCTGATCGGATGGTTTTGATGCCAAGCTGCTTGCACTCGTTCAGGATGTCGGACCGGTCGTCCACGAGACAATGTGCCTGGAGTGCAGAGATGATAGATGATTTGCCCTGCCTTCCGCAAGGATAGCGGGCCAGGTGCAATTCTCTAAACGGCAAACCTTCTGCGATCAATTGGCCAATCACGTGTTCAGCTCCTGCCTTGGTGCTTTCTACTTTAGATTGGCCGGCGTATGAAACGATGTGGAACTCAATTTGATTACCAGCAATCCTAGTCAATGTACGAAGCTTATCAACAAGATGGGAAGACAATTCACCAATGGGGTTGAGAGCTTGGTCAATGGTATCGTGCCAGTCGATGCAAACAACTATGTTGGATGTATTAACGTGGACTACCTTAGAGACTAAGTTGGGTTGCTGTTGGTAATGTCGCGGCACAGTGCCAGCGACCCCCTCAGGCCGATCTGGATTTGGCTCGGGCAATGGCCGCCCACGGACGTGGGGTGCAAGGCCAGATTCTGAGCTTTCTGCTTCTTGCTGTTGCTGTTGTCCTTCGGGATCAAGTGGAGGAAGATCTCGGGACGATTGGCCAGCAGGTCTTGCCCTCTCGATTCCTGGCGGAGGAGGTTTTACGGGCTTGAGATTAGCTGGATTAGGGGGAGCAGGCCTATTAGGTCTTGGGGGAATTACCACAGGTGCAGCAGGTGCAGCAGGTGCCGCAGATGCAGCAATTGTCACAGGTGGATGTTTCCACGGCAGATTCTTCTTAGGCTCTGGAGCTGGCGGTAGAGGTTCTGGCCTTTGAGGCGTGTCGGGGACAGCAGCCCCCTTTGAACGCCTTGGCACTGGAACGGAACTAGCTCTTTTGCGAGACTTAGATGAAATCTTATTTGAAATTGGTACTTCCCTTCCCCGATTGGTTCTGGCAGCAACCGCAGGCGCAGTTTCGGCTGAGGGTGCTCTTGACCTGGATCGCGCAACGGGAGAGCCGGCTGGCTCTGATGCAGTCTCTGTCGCGACACGGGCTGTGTCAGCGACCCCACTTCCAGCACTTTGCAAAGACTGCCTCCAAGGAGGATAAGCTGAACTACTAGAACTGCTTAATGGGGGAACAGTCAAAGATGGTACTGTAGGGGCTGCAGGTGGTGTTGGTGCAGCAGAAACTGGATCTTTTCTGGGCTGTGCCGGCTTATCACGTTGGATTTGGGAGGTTCTTATGTTAGGGCGTTGTCTCTTTGGTGGAGACTCAATTGGACGGGCAGGGGTGCGCTCAACAAAGCCAGCGTCGAACGGTTCTTGCTGGCCGACAAATGCCTGACCTGATGATACAAACCTGGCGGTTCGAGTCTCAGCAGTTTCAGAGCCCTCAGATTCGGTCTCGGGGTTATTGGTGGCAATGTTATAGACACTATTGGGGTCTAAATTACTTGAACCAAGAACAGTCAGATGGGATCTAAGTGCAGGATCACGCCACAACGAGTCGGGTAGCTCGTGCGGGTTGACCCCAAGCTCTGGAGCCTCAGCGTGAGGGATGATAAAAGGCAAAGTCTGTGGCGCGTACGCGATCGGGGGATCAGCGACCCTAGCCCAGGTGCCAGCGGAGTCAATTCTAATTTCGGGGTAACCGTGCACTTGGGGTCTTAAAGCAAGAGGTCTTCTAGAAACACCGGTTATGGCTCGGGCTCTATAAAGTTCTTGATTAAGTTCAATGCGTTCACGGGTTTCCCTTCACACTAGATTGACAGGCAATGGCGGGTTAGACCTAGTTCTTTTAGGCCTACGACGGCGCGTGGAAACCTCACGGCCGTGCTCTGTTGTTGTAAAGTCAGGGAATTCGGGTTCTGCTTCGGCCTCAACCTCAACCTCGACTACTTCGTCCTCCTCAAAAACTTCCTCTTCCTCCTCTTCCTCTACCCACTGCTGCTCTTCTTGCGGTGGATCGTTGGGATCCTCCGGAGCAGTCTCTTCTCGCGCCTCTGCTGGTCGGGAACTGCGGGCAGCGAGCTCCTGTGCAGTTGGCGGCGGATGAGATGGTGGGGGTGGAAAATTATCACCAGGTGGTGGTGTATTAGGAGGTGGTAATGGTGGTAACGGTGGTTGTTTATGAGGAGGCGGACTAGGGGCGATGTTACTAGGTGGAGGTGGCAAATTTCGAACTCTATCTGCAAGGGTTGTGGCACTAGAATCAGGAGCTTTGGGCCTAGCTTTAGCTGGTGGCTTAGCAGGGCTGGCTACTGGGACTGGTGCTACGTCGCGCCCAAAGGCAGCGACCCCTTGAGAATCTGACTTTGGTGCTTTTGGGACTGGATGGACAGAGACAGTAACCCTCGGACGCGGCGGCTGGACCGGATGGTTTGGTGCCCTCAAAGAGGGTTGCCAATTGGGCGGTGGGTGCCCGGGCTCCTTAGGTTGCTTGGCAACCGGAGTTGTGTCTGCGCCACCACTCGCCGCGCCAGCAACGGATGTTGCGGCAGCTGGCCTAATCCCCTTTGGCCGGGGTTGCTGCTGTGGACCTATATATCTGTAATATATATCCCACTCTTCTGCGCGTGGATGCTCTGCCCCTAAGATTCGTTGGTTGATGATCCTCTTTGGGGGGAGGTCACCAGAATCTATGACTTGCTGTGCGTGGGCAACACCTCTACGCCTGTCCAACCCGTGGGTATGAGCCCACTCTTTGTAGGGGATAAGGATATTGTAGGCTAAAGCTAAACACTGTGATGTTGGGAGTTCCTCAATAAGTCTTGAATGAAGAGCTATCAACCAGCGAATGCTTTCGTCGGCTTGTTCGTAAGAAATCTTTCTTAACCAAAAGCCACCTGCAATGTCACCCCCTGAATTTGAGTAAAGCCAATTTTGGTATGCCTCGAAGTCGTTCCACCAAGCTCGCTTTGCTTCTTGCCACCTGGTTTGAGCACCGCCCCTGCTGGATCGAACCCTTGGTCGATGGGCTGTTGATGAACTGGCAGGGGAATGTCCTACTTGGATAGGATCGGCACCTGGGTCTACAAGATTAGGGCTAGTTGGTGGTGGGACTATGTCACCGGGACAAGTAGTATTGGCTTCTGTCGCGACACCGGATGTGTCAGCGACCACAGGCTCAGGCACGGATGCAGATGGTTCGGATGCAACGGATGCTTCTCCTACTGGACCCGCCTCGTCACCTAAGCCCAAAAGATCGGCAGTCTCAACCTGTTGTTCGACTTCTTCGGCTGGATCTGCAAAATCTGTTGTGTCAACTTCGCACTCGGTCTGTTCCAGAAGAGTTGAAGAATCTTGTTGAGGGTCTACTTCTTCTTCTTTTGCACGATCAATGTCCGTGAAAGCTGCTTCTGCTGGGTTACCCAAATCAGATGGCGGTTCCAAAAATGACTGATCTTGCAATGAAGTTTCAACCTCGATATCCTCTGTCGCGACGGGTTCGTCAACGACCTCTTCCGGCAAACCAATTGCTGAAATTACTGCGCTGATGCTCTCGGCCTCGTGGATCTCCTCCTTCACCTCTACCAGTGATCGTTGTGGATCTGCAGAGTCTGTCACAATGGAGTCAATACCAGAAGGCACGGGCGCTTGTACCTCAGACAGATCCGCCCAGGAGGCAGAGGCCTTAGCTATCGATCCGGCAGGCAACGGAGCTGATTGCTCAACGTCTTCTGCGGCAGATGCGACCGCCTCGGCTCCACCCGCTGGCGTCTCGGTCGCGACGTAATCGTCAGCGACCTCTTTGGATCCTTCTGAGGGCATGCACGAAGAACAGTGAAAGTGCGAAAATAAGGTTAGGGCCTAATCGAAATGTTGGTGATTCAGGTTCCCTAAACTAACAAGCCTTACGGCTGATAACCAGACAAACGGAGGGACGAACCAGGAACCCCAAAAGAAAGGGAACAACCGATTCACCAACACTCCGCATCAACAAAACAAGCAAACGCCTTTTCTGGAAGGCGCTTGAGCCACGAACGTCGGAGACGTGTAAATGACCCACCCAGGTTATTGTTAGGATGGAATTACACTCTACTCTAATTAGTGGCTACCCTACCTATGTAACGCTTCTACATAGGTAGTGCTATGGCTGTACATATCGGGGATATCTACTTTGGGTACGATGGACTCATAGCTAAGGCATACCTCTACTAGACCTACCTGCACATGCTATACATGGTGGGGCTCAGGGGTCGATATATTTCAACTATTAAAGGTCATATTGACTGAGGGGCCCAAACAGGATGACTCCACCAGCGGTGAGATCCATGGACTGCCATGGATTATCCATCCTGACTTTTTCCTGGTGGGGATTCAGGGCAAGTAACCCATACAGCACCAGCAAAATTCGTTGAATTTCTGCTTTAGTTTGTAGTTTCACTCCATCCCAAACAAGATCATCTTACCAGCTTTGAGCACAAGTGTAAAAACATGAATTTTGAAACCAACTAGGGCCTAGTAACTATAGGGATAGATTATCCAACATATCATGGAAAAAGTATGCAAATGTTAGATCCCTTGGCGCAGAATAGTTTTTTTGGGGGGGGGCTGGTTAGGATTCAGCTTTCCATTTGTGCAAAAAAATGTTAGAAAGTACAAAAACACACACTCCCATCCACTTGGCTGACCCCCATGTTCATGGGTCAAAACCCTGATGCAGCAAAATGCAACAAATATTATATATATATAATAGTTTGTACACATAGGATTATGAATAACAGGTTCTTTGCATCTCCCCATGATGTTCTGAGAAAATTTTTACATAGCTTGATTCACCAGTGGAACGGCAACATCATCTCCCCAATTTTTTTTGGGGGTTTTAAGCCATCCCCAAATATCTTCCCACAGGATCCCACGACGGGAACTGCGAATGTTGGTGGCTCGGTTACCCCACGCTGCATTGCGAGCCGCAGCATCGGCCGCCACCAGGAGGGACGCTGCCTAAAAAGGGGACTTCACCCATGATGAAAACGAGTGATTTAGTGATTGCCCGTGGGTGATCAAACATGCCGATGGAAAAATATGGAAAATCCACCATTTGTAGATGATTCATGATATTCATGATGATTCATGAATTAGCGCCCATCAAGGGGATTTCAGATCGCCATGTAGCAGGTCTTTGATTGTCGGAGGGTCCATTTTGCGTGTCAAAGCAGGGGAATATGATGAAATGGAATCTGTATATGTTTCACATGGGAACCGAGACACACACACACACAGATATATATATATATACAGACTTAGCATGTAAAATCCGGGTGTAGTCAGCGTCAACACGCCCTTGGGAATCCACACGCCAGTCGCAGAAATTGGAATTTCAGCAGTTCAAACATGAAAATTCACATAAATTCATGCAAAACTGGCCCAAAGAATGACCAGCTCCGACGTCCTATCGATCCCATCAGTATTGCTCCGGCCCCACCTTTGGCTGCCCCGAAAAGCCTTTAACACGATTGATCACCTGCTCACACGCTCACACGCAGCTGAGTAGGCATATCATCTCAAAACCCAGGCCAAATATGGCCAAATGTTGGTAGATAAAAACTTGAAGGGTCGCTCAACCTTGGGGCTCAACGATTTGGAATCTCAGAAACGTTTGCTTCTTCTTGGGGTTCCACATGGTTCCACCATAATCCCAAACAACTGGACCCAACGGACTGGCTAAACCGCTGCACTTTGGTCCCCTCAACCTGGGATTCGACTCACTGCCGAGTCATGTCCCCGTCCTCGACTTAAATGCAACCAGGATTCACTGACATCAAAAAAACACCATTGGCTTTTATCATATCATCAGTAAATATGTTTCATTATCATTAGTAAAATCATTGTAAAATCATTAGTTTACATCATTACATGGAGGTTTCCTAAAAGAGGGGTACCCCCAAATCATCCATTCCATTTTGGGGTACCCCCATTCCAGGAAACCCCCATATAATATCATTAGCTGCAAGCGTCGGTTAACCGCTGTAAACGCTATTCTTTTCAGCTCTCTGGGACCTCTTGGTCACTCAAGCAAGTGGCACCGGAGCCTGAGTAAGTCACTGTGGCTGATGTCGACTGGTGGTTTACTGGTTTGGATATCTGGGGGCACTGGTGACAAGTACCTTTATGTCTACACCACAGCCAAACACTTAAAATGACTTAACACATCTTAAAACATCTTTAATTAAGCTATTAGGTTAGGTTAGACGAATTAGGGATGTGACGATGGAAAACAGGAGATTGACCTATCATCCACCAAGGTTAATCCAAAATCTGCGGGTCCCGCAAGTTGCGCCGTGGTACGATGGTTGCAGTAACTTCGGGAATGCTTTGAAGTATGGCCTTGATCTGAGATTTGAGACTTATCATCTCAACATGCTCGTGAGCACATAATCTGTAATTTGGGAATATTCACCTGAAAAGTTCGGCCATTGGGATAGTCACCCCAATCCTAACCATCTTTTCATTGATGTTGTGGTGACGTCGTTGCAATCTGTCCATAATCTGGAGGAATGGAGAAGTCGGCCTCCGATTCCAAGCACCCCAATATCTTTGAAATCTTGGGATACACCAACACCCATACCAGCAACAAACCTAGCACTGGCCAGTTGCCGGCAAAAGACTCAGAAGAACCAAGTGGTGCCTTGGCTCTCGGTGCTACTGGGTACCTTCTGATTGTCCCAACCTGGCAATGGAAAATAACTAAAATGTGGATTTAACCGACAAAAAATGGCGGTATTTCAACGTATTTCATGGAATATCATGGGGACAAAATAGATACGGCAATAGAAAATAGCTAGCCTATCTGCCATTCATAGATGAATTTACCACTAGACATAGGGACTTCCCAGTTGATTTTTACCACTGTCAGGTCATTCACCAAGTTGACCCTGCGGGTCGAACGTATGGCAGTTGGTGATTTTGTCGCTATGTCTATGTCTGGCAAACACACAAAGGGGTCCAAATTCTATCACAACGAAATGCCAAAAAAAAACAAAAAATTGGGTAAATTGACATCCCAGTTGTAGTCCATTTGGCCCATACGCATGTAACACGGGTGATCTGGGCTTGCAATAAGGCACTGTGATCGTAAACCGATGATGGCAACGGGTTTTGTTTTGTTTTCTGCATCTGGCAGGCAGGGTGCAAAGTCATACTGGTACACATACAAAAACTATGGAAATCTCCAATTTTAATGGGTAAATCAACTATAAATTGCCATTTTCAATAGCTATGTTATACAAATTACCGGAGGGTACCATTAAAAAAAAAGTTTTGGCTGTGACTACATACACCAGCCTTACCCATTTCACCACACGAGGCTCGCAGCGTTTTCATGGTGAGTAGATTTATGCATGGCTTTGTCTGAAAATAGGGCACCCCAAAATTCCATAAAATTCCATTGCTTGATCTCATGTTCCCGAAAAATGCCATAAATTGGGAGTATCACAATTTTCAGACACAGCCAAATACCATTGCCATAGTGTCAGTTACTGTAAACATACCATTACATCCAATATATGTGTAAATATTATTGTATATTTTCATATCCCACTACCCTCTGGTAATTTAACATAGCTATGGAAAATCACCATTTTTAATGGGAAAATCCACTATATACTATAAATGGCCATTTTCAATAGCTATGTTAAATTACCAGAGGGTATATCCGCACAAATGGTTGGTTCAACACCCGTGTTGCTGCCCCTAGCCAGAAGATGCTGAGGTCAGCACGCGCCGAGCGACTCGAGGTGCAGGATGTCAATCTGACCAAGGTGGCAGTGAATTGGTTCTCTTTCTATCTGTTTATCTATTGTTGTTATCTATCTAATCTCTATCTATCTATCTATCTATCTATCTATCTATCTATCTATCTATATATATATATATCTCTATCTATCTATCTATCTATCTATCTATCTACCTACGTGTAATTATACAAATATAGTTACATGCAATTACATATATATATTATATAAATATAATCATATATAGCTATATAACAATATAAAAATTCAATATATAATTATATTATATATATACTGCCCGTTGACATATATTGGTATCAACACAATCGTATGTTTTGAGCCACTTGCGCAAGTGGTTCCACAGACTCCACCACAATCATTGGCGAATCAAGAAATGGAACGGGTTTTTTGTGGTAAACACAATGCCACAAACCATCCCCCAAAAACAACAATTTTCACAATTTTTCTGGGTGCTAACCATCCTCAACTGCTAGGCAAAAAATCTTAGGTTTGCCAGATGGGCAATGATAGCAAATGAATTCTCAAGGTATATCATATATATTGATATATCAATATTGTTGGTCACAGTGCGTTCATGTCCGGTTGCCAATCAGAATTTTGATTGATGAGATCACTGGCCATCTCAGGAACCTAAAGAGGTACCTACCATATATAAGGCCTATATAATTCCCATTGATGAGATAAAGCCAAGGCAAATTTTGGTATTTTTGGTGCACCTCTTGCAATATCTTGCCATGGGATGATGTTGGCTACGACCCCCAAATCATGGTTGGTTTTCGGGGGATGGGGCCCAAAATCATCCAAGTTTTTCTGGCGATTCGCAAAGCAATGGTGCTTGTCTTTGAAACACCCATACATCCATGCGCTTCCATTTATAATCATAATCTTAATGTAATATTTTTTAATATGATATAATATGAGCATACTAATCATACTAATTCATATTATATGATCAAATGATATATTTTGCCACATGTTCCCATACTGGTACCATATCTTATGCTTCCCTTGACCTAAAACCCGTCCATGTCGTCTTCATAGCCATGGCATGCCATGCCCTGGTCGCCTGTGCTTCAGACGACACCACTTTCCTCGGCAGCTTCAAGTCTCTGAGCCCCAGTGCTCGCGTCACCTGGCGGTCGAGATATTGCTGGAGGAAAATGAAATAGATATGTTGAACATTGTTGAACCTGCACACATATCAGTGAACATAGGGTACTGAACTATGATATAATGTAAACAACCAATCAATATTTGTTGGCAGAATCTGGCAGATTGATATGAATGGCAACTAGTGTAGAGATCTTACCAATGACCAAAGTAAAGACAAATGCAAAGTAAGTGCATCTCGCTGTCTTTATTGCTCTTCAGCAAGGATCTTGAGTCTTCTATAGTCTTCTGGTGGGTACTTTCAGCGTTTCCATCACCACAACCATTGCCACCCTCATGAACAGCGCACTTCAAGTGGTGATTCTGTGGCTATTGAAGGGCCCTGCCCCCCCCCGCCGAAAAAAACACGTGACATCTAGGGGTTTCCCTTTGCAGCCGCATTCATTCAATTTGTCTTGCAGTCTTGCAACACGTGATTTCAGCAGGAATTTGGTGTCAACCATCTCCGGTTCCACTAGTTACTGCTAGTTCTAAGAGGGTTTAACATTCACGGCTGATACCCCGAGGTTTTCCTTACTGGGATCCTATCTTTCTAATTTATCATATATCTTTCTCCATCAAAATCGCTGAAACAAATGATCCCATGAACCAACGCAAACCAACAAGTCACCAGTCGACCCAGAATTCCACTATGCCCAAAAGTTCCCAGTGCCCTTCTCAGGTGGTACCTGAACGGGCTTCAGGGCAGTGAAACCTGCAGCTGCCGGACGGGGTGCCTTTCATGCCAAGATTGGGGTGACAACCAGACTTCTTAGACATTGTCCAAACCACCAGCCTGCAATGTAGCCAATCAAAATCAATAAAATACCCTCTAGTCGAAGGAAGTTTTGAAGTCAAACTTCCGACAATATGGACAGATGAAAAGCAGAGCAGGGCAGAGGCAGAGAGAAGAGGAAGATTAGAAGCGAGAAGATCAGAAGAGAAAGAGTAAGAAGAAAGAAGATGCAGATGCGCGAAAAGGTAGGAAAGTCGCGAAACACTGTGTTTTTCCAATGATTTGGGGCTCGGGAGGGTCGAAAAGTAGGCTCGCTAAAGCGGCGGGTGCGGAGCCAGCTGGCCAGATGAGAGATGAAAAAGTGCACACCATTGTGGCGCGAAGCACATTTGGAAGTCAAAATGTACAAAACACACCAGGTCCGGACCACTTTTGGCAGTTGAGATGTCGAAAAAGTGCACGCCGTTGTGGCGCGAAGCACATTTCCAAGTCAAAATGTACAAAACACACCATGGTCGGACCACTTTTGGAAGTTGAGATGTCGAAAAAGTGCACGCCGTCGTGGCGCGAAGCACATTTCGAAGTCGAAAGTGTTAAAAACATTTAAAAAACTGGCGGTCTCGGACCACTTTTGGAAGTTGCGATGTCGAAAAAGTGCACGCCGTTATGGCGCGAAGCACATTTCCAAGTCAAAATGTACAAAACACACCATGCTCGGAGCACTTTTGGAGGTTCAGATGTAGGAAAAGTGCACGCCGTTGTGGCGCGAAGCACATTTCGAAGTCAAAATGTTAAAAACACTAGGGGTTTGGACCACTTTTGGAGGTTCAGATGTCTCTTCGCTTCGCTTCACTACAATAGACGACATCACACTACACTCCACTACACTACACTACACTACACTCCACAACACTACAACTACAACAACGCAACTACACTCCACTACACTCCATTCCACTCCACTACACTAAATTACACTACACTACACTACATTACACTACACTACACTACAACTACAACTAGACAACTACACTTCACTACACTCCATTACACTACACTACACTACATTACACTGAATGACACTGCACCACAGATAGACAGGTAGACAGATAGACAGATTGATAGATAGATAGATAGATAGGCAGATAGACAGGTAGACAGCTAGACAGATAGACAGACAGATAGATAGATAGATAGACAGATAGACAGCTAGACAGATTAGACAGATAGACAGATGAAAGAGAGAGAGAGAGATAGATAGATAGATCGATCGATAGATAGATAGATACGTAGAAGATAGATAGGTAGGTGGGTAGATAGTCAGAGAAAGAGAGAGAAAGAGAGGAGACCTCAACCACCTTTCGGTCCATCAGTGGCTTCGCTCTGCCATCCCTGATTCACAACAACCAGTCTCTCCTATAGGTTTCCTATTTTTGAAACTTCCGCCACCGCCTTGTGCGGTACTACTGGTAATTTAACATAGCTATGGAAAATGGCCATTTATAGTTGATTTACCCATTAAAAATGGTGGTTTTGGATAGTTATGTAAATGTTTACCAGAGGGTCAAAGCTCCCGATTTCAGCATCTTTCAGCCCCCATGGTCCCTGCAGGGTCGTGCCGTCGGTGCACTGGGCCGCTGGTCACCGCCGTCCCTGCTGCGCCTTCTCCCTTGCTGGCCGTGAGCGCAGAGGGTTCCTTGGGGCGATCCATTCTGGTCTTCTGGTTGCCATGTTCCAAACCCAGGGTTATAATGGTTAATATATGGTTAATTATGGTTAATATATGGTTAATTATGGTTAATATATGGTTATATAATGGTTATTATACTGTTAAAATGGTTAATAACAGATATATATATATATATATATATTGTTAATAATGGTCATCAGTAATGGCTAATATAATGGTTAAAACCCAGGGTTAATATACTCTTAATAATGGTTAATATATGGTTATTATATGGTTAATGATGGTTAATGATGATGGTTAATGATGATGGTTAATGATGGTTAATAATTATCTGGTTGGTTCATATCTATTATATATTCATATCATCATCCATAAATGTCATAAATCATAATATGAACAGAAATATGGGATGATATGGGCTATGAATATCATAATACACAATCATAAATACTGGTTGGTGCTTGACCTACCCCTCTGAAAAATATGAGTTCGTCAGTTGGGATGATTATTCCCAACATATGGAAAATATGGAAAAATAAAAACCGTGTTCCAAACCACCAACCAGTTATACTTATCATCACTTCTCCGCATGAATGGGATACTTACCCCCAAGCCTAACCAATCTAACCATCATTCCAGTGACGTCGCGGCGTGAGTTCGTTATGATTTATCCACAATAATGATGTTCAATATTCAAATGTGATGGCTTGATTGTCACCGTTAAAATAACCATGAATTGGGGGTTGCCCAATTTCTATTCTAGACAAAACCATATAACAAAGGTGTAAAACATACCCTCTGGTAATCAAACATACTCTGCTGGAAAATCTCCTTTAGTTCGATCATCGGGATTTTCCAGCTCCCTGCAGGCCCCATGTTTGACTACCCGAAGGTAACACCTATAACTAATAGATATTATTCTACTAATTATTCTACTTACTTTTCTACTTCATCTAATATTATCCAACAATAACATACTAGTTGGGGTGGGCTATGATAGAACACCTATCAAAATCTGGTTAAAAACATGGCGCTGGTCACTTGGCTCCCCCAGCTGCTATCGCTTCGGCCGCCTCCTCAATCATCCGAACCGCTTCGGCCTCCAATTTGCGGCGAAGTGATGAAGGGGAGAAACCTCCAATTTTAGCGGTTTAGTGATGTTTAGTGTATATTGTTGGGTAGACCCCTACAGAATTGACACTTCCAGATGTGCACAAAAATTATGTAAATTGAGTTTTGGTTTGCAAAAGACTAACCCCAATTCAAATTTGCCATGGAGAAGCACCAAAATCCATGCCACAATTTTGAAGGTGTCCCATTTTGTTTACCCCATTAATCCATAAAATCCATATATCTGGATTGGTAGTGAAAGCCATTCCCGTAAGAATAATGGATCTACTTGGGGCATGTCATCCATTCTTCAACCAGCTGGTTGGTCAGGGACCGAGTATCTGGGAAGATAGAGGAGCACTGACAAAATAAATTCATGTCAGTTGGTACCCTCTGGTAATTTAATGTAGCTATGGAAAATCACCATTTTCAATGGGAAAATCCACTATAAATCACCATTTTCAATAGCTATGTTAAATTACCAGAGGGTATGTTAAGTTTGTGTCCCAGAGGACCACTCAGGTGATGAAAATTGGAAGCATATCGAAACCCGGCTTCCAGATTGTTTGATTCTTTGATTCAATTTCCTTCCACCACGTACCCTCTCAAACGAACGTCCACTCCACCCAAGTTTACCAGAGCATCACTCGTGCTTGATTGTTTGCAAGTTCAAGTGAACCTTAATAGTGCAGGATGCACTTAAAAGTTACAATGCGTTACAACCGGTGTGCAGGACTCCACTGACCCTTTGCCATGCAGTTACTCCCAGTGTTGGTTCTCCCAGTGTTCGCCATCTCCGCCTGGTCAGGATGCCCGTAATTTCCATCCGTCAGCATCCCGAGCTTCGTGATCTGCTCACGCAGTTCCTGGGTGATTTCCCTAGTTCAGTGCCAAAGGATGCCACTTGGGCTGTCTGTAACAGGGCTTCAACCATTGACCATCTGGTTATGACTAACATAGCCACATAGCCATGGAAAATCCTCAAAATAAATGGAGGTTTTAATGGGAAAATCATCTATAAATGGTCCATTTTCCATGGCTATGTTAAATAACCAGAGGGTAGGTCGGTCTGTCTGTCTAAGAGTCTAAGAATTTAGTGTGGAAAAAAGATGAAAAAAGGCCATCTGGTGTTGATAAAATACTGTTCTCCATTGAATTGCCATTTGGATCCAGGTACACACCATTCGCAAACACACCTATGTTTGAACCCAGCTGTAAATTGGATAATCCTAGTTCGGGGACATCTGAACCATGCTTTTCAACAACAAATAATTAACCACTTTCTAAGGGAGATGATTCTCCAAGTAGAATAAGTAGAGGTTCGACATGAAACAGCCGGTTGAGATTCGGATATATATCTGTGCATATGTATATACATAAGTATATAAGGATATATAAGATTGTATAAGGATAGTGTGCATCTCTCTCTCTCTCTCTCGCTCGCTCTCTCTCTCTCTTGCTGAATCCATCCGTGCAAATTTGGGCTCCCGTGCTCGGCCCTTCTTGCCTGCCTGCGGAGGTACGGGCGTGGCTAAGAGTAGATTTCCTTGCAGAAAATGGACCATAAGAGACTATGATATAGTCTTGAAACATGGGGATGAGAATTCAAACCCTGGAGACATCCTTGTATTCTCTATTTATCTCTGTGTGTAAATGTGATATTATATCATATATATATATATATGCCGCATATGATATTGCATAAAATCTTAGCACGATACGAATTCCAAAAAGAATCCAGAAGTCGTCCATCCAAGTAACGAGTCATATCGATTCATCAAGGATTAAAGTACCCCTTGGGGCCGTAGTCATGACACTTCAGCTACTTACAGTATTATTGATGATCTATTTTTTAAGCCAGTGATATTGGCTAAACCACGGCACTTTCTCTGCAAAAAATATCCATCTTTTCAGGGATGTTGCAATTGTCAAACACATGGCTCTGGCTCAAACATAGGGCACCAGTGGGCCCGTAAAAATTATCAATTTATAATTTATATCAATCCAATGTGATTTAAGATCACTTAAGTGAAACCATCCAATTTGGGCAGTAAGTTTCAGATAGTTTCAGCTATCCCCGCAGCACAACCCGATGGCAAAACCCCGTGCCCCAACGGCCCGTTGCCGCCTCTTCTGGCGTCACGTCGTCTTCAGCACCCAGGACCGTGACCGCAGTGGCCTTGCCATCCAGGCAGCACAGCTACTGAGACCCCAAAAATCATCGAACAGTCTTGATAGGTATATATATGTACCACTATATGTTGGTAGGATTCTCTTTTCCTATCTTTCTTTTTGGGGTTGCTATAAAACATGAAATTTTGTTAATTTTGAGTGGTTGGAAATGGTTGGAATGTGCACAGCTCGTTGAACTACCCTCTGGTGGCCACAAACCTGGCCATGGAAATCCACCATTTGTAGATGAGTTCCCCATTCAATTCTCCATTTAGGCGATTTCCCAGCTACCCTCTGGTAATGGCTGACATAGCTATGGAAAATCACCAGTTTTAATGGGAAAATCCACTATAAATGGTAATTTTCAATAGCTATGTTCGTTTACCAGAGGGTAGATCCAGCTAGTCATGTTTGATCACCGAAGGGTAAACCCACCAGCCACGGCTGAGTGGACACCCTGCCATAGGCTAAGGATGTTTCCAGCTCGGCTTGACAGGGGAAACGTTGGTGTGGCTCACGAACCGGGCACGAAAAGCAGCAAGGGTACACCATGTAACATCCCAATTACCTTGGAGTATTAAAACATCTTAAAACAGTTTCCAGTATGTCATGCCTTAGGTGGTCCAAATTTGTTGAGCCATAAAGCTGGCATCGTCCCATTCCCCAACGACAAGGTCCAGGCTCGGGTCATGGAAGCCTTGCTGCTACCAGCCTCAGAGTTTCTGGTCATCTCCCGTAGGCATCTGTAACATGGCGTTAAGGGTATGATATAGCAAGCTAAGTGTGATGTTACGAACTAGAGGATATCGAATGTCCAATGTGTATTGTTATATTATACTATACCCTACTATACGATATTGTATTATATATATATATATATTGTAGTGTGTTATACAAACATATAATATAGACATAGACTGACAGCCTCTTGTAGACTAAAAATCGGGAGATATCGGATATGCCCTCACATGTTTATAGACAAAATTCCTAAGGGGATACTGAGAACATAGATGTCTTATTTTCTTATGATATATTATGCACGTGAATTATGCACATCTGCCCCAAATCTCTCCCATTCCCCATCCCTGAGCGTGCAACCCCATGCAAGACCCGGAGAAGGCACTGGGTCGCCTCCACGTCGGTCTCGCAAAATGCCTTTGGGATGGTCCCCCCTGTGAAGATGATGCCGATGATGCCATTTGGGATGGTCTACGATTTTTGATTTACCACATTTTACCGGGAATATCTACATGACCATCCACCATCATCCCGCTTCAGGGCAAACGAACATCATTAAACGAACAGCCGAATATGTACCCTCTGGTAAACTAACAGTTCGCTCTTGAAAATTACCCAGTCGAAATCGTGGATTTTCCCATTAAAACCATAGAAATTGTGGATTTTCCCATGGAAAACCATGGTGATTTTCTTTCCAGTTCGCAAACTGTCAGCCATTACCAATCAGGGATTCAGTGATCTGGTGGGGATCATGATCCATCAGCAAATGGTATAAGTTTGGTAGATACCTATAAGATACACTATTCGATGTATAACTTATCCCATTTGGGGATGAACATATATTTTGATATTCGACATATGTAAGCTTACATAAATTTGGGTCTTATCCCCATCAACTTCTCCATGCTTGCGTTAAACGGGAAAAACATGACAGGCCCAATTTTCCACAGCTCCCCAGATCATCGTCTTGGTTACTATCCTCATTGCTTCTGGATCGTTAAATCGTGGGTCTTATCCCCATGAAATCCAATACCTTGCTGCAAAACGGCAGTCTGTGGGTCAAACTCCGATAACCATCGCCAGTTATTCCTATCTATGGTTGTCTGGAATATCATATTCCTGGCTGAATCATATATAATAATCACTAACCTGAAAATAGCTGTTACCATGCAGCCACTTGGGGATGATTCCCTTAATCCCGAACATCATTCCAGTAACGTCACATTGAAGTTATCATATTCACTCCCAGTTATTGGATGGCTGCCATGTCCAATATCAGCACATCTGGCCTCAACGGCTGCTGCGGCCTTTTCCACCTTGTCAAAAGCTTCCTTGGCCCTGACCTGGAGAATCTCAGTTTGGACAGTTTGGAGCAAACAAAAAGATCTCCGCCTGGTAAGTTTCGGTATCGATCTTAATTTACTGGATGGTAAAGACGAAGGAACATGGACAAATGGAACACCCAAAATTGCAAAAAAAAGTAGTGATGGGTGATTGCACAAAAAAAATACAAAAATACAATGGCAACTTGACAGACTCAACATTTCGGCGGACATTTGTGTAGACTTAAATGAACGTTCACTCATTTCATCTACTGTAATTTATAATTGCTTAGCCTCTTTTAGACATTTTGTACAGCGTCTTTAGTGGTCAGGGTTATGCTTCAATATTTCATTGAAGTTTGAGGGCAACCCACAAAGCTCCCCCGAACAACAACGGGCTTAACAAGTCCCATTCGTAGGGTTGATAGTTGTTTATGACAACAACCCCTGTAACAAGGCCTTGCTTTATTGGGGTTAAAACCCACTTTATCATGGGATGGTAACCCCAACAATTCATCCAACACTCCATTTCCGTGAGCCCCTGAATAACAAGGGTTTACGAAGTCGAATTTATAGGGACCCCCAATGACGAGAAGCCTATTCCCAGAAGCTTCCCATACGGAATAGGGGCTTCTTATGGGAGTAGTATGGGAGGCTTATGGGGATGGGGGTCCCATCATTGGGGGTCCCTATAAATTCCACCAACTAAGGGCGAATGTTAAACACCCACAGCGTACCCTCCCGTAATTCGTAACATACTTACTAACTATGGAAAAGGGCCCATGCAAACCAAATATTTTAATGATGACTTTAACCACAGCTATGTTCAATTCCCAGAGGCTGTTAGCAATCACCATTGCGCTAAAATATCAGCACTTGATGTAACAATATGTACAGAAACGCATCCTTAATATAATATAATTACACTTAAAGAGTGAATTGTTGACAAAATAGCGCGGACAGTTACAGCTATAATTGTAGTTGCCAACCTGAGAAGAACCAAAACGAAAGGCAGTGCCCTTTTTGGACCGCATGTGGGTAAGCCGAGGTGAGGAGCTGCTAGTCTCGTTGGCACCTGGCAGAACCGGAGTTATGGATTGGTTTGGCAAGATGTATCTGGATGAGGGAGAAAAGATATATATATTTAGTGAGTTAAACATGTATATCATATATGAGGAATGAAGCAAATGTCACTGGAAATAATCAGCATGTATAAACCCATATTTCACCCTACCAATGACCATTGTTGGCCACAGTAAGGCAAGATGAGATATGCACAATCTCTGGACATTGATAGTATTGGGGATGTACATTTGGGATCTGTTCAGAGATGAGTATTTTCAAGACTGTTTAGAACTTGCGCGAATGACAAAGATCAATATGTTCCCAGAGCTGTTTCATACGGAACCATGTTGAATCAGCGTCATAGTACCATTTTCCGCCTGAAAAACTTTTCCCGAAACGGAAGCCTTGGTCAGTCACTATTCAGTACTGGTACCATTGATTGTACACAAATCGATTTTCCTGCCACATGCATTTCTCTTCATTGGGTTCTCACCCCAAATGATAGCCGAGGTCGCAGAGCCTGTACCAAGAGCTATGTTTGCTTCACGCAGCGCCAGGTACTGTGAGCAGACCTGCCGCCAGTGGCGAGACTTGTGTATAACTGTGGGTTTGACATCTCGACTGGCTACAACTATCATGGCCAATGTTGATGTTTGGTATCGGATAGAAGGAAAATCTTTTAACAACAGGTATTGATAAGAGAATTGGAGGTATGTAACAACGATTCGATCCAATTACCTCCAATTGTGTAACGAAGTGTTATTGTTAACGAAGTGTAACGAATCGTTGTTACATACCTCCAATTCTCTTATCAATACCTGTTGTTAAAAGATTTTCCTTCTATCCGATACCAAACATCAACATTGGCCATGATAGTTGTAGCCAGTCGAGATGTCAAACCCACAGTTATACACAAGTCTCGCCACTGGCGGCAGGTCTGCTCACAGTACCTGGCGCTGCGTGAAGCAAACATAGCTCTTGGTACAGGCTCTGCGACCTCGGCTATCATTCGGGGTGAGAACCCAATGAAGAGAAATGCATGTGGCAGGAAAATCGATTTGTGTACAATCAATGGTACCAGTACTGAATAGTGACTGACCAAGGCTTCCGTTTCGGGAAAAGTTTTTCAGGCGGAAAATGGTACTATGACGCTGATTCAACATGGTTCCGTATGAAACAGCTCTGGGAACATATTGATCTTTGTCATTCGCGCAAGTTCTAAACAGTCTTGAAAATACTCATCTCTGAACAGATCCCAAATGTACATCCCCAATACTATCAATGTCCAGAGGTTGTGCATATCTCATCTTGCCTTACTGTGGCCAACAATGGTCATTGGTAGGGTGAAATATGGGTTTATACATGCTGATTATTTCCAGTGACATTTGCTTCATTCCTCATATATGATATACAGGTTTAACTCACTAAATATATATCCTTTCTCCCTCATCCAGATACATCTTGCCAAACCAATCCATAACTCCGGTTCTGCCAGGTGCCAACGTGATGTCCAACTTGTGCAAATCGCCGCTTGCGGCACAAGTTGGTGCAGGAACAGGTAGACGACCTCCGGGTCCAAAACCACATTTGTCTGAAATTCCCCGCCCAGATCACCCACAAACTCTGGCCAAATATATGGCCTGACACCGGTGTTTTCCTAGCACCAATCCTGGTGATTGTCAGCGTATTGCCGTAACACTCAGGATGTAGCGTGAGATGCCCCAAGAAAGGAAAAAGTAGGTGAGCAGAGGTCCAAACTTCACATCTGCACAGACCCAGAATCTGGATCCCAACATCACCAAATCTGCACCAAATCTGTACCAAATCGACCCCTCGACCTCTGTGATCATCTGGCCGCTACAAGAGCTTGCAACAGCAAATAGGCCATATCACAAAGAATGCCAGGTAGGATGCCAGATAGACTGCCAGATAAAATGTCAGAAAGAATGTCAGAAAAACTGCCAGATAGAATGTCAGATCAAATGCCAAATAGAAATTGGCGATTCTTTCCACCATCCCAGGATCCTTTGTCATTTCATAGGACATTTTATACCATTATGTGCCACTGGTTACGCCATCATGATAAAGGCGCTTAACCCAGACACTCCCCCGAAACTAGTCTCCAAAACGACCCCGCCCAACGGACCAGGGGGGAATCGATACCCACCGTCAGCAAATTGCCACACGGTACATAACCCTGACAACGGCTTCCCTGGACCACCCTCTGTGCAGGGGTACAGCGAGATTTCGTGCCCGAAAACGGGGCTCTGCCCCCAGACCCCCTATTCTCCCTTCGGTCGCAAAAAGCAACGAGTCAGTCCTCCGGACTGCCTTTCGTAATAATGTTACAGCTAAATTTGAGTTAATCACCGTTAGTTCAATGGAATGTAAATGAACTGTATCAAATTTCGGCAAAGAAAACAAACCGATGAAACCATGTGAAAGCAAGAATCGGGATGAGCATGGATGAGTCATGATTCCCCTTTAATATAAACCATCATTACCGCCATTTATTGAGGATAGGGATCCCTGGTCACTGGCAGTTCCCCTTTGCCAGTTCCGCGCTTCACCTTCAGCTCTTCGGGTGCCTTGTCTGGATGGACCTGGCGCTAGATCCTATGGATCAAATGGTCTGAGTCTATGTTCACCCAATATACCCAATATGCTTTTTGATCTACAGTATATCCATCCATGCATCCATCCATGAGTCTATCTGTTTATCTGTCTATCTAATGTATCTATGTGCCTATCTACCAATCTTTCTATTCACCTTCTACAGGCGTAGCCGTCAAGTTCGGCTTCTACAGGCGCAGCTGTCAAGTTTGGCTGTTTCACAGGGATGCTCAAATAAATGTGTGTCATGATATGTCCAGTCAAAAACAAATGCGGCTATTTCTGGAGTTATGTTTAAAGATACTTCATGACATGTCCATTCCCGCAAAACTAAATTGCAGCAATGAAGCTATGTCCGATATTCCATCAGCTGCTTCCAGGAGGCTACAGAAGAGCTTCTACCAGAAGAACCCCCCAAACTGCGGGGTCATACTTACTAATGACATTCTATATGCATATATATATAATGTACATAAAGATACATAAAGCATCATAAAGCATAATATAGATGGCATATTACCCTTTGGTAATTTAACATTTATAGAATGGTGATTTTCCATAGTTGTTTGTATGTTTACCAGAGGGTAATGCACAAACAAAACATCAACATATGTAAACCGGTTTACAGTTTTTAGGCGAGCCTTCAAGGCCAGCTTTTTGTAGCTACTTCGGGCGGCCTTGCCATCCACAGTGTCCTGCGCAGGACGCCAAGGAATGGGGACAAAAACCAACAAAAGTGGGGACAAAAGTGGGGCTTTAACCAACTTTAACCGACCAAACATATGGATATATATATATATATATAATTTAATGGTGTTGGAAAATTTGGTATACCATGGTATACCCCCCTATCTATGGCCTCTTTGGATCTAATTATACAATTCAATACATTATCATGGATATATCATGGATATATCCCCCTTGCCCCTGCGCAACAGGTTCAGCCCGACCTCGGGGCTCAGCCCCAGTGTGGCGAAGACGTCTGGGGACGCTTCCAGAACTCGTCGCACCTGGCCGGAAGGGAAGCGGCTTCCCGGGCTGAGACCTGGACTGGTAAGTGGGGATGGCCCATGAATCGTGATGAATGGTGGTAAACAGTGGTTGATCATGCTGACAAAATGGTGATTAATGGTGATTAATGGGGAATCAAATCTGAATAAAATGTGAATAACATGTGAAAAAATGTGACAAATGGTGAATGATGATGACCCTCTGGTCATTTCACCGAACTGGAAAATCACCATGTTTTTTATAGGCAAAACATCATAAGTAAATCACCTATAAACTATTTATAAATGGATCATGTTCCATGGCTATGTTGAACAACCAGAGGGTAACAGTCCGATGATTAGTCTGATGATTTACCGATTGAAACTGGTGATTTTGGGCCACATATTCAGGGGACGGTCAGCGGTCAGTGGTAAAAATTAATGTGATTCCCCAAACTGCCTAGACCCAGCAAGTCATCAGTAGCTCACACCCTACCAGGTAAGATTGCAGTAAGTCCATCCTCCCCGCATCATTGAAGTTAAGTTGGTCATGGTCGGGCGCCATAGCCTCCTCGTCAGCAGTGGCTTCTTCTTGGATCTGCCACTCCCTGGGTCTCAGGCTCTTGTGGACCTGAGATGTGACATGAGAACCCTGGGAAGCCCCAGGATTCACATCACTCGGATTTCTTGAGAAATCATGTCGTTAACCGTTAATCTTGATTCGATGCACATATCCAAGTTTGTCATTTTTTTTGGCCTAATAACTTCATTCTATCATATATTATCATATATCATCATATATCATCATAATTTATCATATATTATCATATCGTATCATATATTATCATATATATTTACTATGGAAACTCATCATTTTGAGTAGGGCAAATCATGGGCAAATCATCCTATTGCTTTCTATCTGCCATGGCGGCGCCTTCGAGGCCTCCTTCGACCCCCGCGCAACGCCAAGCGCCAAGGGGCAAAGGGTGCCTGCACGACACCGCAGCCCGAAGCCTCACCCTCGATCTCGGCACCGACGGCCTGGCGATGCCAATGGATTCGTTGGTTTTATGGTCAATTCATTGACATTTTATATGGCCAATTACCATCTGGTTATTTAACATAGACCCTGAAAATGACCAATTATTTTATGGCCAATTCAACCAGATACCATTCGTTAATATCATTAACCATAATGGTAGTTTATAATCACCATTAATGGTCATGATATCATTGGTAATATGGTTTTATATCATTATGGCCAATTAATTGGTTTTACCATCTGGTTATGACTAACAGTTTGCCATGGACAGATCCACCATTTTTAATAGGTAAACCATCTATAAATGGGCCATTTTCCATGGCTATGTTAAATAACCAGAGGATATATCATTATGACCATTGACCATAATTCGTTAATTAAACCAGACAATTATATAATATGGCTAGGGACAATTATTTAATATGGCTAGGGACAATTATGACAATATTGGTTTATGGTCAATTCAACCAGATACCATTCGCTAATATCATTAATGTTGGATACTGATTAGCGTGGGGATACTGAATTGTGTCCACAGACCTCAAAATTATTCTGTAACTCTGGAAATGATCGAGGGTACAGTTTTGTGTCCACAGGATTTTGGTGTAAGTTTTTTTTTCATTTTTTTGTTTTTTAGTTTTTAATTGTTTTTTATTTTATTTTAAAATTTTAAAATATTTTTTATTTTTATTTTTAATTAATTAATTAATTAATTATAGTAATTTTTAATTTAATTATTTTTTATTTTATTTTAAATTATTTTCATTTTTAATTATAATAATTTTTACTTTAATTATTATTTTTAATTATATTGGTTTTATTATTTTGTAAAAATGTGTCAGGATACACAATTGTGTCATGGTGTCAGGATACACAATTGTGTCTTGGTCTTTTTTTGTTGTTCAAACATTTTTCATTTTTTTCATTTGTTTAAAGTTTTTTCCTTTTACTTTTCATTTTCCATCATTGAAATTTTCCAGATGCCTTCCACAGAAAATTACATCCAGGTACAAAATAGTGTGGTTTGTTTGGAGGGTACACTATTGTGTCCAGCTGCTTTCCTGAGGTCATGATTTTTTGATTTTTTTCAATCATTTCCTTTACCTTTTCCTTTGCTAGCTAAAGTGTTTTCCTTTCAATCAATTTCTTTCTTAGTTTCTTTCATTTGAAATTCTCAGAAATGACCAGTTTCCCAAAATATATGATGCCTTATTAAAACCCAATTAAAAAACATCACACAAACAATTTTTCAAGGGGGTAGTCCATGAGCAACCCTGATACAGAATAGTGTGGTTTGTTTGGAGGGTACACTATTGTGTCCAGCTGCTTCCTGAGGTCATGATTTTTTTGTTTTTTTTCAATCATTTCCTTTACCTTTTCCTTTGCTAGCTAAAGTGTTTTCCTTTTAATTAATTCCTTTCTTAGTTTCTTTCATTTGAAATTCTCAGGAATGACCAGTTTCCCAAAATATATGATGCCTTATTAAAACCAAATTAAAAAACATCACTCAAACAATTTTTCAAGGGGGTAGTCCATGAGCAACCCTGATACAGAATAGTGTGGTTTGTTTGGAGGGTACACTATTGTGTCCAGCTGCTTTCCTGAGGTCATGATTTTTTGATTTTTTTCAATCATTTCCTTTACCTTTTCCTTTGCTAGCTAAAGTTTTTTCCTTTTAATTAATTCCTTTCTTAGTTTCTTTCATTTGAAATTCTCAGAAATGCCCAGTTTCCCAAAATATATGATGCCTTATTAAAACCCAATTAAAAAACATCACTCCAACAATTTTTCAAGGGGGTAGTCCATGAGCAACCCTGATACACAATAGTGTGGTTTGTTTGGAGGGTACACTATTGTGTCCAGCTGCTTTCCTGAGGTCGTGATTTTTTGATTTTTTCAATCATTTCCTTTACCTGTTCCTTTGCTAAAGTTTTTTTCTTTTAATTACTTAATTACTTTCTTAGTTTCTTTCATTTGAAATTCTCAGAAATGCCCAGTTTCCCAAAATATATGATGCCTTATTAAAACCCAATTAAAAAACATCACTCCAACAATTTTTCAAGGGGGTAGTCCATGAGCAACCCTGATACAGAATAGTGTGGTTTGTTTGGAGGGTACACTATTGTGTCCAGCTGCTTCCTGAGGTCATGATTTTTTGATTTTTTTCAATCATTTCCTTTACCTTTTCCTTTGCTAAAGTTTTTTTCTTTTAATTGCTTAATTACTTTCTTAGTTTCTTTCATTTGAAATTCTCAGAAATGCCCAGTTTCCCAAAATACATGATGCTTTATTAAAACTCAATTAAAAAACATCACCCAAACAATTTTTCAAGGGGGTAGTCCATGAGCAACCCTGATACACAATAGTGTGGTTTGTTTGGAGGCTACACTATTGTGTCCAGCTGCTTCCTGGGGTTATGTTTTTTTTCAACCATTTCCTTTTCCTTTTCCTTTGCTAAAGTTTTTTTCTTTTATGGTATTTCTATGGTATTACTATTGGATTTCTATGGAATTCCTATGAGGTCTCCATGATGTTTCTATGATATTTCTGGAGGATTTCTATGGGATTTCTGAAGGGGTGCTATGGGAGTTCTATGGTATTCTTATGGGATTTCCATTGGATTCCTATGGGATGTTTATGGTATTTCTATGATCTTTCCTGTGGAATTTCTATTGGATTCCTGTGGGTTTTCCAAGGTATTTCCATGATGTTTCTATGATCTTTCTATGGGATTTCTGTGAGATTCCTATGGGATTTCCATGTTATTTCTATGATCTTTCTATGGGATTTCTGTGAGACTCCTATGGAATTTCCATGTTATTTCTATGGTCTTTCTATGGGATTTCTGTGAGATTCCTATGGGATTTCCATGTTATTTCTATGATCTTTCTATGGGATTTCTGTGAGATTCCTATGGGATTTCCATTTTATTTCTATGATCTTTCTATGGGATTTCTGTGAGATTCCTATGGGATTTCCATGTTATTTCTATGATCTTTCCATGGGATTTCTGTGAGATTCCTATGGGATTTCCATGTTATTTCTATGATCTTTCTATGGAATTTCTGTGAGATTCTTATGGGATTTCCATGTTATTTCTATGATCTTTCTATGGGATTTCTGTGAGATTCCTATGGGATTTCCATGTTATTTCTATGATCTTTCTATGGGACTTCTGTGAGATTCCTATGGGATTTCCATGGTATTTCTATAGTCTTTCTATGGGATTTCTGTGAGATTCCTATGGGATTTCCATGTTATTTCTATGATCTTTCTATGGGGTTTCTGTGAGATTCCTATGGGATTTCCATGTTATTTCTATGGTCTTTCTATGGGATTTCTGTGAGATTCCTATGGGATTCCATGTTATTTCTATGATCTTTCTATGAGATTTCTGTCAGATTCTTATGGGATTTCCATGTTATTTCTATGATCTTTCTATGGGATTTCTGTGAGATTCCTATGGGATTTCCATGTTATTTCAGTTCTTTCTATGATCTTTCTATGGGATTTCTGTGAGATTCTTATGGGATTTCCATGTTATTTCTATAATCTTTCTATGGGATTTCTGTGAGATTCCTATGGGATTTCCATGTTATTTCTATGATCTTTCTATGGGGCTTCTGTGAGATTCCTATGGGATTTCCATGTTATTTCTATGATCTTTCTATGGGGTTTCTGTGAGATTCTTATGGGATTTCCATGTTATTTCTATGATCTTTCTATGGGATTTCTGTGAGATTCCTATGGGATTTCCATGTTATTTCTATGATCTTTCCATGGGATTTCTGTGAGATTCCTATGGGATTTCCATGTTATTTCTATGATCTTTCTATGGGATTTCTGTGAGATTCCTATGGGATTTCCATGTTACTTCTATGATCTTTCTATGGGATTTCTGTGAGATTCTTATGGGATTTCCATGTTATTTCTATGATCTTTCTATGGGATTTCTGTGAGATTCCTATGGGATTTCCATGTTATTTCTGTTATTTCTATGATCTTTCTATGGGATTTCTGTGAGATTCCTATGGGATTTCCATGTTATTTCTATGATCTTTCTATGGGATTTCTGTGAGATTCCTATGGGATTTCCATGTTATTTCTATGATCTTTCTATGGGATTTCTGTGAGATTCCTATGGGATTTCAATGTTATTTCTATGATCTTTCTATGGGATTTCTGTGAGATTCCTATGGGATTTCCATGTTATTTCTATGATCTTTCTATGGGGTTTCTGTGAGATTCTTATGGGATTTCCATGTTATTTCTATGATCTTTCTATGGGATTTCTGTGAGATTCTTATGGGATTTCCATGTTATTTCTATGATCTTTCTACGGGATTTCCATTTCCCTTTACATTTTCCTTTGCTAAAGCTTTTTGTTATTTTCTCTCAATAGTTTCTTTTATTTAGGATCTCAGAAATGCCAATTCCCAAAATATATGATGCCTTATTAAAACCCGAATTAAAAAACATCACTCAAACAATTTTTTTCAAGGGGGTGTAGTCCAGTTATGAGCAACCCGATACAGAATAGTTGTGGTTTGTTTGAGGGGTACAATATGTGTCAGCTGCTTCCTGAGGTTATGTTTTTTTTTCAGCGCATTTCTTTTCCTTTTCCTTTTGCTAAAGTGTTTCCTTTTACTGCTTTCATTTTGCTTGGAATCAAAAACCAAAGGCTTCCAAAGGATAGGTTAGCCAAGCAAAAAAACATGAAGTTGATTCATGATACAGAATAGTGTGGTTTGTTTGAGGGTACACTATTGTGTCCAGCTGCTTCCTGAGGTTATGTTTTTTTTCAACCTTTTCCTTTTCCTTTTCCTTTGCTAAAGTTTGTTTCCTTTTACTTAGCTTCATTTTTCTTGGAATCAAAACCAAAGGCTTTCCAAAGGATTAGTTTTAGCCAACCAAAAAAAAACATGAATGATCATGATACACAATAGTATGGTTTGTTTGAGGGTACACTATTGTGTCCAGCTGCTTCCTGAGGTGATTTTTTTAAAACATTCCCTTTACCTTTTCCTTTGCTAAAGTTTGTTGCCTTTTACTTAGCTTCATTTTTCTTGAAATCAAAACCAAAGGCTTTCTAAAGGATTAGTTTCAGCCAAGCAAAAAAAATGAATGATCATGATACACAATAGTATGGTTTGTTTGAGGGTACACTATTGTGTCCAGCTGCTTCCTGAGGTGATTGTTTTTTTCTTTTACTTGAAAGTAAATTGAAATCAATTGCAAGTAAGTTGAAATCAATTGAAAGTAGCTCGAAATGAATATGATCATGATACACAATAGTATGGTTTGTTTGAGGGTACACTATTGTGTCCAGCTGCTTCCTGAGGTGATTTTTTTTTTTTACATTCCCTTTGCATTTTCCTTTGCTAAAGTTTTTTCTTTTATTTTCTCAAATAGTTTCTTTTATTTAGAATTCTCAGAAATGCTCAATTTCCAAAAATATATGATGCCTTAATAAAACCCAATTAAAAAACATCACTCAAACAATTTTTGAAGGGGGTAGTCCATGAGCAACCCTGATACACAATAGTGTGGTTTGTTTGGGGGTACACTATTGTGTCCAGCTGCTTCCTGAGGTGATTTTGTTTTTTAACATTCCCTTTACATTTTCCTTTGCTAAAGTTTGTTTCCTTTTACTTAGCTTCATTTTTCTTGGAATCAAAACCAAAGGCTTTCTAAAGGATTAGTTTCAGCCAAGCAAAAAAAACATGAATGATCATGATACACAATAGTATGGTTTGTTTGAGGGTACACTATTGTGTCCAGCTGCTTCCTGAGGTGATTTTGTTTTTTTAACATTCCCTTTGCATTTTCCTTTGCTAAAGTTTTTTTTATTTTCTCAATTAGTTTCTTTTATTTAGAATTCTCAGAAATGCACAATTTCCCAAAATATATGATGCCTTATTAAAACCCAATTAAAAAACATGACTCAAACAATTTTTCAAGGGGGTAGTCCATGAGCAACCCTGATACACAATAGTGTGGTTTGTTTGGGGGCACACTATTGTGTCCAGCTGCTTCCTGAGGTGATTTTTTTTTTCAACCATTTCCTTTTCTTTTTCCTTTGCTAAAGTTTGTTTCCTTTTACTTAGCTTCATTTTTCTTGGATTCAAAACCAAAGGCTTTCCAAAGGATCAGTTTTAGCCAAGCAAAAAAAAACATGAATGATCCTGATACACAATAGTATGGTTTGTTTGAGGGTACACTATTGTGTCCAGCTGCTTCCTGAGGTGATGTTGTTTTTAACATTTCCTTTACATTTTCCTTTGCTAAAGCTTTTTTTTATTTTCTCAATTAATTAGTTTCTTTTATTTAGAATTCTCAGAAATGCACAATTTCCCAAAATATATGATGCCTTATTAAAACCCAATTAAGAAACATGACTCAAACAATTTTTCAAGGGGGTAGTCCATGAGCAACCCTGATACACAATAGTGTGGTTTGTTTGGGGGTACACTATTGTGTCCAGCTGCTTCCTGAGGTTATGTTTTTTTTTCAACCATTTCCTTTTCCTTTTCCTTTGCTAAAGTTTGTTTCCTTTTACTTAGTTTCATTTTTCTTGGAATCAAAACCAAAGGCTTTCCAAAGGATTAGTTTCAGCCAAGCAAAAAAAACATGAATGATCATGATACACAATAGTATGGTTTGTTTGAGGGTACACTATTGTGTCCAGCTGCTTCCTGAGGTGATTTTGTTTTTAACATTTCCTTTACATTTTCCTTTGCTAAAGTTTTTTTTATTTTCTCAATTGAAAGTAAATTGAAATCAATTGAAAATAAATTCAAATCAATTGAAAGTAAATTGAAATCAATTGAAAATAAATTCAAATCAATTGAAAGTAAATTGAAATCAATTGAAAATAAATTCAAATCAATTGAAAGTAAATTGAAATCAATTCAAAATAAATTCAAATCAATTGAAAGTAAATTGAAATCAATTGAAAGTAAATTGAAATCAATTCAAAATAAATTCAAATCAATTGAAAGTAAATTGAAATCAATTCAAAATAAATTCAAATCAATTGAAAGTAAATTGAAATCAATTGAAAATAAATTGAAATCAATTGAAAGTAAATTGAAATCAATTGAAAATAAATTCAAATCAATTGAAAGTAAATTGAAATCAATTGAAAATAAATTCAAATCAATTGAAAGTAAATTGAAATCAATTGAAAATAAATTCAAATCAATTGAAAGTAAATTGAAATCAATTGAAAATAAATTCAATTGAAGGTAAATTGAAATCAATAGAAAATAAAATCACATTTCGCAATTTGAAAGAGTAAAAGTAAATTGAAATCAATTCAAAATAAATTGAAATCAATTTAAATCTATCAATTTTTTTTGATTTTACACTATTCTGTACCCGGTTCCTTGTTTTTTCCACACTATTCTGTAACGCAAATTTGTTTGGGGGGGGGGGGGCCTCCCCACACTAATCAGTAACCTACATTATAAATGACAATTTTCAATAGCTATGTTAGTTTACCGGAGGGTACCCTATGACTTAGGAAACGGCACTGCTACCATGGCGCCTCAGCCGTTCCACCTCCGGAACCACATCCGGCAGCCAGGCCAACAACAGCCAGCGACCATCGATGTTTTCGCTGACATCTGCACGGAACAACAGGAAGCTGGGCCTTCAGCTGGTGAAAATCGGAAGTTCATATCCCACATGAAATTACCATGAAATCCCCAATAAATGGATTAATGTGCCATGGTCATACATAGATTAATATGGATTATATAATGTGGTATGGTCATCCCACAATCAGGGATTCTTTCCGCCGTGCAAATCCCTATTAATGATTGATGACCAGCCCCCAATATTGGAAAACAACCCACGTTTTGACGGAATGCAGCGCGCACGAAGTCGCACCACCAACGCCCCTTCCCGGTTAAGGGGGGTAGGAGGTGCAAGGAGGCGGGCAAACCGAGAATGGAAAGCACGCAGCTAACTACAATGTACTGGCAGTATGCCAGGGAAATGTCACACTAAGAATAGCAGTTGACAAAACACGTCGCGCGGTCGTCCCTTGCCGAGTGAAAAGCCAATGGCATACAGAAACAGCAATGTTGTCAGAGCTGCTTCGAAAATGACAGATCTTAGAAAGCTGTACAGCAACAAGCTCAAGCACAAAGGCAAGCAAGAGAGTTTTGGCAAACAAGTACAAGCAAGCATCAACTGCAAGCAAATCAAGACAAGGAAAAACCTGTCACAAAGTGCAGGCACCAAACTGTTGGTAAACTTGGGGTGTTCCGCCCTCCGGCTTTTTTACTTTTTGTATTGTGCGGTCACGACCTCCTACTCAATGACAAGCTCGGGTGGCAAGCTATCAACATCATCGAAGTCAGACTGACAAGCCAGAACCTACAAGTGATGCACAAGAGTGCGCTGGTAGGCTAGAACACACTTATGGCTCAAGTCCGGGGCAAAGGCTGAAGTCACCGGCAAATCAGGGCATTGCAGAAAGCGAGTGACATGAGCCCATACACAATATCCTCCGCAAAGCAATCCAACGACACACACACACACCATGCCATGAGGGTTTGGGTTTCTGCATTCTGGTGTTGGCATCACACCTCCACCATCTGTCATGATTTCAAGATGCTTGGCCAGGCCAAAGGCATGCGAGCAAACAACGGACGTCAATCTACTCCATGGTTCAAGTGTCATCTTCAAGAGGTAACTGTCTGTGATGTCATGTGGACGCGACCTGACTTCAGTCCCATGCCACGGAACTGACTGATATTTCACCGAAAGATGAGAAGTATCCACAAGACCGGACAACAGAACCTCTGAAGATCCAATAGCAACCACCCGAAGGCCAATCAAAGTCAAAACACAAGTCACTCGATAGTGGCAGGGGCACACCGAAAGCAATGGGGTCACATACGTGGAAGCCTGAGCCCAGAGGCTACCCACGTTTTGACCGTAGCACATAATGAGGTAAACCAAATGATAATATCATCCCAAACTGGAAATTTAGCCACTAATAAACCCCGTTTGAGGATTGCTTTCTATTGGTTTTACCTAATTATGGCTGGCGTCTATCGCTTTAATGTGTACATATATATATATACAGAGATATATATATATATATACATCACTTTGATTAACTTTGTATGACCGGGCTATAGATGACTATGATTTTGCTAGCTATTCCCAACTCGCTGGGATACATATCCTACAGTAGATGATCCTAGTAAGCTTGGTATAACTGGTTTTCATATCCATACGGTATTGATTGCTATCTCACCGATGTCTGGGATATTATGCCATCAGCTCCTCCAAAGGCCCCAAATCTCTGCAAATCCAAGGGACTTATCAGGCTCCAACAAACCTCGCAGGGCACGGCATGGTATTCCATCAGGCATGGACGGTCATGGTTCATCGTGGTGTTGGTACGGGCACAGCTGGACACTCAAACTCCCCCCAGAGAGTCCAGCATGTAATCTTTGGTCGGTAGGAAAAACCCTGCGTTTCGTGATACATTTATATGTCATAGTCACATTTCCTCCACCTGAGACTGATTTGAAATTCTGACCCCCATGCCCTGCACCCCCCAGGGACCCCAACCTTGCACACAACGCGCAAACTCCTTGTCCAAAGTTTCGCCCTCTCCAGAGCAAAACATCAGATTTCACCCCTCGGATTTGGGTACCTAAAAATGGCTTCAAGATGCTTCAAGCAGCATTTTCAGGGTTGCTCCCACCCCCTTGAAGAGGTAAAATGACTAGTTCCCCCCTGTGGCTATAACGGTTACGTATGGATTGGAGCAATCCTGATCCATTGTGTTCTCCGTTTCAAGACGCGCGAAGCGCTACCCGTTATTTTGCGAAGATATCCTAATGGAAGTTGCCGGATGATTTGGGTTTTGTTCCCAACTCATGTTGCCAGTCACCAGCATCATGGTTTGTCCCCCCTCCGGTCGGCCTCATCCGGCATGGAATTGGCCAGTGCCAGTGCATAGCGCTCCTCGCTGGAGGACTTCTTCGTAACAATGGCCTCCAAGCAACGCCAACGCAACGCCCACAAGGATCGGGGATCAGGTTTTGGGGGCATGGAGTGAAGCCCGTTTGTTGGGGGAAATCCATGATTTCTGTTGCTCAAATCACAGTTCTACAGATCAAACAACCCTATGTCATCCTATTTTCGTCTGTCGGATCTGAAAATAGGGTGCCTAAAATCCAGCGATTTATCAGCATCGTTTCCAATTGTTATCCATTGGGTATTCCCTGTGATTTGGAATCTTGTGTTGATTAAATCCCTATTTTGGTTCCCATTTTCTTGGCTTAATATCTTCACTTTCTGACCCACCTATCCTGCCAGAAAAAACATAAATCTTACTGGGTTAAATCATGTTTCTTGCTTCAAAACTCCAAAAAACGCTCGAATCCACCCATGTCCACTTATAAACTCTTCATCATTTAAGTTTTGTTCAGGTGACATTTGACATCTTCAACATCTATTTTGCCATATTTTGGGGTTGAAACATGGAAAAAAAAACGCCCCTTTCTGTTGGTCAAACAGCCCCTTTCCCACCACCTTGACCCCTCGCAGGCAGCGACTCCGGGCCGCCCGCAAAGTCTGTCGCAGCTGGCCGTCCACCGAGTCAGCCATGGCCGATCCGAGGTGATCACCGGAATCGCTCGACAAATTCATATATACTTAATATATATATATTTATTTATTTATTTATTTCCCCACCTGCCAGGTGAGGGTTGTTAGATTTTATGTCAGTTGCCTCCTCCTCCTTCTCCTCCTCCTCCTCCTTCTCCTCCTCCTCCTCCGCCTCCTCTCCTCCTCCTCCTCGTCCTCCTCGTCGTCCTCGTCGTCCTCGTCGTCCTCGTCGTCCTCGTCGTCCTTGCTCAACTGCGACCCGCGATCCACAGTGTTCTCTGCCGGACCTCAACCACGACCATCCACGCCCAGTGTTCCTTGCCGGACCTCAACCACGACCATCCACGCCCAATGTTCGCTGCCGGACCTCAACCACGACCATCCTCGCCCAGTGTTCCCTGCCGGACCTCAACCACGACCATCCACGCCCAGTGGTCCCTGCCGGACCTCAACCGCGAGTATCCACGCCAAGTGTTCCCTGCCGGACCTCATGTAGGAAGATATGGGACAAAGAATGTGCAGAAGAAAGTTAGAAAAAATGTCAGAAAGAATGTCAGAAGATATGCCAGAAGATATGCCAGAAGATATGCCAGATAGAATGCCAGATAATATGCCAGAAGATATGCCAGATAGAATGCCAGAAGATTTGCCAGATAGAATGCCAGAAAATATGCCAGAAGATATGCCAGATAGATATGTCAGAAGATATGCCAGATAGATATGTCAGAAGATATGCCAGAAGATATGCCAGAAGATATGCCAGAAGATATGTCAGAATATATGCCAGAAGATATGTCAGATAGTATGCCAGAAGATATGTCAGAATATATGCCAGAAGATATGCCAGATAGAATGCCAGAAGATATGTCAGATAGAGTGCCAGAAGATATGTCAGATAGAATGCCAGAAGATTTGCCAGATAGAATGCCAGAAGATATGCCAGAAGATATGCCAGATCATATGCCAGAAGATATGCCAGATAGAATGTCAAATAGAATGTCAGAAGATATGTCAGATAGAATGCCAGAAGATTTGCCAGTAAGAAAATGTATAAATGTCATGGTGGGGATCACACGAAGTAAAGCAATTATTTATTTATTTATTTAGTTATTCATTTATTTTTTTAATTATTTATATGTAAATATTTATATATATATATATACACTTATTTTGATATATATATATATTTATTTAGTTATATATGTTTATCTGGATCATATTTATCGATAAAACACTTTTTTCATGTGCTTCCAGCATGCTATAAATATTTACATCTATACCTCATATATTTCCAGATGTCCAAGAATGTCCAAGTGGTCGGCAATGGGATCTTGAGTCGCCCATTTGGAGATTTCCTGAAATGGGGGTACCCCTACATCATCCATTTATAGATGGATTTTCCATTATAAACCATCTATTTTGGGGTACAGTACCCCCATCTATGGAAACATACTTTGTTTGGGGGATACAAAACCAGGAAAAAAACTGCCAGAGACATTGAAACAAGGCACAGCAAACAATGGAAATCGAACATGATGGAAATAGCCTGCAGAATCCGTGTAGAGGCTTCATGAGGCTTCCTTTGCAGCCTTTGAGCCCAAAGGCTAGGAGGATCCCATGGTTTCCCCCACACAAAATCTATCCGCTAGAAGCCGTAAATTTGTAGATCCCATTGAACCGCCGGTGAATTTCCGGTTACTAGGACCCTATGCCTATGCCCATCTTTGGTTCCTTGCGCAGCTACGTGATACTGGGATGAAGTTTGAAGTTTTGACGCATCCCAAGTGTGGCAAATTTGGAATGGTTGCCATTTGGCAATTTAAGAGTTTAGTATGACAAAACACAATTAGAATAGGTAAATCGTCCAACGAAATGGGCCATGGCTTAAATAGCTGTGTTGATTGATTACTGGAGGGCATGCTGTATCATGCTATATCATGCTATATCATGCTGTATCATGCTATATCATACTCCATGGATTAATCATTGTTCTCTCCCCATTGAAGTTGCTGTGAGCTATGGGGATACCCCATTTTGAGACACACCCTTTTGACTGCACTAAACCTTGAAAAACTTCAGGTTCCATGATGTAATTCGCGGTACAGATCCCTCGCGTGGTTTGTTGATTCGTATCCCACAGCAAACATGGTTGTCCCCATGGGAAAAGCAAACAAATGTGCAAAGACATGTCTTTATTCATGTGCATAGGTGTACGTGCCATATGTATTATATTTATAGACATGTAATAGCCATGATCACAGACATGTGGTAATTATGTATCTATACATATTATACATATAAATATGTGATGTGTATATGTATACATAATATACGGTATGTATATATATATAAATAGACAAATATATATATATAATTATACACATCCCCACTACTATGTCTACACATCCCCACTTGACGCCTCCGAATCCCCACCTTCTCCGGTAGTCCAGCGATCTGGGCCACATTATGGCCGTGGGAGGCGGGACAAAGTCCTTCGAGTCGTCAAGGAGGCTGGAACAAATATGAGTATATTATATGCTTATAGTGGTTATCATGGATAAAAACCACTAGTTTATTAGTCCTTCGAGTTTGATTAATATCATATTATAACCATTATAAACCATGTTATAAACCATTATAACATGTGATTCTTAATATAATGTGTATATATATAATTAGATTTATCTGGATTTTATATATCATATTAAAATGGTTATAGTGGAAAATCTTACTAGAATTAAGGGGTACCCCTATTTCAGGAAACCTCCATTTAGATCATATTTATCTCCATAAATCACTTTGTTTCATGTGTTTCCAGCATGCTATAAACACTTACATTAATACCTCATATATTTCCAGATGTCCAAGATTCTCCAAGTGGCCGATCTATTTTGGGGTTGCTATTTTTGTGAGTTTCAAGCCAGTAATGTGATCTTAAGCCACCCATTTAGAGGTTTCCTGAAACGGGGGTACCCCTAAATCATCCATTTATAGATGGATTTTCCACTATAAACCATCCAGCTATTGCGGTATCCCCATTTCAGGAAACCTCCATATGAGTTTGATTTAATACCATAACAAATAAACCTCACTAGAACACCATTAAATTTATTAAATATCACACCGGATCAGTAAACAATATAACCCAAGTAATACTTGTATAAATACATTATAACCTCAATGATATAAATCTGGCTGAATTGGAATATTTCACTCAGCTGAAAATATATCAAATAAGGCTGTTTGATGATGATTAACTATGTTTAATCAATATCATATGGGTTTGTCTGAAAATAGCTATCCCCCAAATTCGACGGTTGATGGTTAATCACCATGTTCCTTCCTTGGAACGGCCATTATACGAGTTATTCTCATCGTCCCTCTGGTAAACTGTCCCACAACTATTGAAAACCCACGCGTTTTTATAAGTAAACCATCTGTAAATGGACCATTTTCCATAGCTATGTTAGTTTACTGGAGGGTAGCTATTTGTGGTTCAATGGGGGGAGCCTCTATTTATCCAAAAACGCTCTTGAATCTATAGGTTTTGATCCCAAGAATGGCAGTTCTTGAATCAACTGGCATGAGAAGAACAAGGAAAAACATGTGGGGATTCTACCCGGTACATAAATATCGGATATTACCAATGGGATCCCATGGGATTGTTTAATTGAAACATGCACCAGAAGATTCCACAAAACATGGAGGTTTCGCCCCAAAATCATCAGGAAGATTTGCAATACACCATGGTTTACCAGAGGGTATTAAGCAAGACCTTTCATGTGATTGCATACGATTCTTTGACAAACCGTAAATCATACTGAGTGTACATTGACGTTTAGAAATAACAGCCCCTTATTTGGGACCATACCATTTGGATGTTTAATGTTGGGGTGATGGGAGTAGTACAGTATATTGCCCTTCACAACATTACCGGACAGTACATACCCTGTATACCCTTAGTAGAGTCCATGATGGTCAACACCCAAAAGTCACAGAATGGTCAAGTTCTGTGGGGATGTGTTCACCATCATGTTTGCTTTGATTTGATGAAGTCAAACCTACTCCATGATGGGGAATGCTTTTAGCCACTTAAATATCCAGGGGTACTAAGACGCGGTGTGTGTGTGTATATACATATATAGATATAATAACCAATTTATATCAACTTACTGACTATTTAAGCTTATTTAAACAGTTGGGCAATTATAATATGTCACGAATCTGAAATAAGTAATGTTGGAATAATTTCCACTTACAAGTCCCATTTTTTTAAGGCTTCGGCCGCAGGTCGTTCCAAAAATTACCAGCTGAACCATGGATTCAAAATTTCATCAGGATCCTCCCAATCAAAGGATTATTTGGAACCTAATGATTGGATTATCCGATTATCCACATGATTTGGAACCGAATTACATGAATTCCCCTCCCAAACAGATGGCAAAATTCCATGGATTGATTTCTTTTGGACCAAAAAAACCGTTTTCCCATGGATTTTCTGACCCAGATCGTCCGATCGTCCCATTGGAAGGGACATCCCATTGGTAACCATCCAGCTCGTAAGGAAAGCATCTATAAATGGAACTTGGAGATAGCTAAACTATCTATATCTCCAAAAACATGAAAAGGGATTAAACTATTTCCAATCCATCTGACCCATCCAGTCTTCCTGGAAGGAACTTGTACAAGAACGTCATCTCATTGGTTACGTTGTTTACAGTGGCGGCCATGTGAAAAGGTGCCACCTGCGCGCCGGTGTCATGCCCGATGTTGGTTGATATTCCCATGAAAATCCAAGATATCATGAATATATCCAATATATCATGATATATATATATATATGTTTTAATATATATATATATACACACACACATAAATCGCCATAAATCCAATAGGAAACCGAGATATAAGCTTAGCTATCGAATGCTATCGAAAGAATTGGAGCACCACCTTGAGCAATATACAAGGCCAGACCAGATCACTCTCAGATCCTCGTTAGATGCCATGACCATGGCTGTATGGCTGAGGTTTCCCGGGTTTCCCATCTCGGACATGTCGGACAACAAATCCATACATACATATATACATATAGTAATATATATATATATATAGTATCATATATATTATATTATATGATATTACATTATATTAAATTATATTTTATTATATTATATTATATTTTTAATATTATATTATATTACATTAAATTATCTTATATTATATTACATTACATTCTATTAAATTATACATATTATATTATATTATATTAGATTATATTATATAATATTATATGATATTATACTATATGACATTATATTAAATTAAATTATATTACATTAAAATTTATTATATATATTATATAAAATTTTGTTACATTAGATTATATTATATTATATTACATTACATAATATTAAATAATATATATTATATTTTATCATATTACATAACATTATATTAAATCATATTATATTACATTTTATTATATTTTATTACATTATATTATTATATAATATTAGATTACACTATATTATATTATACTGATACTATATTTTATTATATTATATTTTATTGTATTAAATTATATCATATTCTTACATTATATTATACTATATTTTATTAAATGTGAACCCAACCCCTGATGTAAAGTGCCTAGTTGTCTGACCCCTTCTGTTTGTAGGGCTACTGGGGAGCCGCGTTGAGTTTACTCCGCTTGCTCCTGTCACTTTTTGGCTCAAGATGGTGAGCTGTGACTCCGGTTTCACTGCAGCTTTGCAAAGCAAGGTTGTGGCGCGACTGAGCAGTAGCCGACCGTGCGACAAAGGGTGACAAAAGGTGATCTCTGGGCCGGTGAGGTGAGACTGGCGGGACCCCCCCCACCCTTAGGTTCGCATATGTTATATTATATGATATTAAATTATATTATATTACATTATATTATATTATATTAAATTATTTTATATCATATTAAATTACATTATACAATATTATATTATATTATATTTTGTTATATCATAATATAATATTTTATTATTAAATTATATTATAATATATTACATTAAATTATATTATATGATATTACATTATATTATATTATATTACATTAGATTATATTATAATACGTTATGTTATATTACATTATAATATATCATATTATATTACATTATATTATATCATGTTATATTACATTATATTATATTATATTCAATTTTGCTAAATAATAAAATATAATATTTTATTCAAAAAATATTCTTATATTATTTTAGATTATATTATATATATATTGAATATTAAATCATATATGATATATATATATATATTAGTATGTGTATATATATATATTTTATTTTATGTATAAATACTATATATATTACATATATTACATTTATAATTAAAATTATCTATATTATATATTATATATATATTTATTGTATATATAATTTATATTATATGTATTATATATTATAAATATATATATATTGTAAATATTGTATAATATACATTTACAATATATATATATATATATAGTATATTATATTATATATCTATATTGTATATCATATATATTCTTCTATATATATATTGTATTTACTATTTTAAAATATATAATAACCCGCATAAAAGCATTGTTCAACAAAAACCGTGTTACAGTCTCATACAAGCCCACGAAATTTGTTCCTCAACATTTCTGAAGATCCGATTTGTTTTCTGTTTCAAATTTGTTGGGTGTTTTTTCTTCTGATGTTACATTATATTATATATCACATTATATTGTCCCAAAAAAAACATCTGTTTCCCCGTTCAGAACTTCGCTGACCTTGGCCGTGTCCTCTACGGCCTTCTTGGAGACAGGATGGTAATGGGTGGCAAAGAGCACCTCAGCTGGAGATGAACAAAAATCCAACATCGGGGGAAGTAACAAGAGAAATCTCAACGGATGGAGACATGTCTGGTTATTTTTTGTTTAATAATGTTTAATCACCAGGAGAAAAAAAAAGGGAATTTAAAGATCACCAGGAAGGTGACTGTACCATACTGTACCATGGATCATCAATTTTTTTCGGATAAAAGCTACAGTGATACTACCTTTCCAGGGGAGGGACCGCCAGGACCATCGGTCAACTTGCTGCCTGTTGTTTTTCGAAGAACCATTTCCTGGAAATGTACAATGAATTACCACCTTAGTGGTTAAGAGTCCATATGAACTGGCATGTCTAACTGGCGTATACTCTGTTGAAATTTCATGCATACCAACCTGTTCTTGGATGAATCCCTGAATATCGACCCCATGTTTGACACACCCCAGATATCACATTGGCTATCCCATCATATCTCGGCATTTTGGTTGGTTAGTAGCTGCTGGGCTTCCCGTTTTTTGAAAAATGGATACAACCATATCCTCCAAACGGTCCCCTCCATCACGAATAGTCACGTCCCAAGTTTCTCATGGTTAAAAATCAACTGTTCACGAAACTTTTTTCTGTGATAGAAATTGATACAATCAATTAAATACAATAATTAATTCATCAAACAAATTGTGAAAAGCCACAAGTGTTCACGGTTCTCATGGTTTCAGATGGGGCTCCAAACATTTGGCCACAAAACCAACCTTGAAATGATAGCTGAAGGTACTTCAAAATAGTTGGCGAACTGATTTCCGATGTGGACTTTGAAACCCTGGCTCCATTTTTTGGGTTCCGATATCCGCTATGGTTCCAATATAGGGTACTAATACATGGCCTGAACCCCTGATCGATCCAACTCTAACCAGGTGCTGTTGGGTTTCCCACATTCCTTGTCTGTGCGAGGGTCAAAGTCACAGTATGTACTATGGGGTATGGTCATCCCATAATCATCTGGTTGGTGGTATACCTACCCCTCTGAAAAATATATAAAAATATGAAAGTCAGTTGGGGTTACTATTCCCAATATATGGAAAAATAAAAACATGTTCCAAACATTTCCAAACCACCAACCAGTCATGAATGGATTCCTTACACTGAGTAAATTAGCCACTATTCATGGGGGGATGACATTGCGCTTTTATGGGAAAACACTCCAACTTGTTATTGAAGTTAAGGTGATAAGTTTATAAGGCTTCTATTTCCCCTTGATTGTTCCCATGAAATCACTATGTTTGATGGGAAAACTACGTAACTTGATTGACCATGGCAATCATGACATTAATAGATTTTTAGTTATATAATATATTTCCAAATATTTCCATATTACCCCTATTCCTATCCCACTAAATCATACTAAAACCATTTTCACATGGTACAATATCCAACAATATCCACGAAAAATCGTTGATTTCTTCGAGTTTTCCCACAAAATCATCATGAAGATCCCATAGAAAAATCAACAATTTATGTTGATTTCCATTGGTTTTCCCAGTGTTTTCCCAATTTCAATGGTTCCACCGAGTTCCCAGTCCGCTGCGCCCAGGTACCGGGCAGCCCACCGTCTTCAACTCCTTCAAGACCGCCGAGGCAATTGCCGCGCCATCGAAGGTGGCGGTGCCGCGCCTGGATCCGAGAAAAAGGTGGGAAACCCTCTGGTAAACTAACATAGCTATTGAAAATGGCCATAGAAATAGTTGATTTTCCCATTGAACAGGGTGATTTTCCACGGTTATGTTAGTTTACCAGCGGGAAAATCATGGAAAATCCTGATCGAACCATCCGGGAAAATGATGAAGACCTGTGAAAACCTATCGGTTTTTTCGTTGAAATATGGTGAAGAAATTCTGATGTGCAGAGACTGGTGAAAGAGATGTTTCTCTGAACCATTGATAAATAATTGTTTTTTTTGAGAAATGATAAACAAGTGGAAATTTGATTTGGCTGCGGTGACTGCGGTGGGGAGTACACGGAGTACACGGAGTCCAGGGAAAGCTGAGATTTCACCAACAATGTTGAGATATGTCTGAGATGAGATCAACATCAACCATGAAAAAACTGAGGTGACAGCCTGTGACAGCGAATTGGAGATCTTCACCAAACAAAATGATGCAAAATGGGGATCTCAGACATGTAGAAACAACCACAAGGGATCTTCGACAAAAATGGGCACCAAAAAAATGATCCCACAACTTGCAAACATCTGGAGATTTCAACTTTTCAACCACCAAACGTCGGAAGATCCAGGAAAATTTCCTGGGAAATCCAACATGTGATCTGGTATTCAAACGTGCCACTTGAAAATCCCCTGTAAATGGAGGTTTAGTTCCCTGGGAAAATCCTCGAAGCAAATGGAGGATTTTCCAGCCATGATTGATGCCCGGAGGGTATCCTTTTTGGAGATCACCTTCCATTTTCGAAGATCATCTCAATTTGTGGTTTATAACCCTAGCTGGTTGGTGGTTTCAACCACTCTGAAAAATACGAAAGTCGCTGGGACTATTATTCCCAATATATGGAAAAATAAAAAATGTTCCAAACCACCAACCAGCTAGGGTTGTCCTATAGAACCTGCCACTTCCTGCTCGGATCTGTATTTCCAGTTGCTGAGCTGGCATTTGTCTCCCTAGTTGGCCCTAGTTGTTGGGGTTATGTCAATTCTGTCCCAATTTGTGGAGTTTGTTTCCGCCGTGATTGTACCAACATATTTACACTTACTCGTACTGTTTGTTGGTCACATCCCCAATTTCACCTGAAATGGGTTGTAGAAACCATCCTGAAAATTGCAGGTTGATGGCATTGCGTGAACCACATTATAATATTATATGATATGTTTTCCATATGTTTCTACCTTTCTCACCAATTTTCCACAGGTTTCCACCATTTGTCCATGTTCTTCCATAGATTTCCCATAGCTTTCCACCATTTGTCTCCACCAATGTGGTGGCTTATCCCAGATCTGCCCCTGCGGCGCCAAGCAGCCCCAACTCATCCAACACCGCGAGACTCCTCGGAGTCCCATGCGCCAGCAACGCCGCCGTCTCCTGCGGACTGA
>CAMXCT020003765.1:0-54735 GCA_947184155.2 Cladocopium goreaui
ACGAAGACACAGAAGAGAAACAGACGGATCAAACTGAATGAACCTCAACTGCTGAGAACTGAACCAATATTTCCTGATGAACTTGTCATCGAAGGAATGCAAAAGGAAATGAAAAGCATGAAAGAATTTGATGTGTATGAAGAAGTTCCAATAGAACAGTGTTCGCAAGAAGACATTGACTCAGCACTTGACTGCAAATGGGTGAAACGCTGGAAGACTGCAAACACTGTCAGATGCAGACTCACTGCTCGCGGATGCTTTCAAGAAAACATGGATCAAGACACTGTTCGCATGTACACCTACATTGGTGACACTCAGAGTACTACTACTTGTTATGATGTTGTCTAGAGCATGGTCATGTTTTACTTGTGACATGAGCACTGCGTTTCTTCATGCACTCATGATGGACCGTGTAATTAATGCTGATTCCACCAAAAGAGTACTATCCTGGGCAGAACTGCCTCTGGAGACTGAAACGAGCAATGTATGGTTTGAAGCAAGCGCCAGCACTGTGGCAACTTGTACTGTCATCCCTCTGGCGATTTGTATGTCCTTTGCTACGTAGATGACCTTTTGGTTTGTGGAAAGCACCAATTTGCCGTACAATTCACCAAAGACTTGGAAAAGGAAGTTTTACTCAAAATTGAAGCTGAACTGAAGCCTGGTAAGTCAGTAAATTTTCTTGGACGCGTTTTGCGACATAATGGCGACAGCGTAGACATTTGCATGCCGCAAGACTACATCACTAAGACGCTGGACTTGTACAACATGGTCAAGGCTAAAGCGGTAGGAACCATGGGTACCACTAGCTTTTCACACCGACTGGTCTTGGGTGATCCACTAAGCGCTGACGAACACAAAGTTTATCGCACTGCTGTTGGAAAACTGTTGTGGTTAGCTTTGATCAGACAAGCCACGTCCTATGCGACTAAGGAACTTTCAAGAGACCTGACTGCACCGACAAACCGAAGTTTACTGAAACTGAAACACTTACTGAGGTACCTTGCTGGAACTAAGGACTATGTGCACCGACTTCGTGCGGGGATCACTCTTAGTAGCAACAAATGCACTTTTGATTTGGACTGTTTTGTGGACAGTGACTGGGCTGGTTGCCAGCGGACACGAAAATCAACTTCAGGCGTTGTTGTCAAACTCCTCAATTGTCCTGTAGACTCTTGCGCAAGAACTCAGGGTACTATCGCGCTCTCCTCAGGAGAAGCCAAGCTGTACGCGATAGGACAAGGAATTTCCGAAACACTGTACGTAAGAAACTTGATTCTCGACGCCGAACTGGCAAAGAAAGTCAAAACTCCACATTTACACTGGCAGCACAGCAGGAAAGAGCATGGCAACTAGGTTTGGTTCTGGAAAGAAAACCAAGCACGTTGAACTGAGATTTTTGTACATGCAAGACTTGTTTTCGGGGGGAGACCTCCAAATACATACTACTGAAAACTGCGCCGACCCCTTTACTAAATACCTGGACACTGAAACTTTGAAATCACACTTAGGTAGGTTATGTGTTGAAACTGTTTTCGTTGTTTTGATTTGTAACCTCGAACTATACAGGCACGGTTTCACCAAGACACTGCGGAAACTCACTTTGGTAGACTAAGTTTTCAAAGGGGAGACTGCTGCTGAACTGCCGCTGAACTGTAGCTGCAACTCAGCACTCTCACTTCGTCTTTGCACTGAATTTGGCCAAGAGTTCACTGAGTTTTACTTTTACTGAATTTCAAGAAATCAAATCTGCATGACTCTTTGAACTGAGTACTGAACGGTACTCGGGCACAGGAACTGAATTCGACTCTGCAACTCGTCAAACCCACTCGCTGTTTGACTGCAATGACTGGTAGAGACTGAAAAGGAGTACTACCAGATACTAAACTACGTCACTGTAGCGCTGCACTACCTCCTCTCTGACACTGAGGATGGAAAATGAGACTGCCGCCGTGGCCGTCGCACAGTATGGAGAGATTCAGAATACTGAGGTAGCACTGGTAGCACTGACTGCTGTTCCAGACACTGACGCCTACAATACTGTGATTGAGATGCTGAAGAGTCGGGAGCTGGAACGTAGTGTTACTCAGCTGGGGCTGTTGGAAAGTGTGACTCGCCCGATGCACTACAGTGGACCCACTGTATCTGTGCCGTACTACTCGGCCCACTGCGACTACCAAGTGCAACTCCTTTGGACTTGGACTGTTGGTCGCACAGAAGACTGGCTACGAGTCTACTGATGATGTGTGGATTGGCGTACTCTCACCCAACTCGGTGTTCCCGGGTCTGAGTACTGCCCACTACGCCTACTCAGAGACAGAACTGCGACTGTACTCGCAGCCACTGCAACGGGTGACTACTGAGTACACTCACCTGACTGACAGGCAGGTGGACTACCCTGTCTTCCTGTCACTTCCACTCACACGGTCAGACTTGGCACTGGCAACTGGGGAAATCCCAACTGAGTGGTTTGATCGTTCACTGTGCAACTTGTGGACTGATCTTCGAGGCGCTTTGCTGTACTCAACACTGCAACTGTGGAAAGGTCAGGAGAACTTCCAGAACTTGCTTATATTTAGCTGTATTTTTGTATTTTTCATTTTTTTGGGGCCTGAGATATTTTTTTTGTATTTTTTTGTTTGGCTAAGCTATTTGAGAATCTCGTTTGCTTCAACAATGACTGATTTGGGATACCCTTTGCAACCCTAACTTGTGACATCTAAGACATGTACGGAACATGTTGTTTGTTTCCCTGGTCCTTTCCTTTGCAAAATTCATACATATCCGTACATTTTTTCACTTTCCATTGGCTCTTTCAATTTTTCTCGTTGAGGCAGCTGAAGAGGTATTTGAAATTATTGCTGGTTTATTTTTATTTCTCGTTTGCAATTTGGGTCAGTAGCTGTCAAACACGACAGCAGCATTGCTGCTTTTACAATGGCAGATTGCTTCGATCCAAGTGGCTTGTCTTGGGCTTGAAATGGGGCTCACAGTTCCGTATTTCATGTCATCACCCAGAGCTGGGAACTTGGCTGCGCACGCCGTGGGGTGTTGACTGCACGGTTTTAGCCAAAGCGGATTGACAAGCGTCTGAGCAAACAATGCCCATTCACATGCAAAAAAACCGTCCAAAAGCATCCAAAAGCATCAAAGGACAAAGGCTGGCTCTGGAGCAGTCAGACATTGGCTTCAGGAGGGCGGTGGCTGTTCGGCTGCTTAGGCTCAGCATGTCCACGCAGCGAGGAGGGCTGTTTCGACCCTGCGTCACACTCGGCTCCTGCTTGCGAAGTGTTTTCAAATGTTGACCTCAAGTGAGGCTGCTTCGGCCTTAGCGGTAGCTGTTTCAGCCAAGCCCTTGCAGCATCAGGCAAGCTGCTTCCGGCTGTCAAAGCTGCTTTGGCTTGTTTTGATGCTATTCCGACTTCCCACTTTGAAGCTGCGTTACATACTTCTAAGTCAGTTTTTGTACATAGCAGGTCGTGATGGACTTTTCACAAAAATAGGAATTGGCTGAGGTGGGCTGGAGCGTCAGGGTAAAGACTTTGGGTTTCTGGTCGCTACATGGAATCTACCAATGGGTTGAATCTAAGAGACGATTACCCACAAATATTGGGAGATTCAACGATAGCTTTGATTTGGAGACAGGCTTGGCTACTTAATGTGTTTTTTGTCCTTTCCTTAGGAGCATCAAAAAAATTCAACGGACCTCGAATCAACGGGTGGGAATGTCCTCTCCTTAGGAGCTTCGGGGTTGTCCTTGAACCTCCTAAGGGGAGGACGACAAGGGGACGAAACTGAAATACTTTTAAATATGAGTTTTTCAAAGGCCTTTGTCCCATGGTTGTCCTCTCCTTATGAGCCTCGGGGACCGTCCTTGAACCTCCTAAGGACAGGCCGAATTGTCCTCTCCTTAGGAGCATGCCTGAGATCCGCTTCGCTTCAGGAGCCTCGGCTCAAGCACTTCACAGAAGCTTGTGGCTGAAAACTGGCCACACCATCTCTACGCCAAAGAGGCAGCAGCTGTCTCGGCTACTGTAGCTGCAGCTGCTTCGGCCACTTAGCTGCTTCGGCTTTTGGTGGCTGCTTTGGCCACAAGTATGCCACCGCGGCATCGACCAAAGTCAGATCAGCTGGAAAGGGCCGGATCTTAGCCACATAGACTGCGGCGGGGTGCTGTCTTCAAAGTCGGATGTAAGATGCAAAAAAATGACAAGTGGAAAAGTGGATAAACATGCGTTGCGGCACCTGCAGACACCCTGTAGACTCAGTTCAGCAAACAGCAATTGATTTATAACAGGTGCAACGAAGATTAAAAAAAGCTCACACATTTCAATTTCAATGCGTTTCCTTCTGCAGCTGTTTCAGCCCAAGAACGCTAACTCAGAATCAGCCAGCCGTGCACTCTGTAGTGCTAAGGACCCTTTAAATCAAGCAAGCTGAAAAAAATCTGCGCTTAGTCCAAATACGGATAGTTGGAACTTTGGGGCTCGAAAAGCTGTTTCAGAAGCACCGCAAGTTGAAATGCAGCAAGTGGGGATCTTGTGGGCCGCCCATGTTGCATATTAAGAAAGAGGGGCCAAAGATGACTTTGCCAAAGCTGAAGTCGGCTTGGTATTCCAACTGTGGCTGTTTCAGCCAAGGTCTGTGTCGGATTTGTTGGATGGTGGCTGGTTCGGCCATCAACAGGTCTGTTTCAGTTTCTAACCCAATTGCTTCAACCAAAACGCAAAAGATATTTGTAAAACTCGTCTGCTAGCGGGGGAAAAAGCGTGGCCAAGGCTCTTAAGATATTTTTCTCAAAGTTGGTGTTGAGCATTGTGTCGCGTATCTTTGTGTTGGTCTTCTACATTCTACTTCAAGGTTGCTTATTGTGAAGCCCCTCTTGTTATGTCGCGGCAAAGTTCAAGGAAGAAAGACGTGAAAGATATTTGTTATTCTCGTTTGCACCTCTTCCTTTTTGTTGGATTTCTCGTTGACGGCCCAAAAAAAAATACAAACATACAGCTAAATATACGCAAGAGAAGTACTCCACTGAGCCACTGAGGGTCACTGCGGTGTGGCTCGAACGCACTAAGGTTGCTGGACTGAAGCAATTCAACCGAGGATACTTCAGCCACTCCTATGTGAATGCAACTGGTGCTGTGAGCTTCGAACTGATTGACTTAGAGACTGAGTCAATTCAGACCTTCCAGACTATACACTGGCGGACTTTGCCGACTCACTCTCCAAGGAACTGAATGGCACTCGCTACTGCAATGCCCATCGTCGTTTTCTTTTTGTGCACTTGCCACTGACTCAGTTCCAAATGGAGAAGGCTGGACTTGCCAGCACTCCAGCTGAACTGAAGAAGTTCACCTGGGATCACTATGGCACTGGAACTGCGGCCTTGCCAATCACTGAGACTGGCACTTATCTCAAGGTTGACATCCAGATCAGCGGACTTGGGCTGTCATCCACAGCTGACACTGTGATCACTGTGACGAAGGCCGGCTGAGATGACACTGAGAGGCTCTGAATTCAGACTGTCAGCAATAGGAGTAAGCACTCAACTGAGAACGCTGAAGACTAGGTTGGCTGTCTCTGCATGAGACTTGGAACTAGCACTTTAGACTTTCACAAGTGTATTGAAGTCCGTACTTCTCAAGACTTGGACTGTTTAACTTGCACGTACTGTAATAAGTGTGGATCCTCAGAGGGGAGTGTTAGATATGACTGTCACTCTGCACTCCACTGCACAGTACACTGAATTTACTGCACTGCCAAACTATGGTTTGGCTCAAGTGGCACTAGGAACTCAACTGACGCTGTGAGACGTTGTATTGTGACTGATAGACTGGCGTGAGTGAAAACTAGAAGCTGACTGACACTGCACTGTTTGGTGGACTTGAAAGTGAACTTGAAGCTTCGCAGTGTGTGTGGGTGTGTGTGTGTGACATCTGCATAGATGTAAAACCTCCTTTTCCTATTTTTGTTAATGCAGGGGGACGTGGCATACAATCAGGGACCACGTCCAACGAAGCTACCTGATTGTATGGGATACAGAGCCTGATCAGCTCTGCGTACCTGCAGCTCGAAGTTTCCGGAATAGCAAGGGGCCAAGCTCAGAACCCCAAAGACGAACATGATACATTTGCACGGTTGTCACAATCTGAACTTCATTCTGATTTTTCGAACAATTTATTTCAAATGTTTTTACATGGTCGCCGGGAACATCGTCGCCGACGTATTGGTTGGGTAATCCTCGCCGACGACTTCGCCGATGACATTACCGTTGGTTCATTTATTTTCTGATCCTTATTCTTTTTGATGTCGATTCTGAACATGGTGATCATTCAGGAGAACTTCCATTATTCGTAGGAATCGTCGTTGATTAATTTGTTTCCCATCCAATCTGCACGTTACAGGATTCAGTTCCTGCCGGATCATATAATGATCCATTCTTATCTAGTGTGTGTTAGACTTGGCCCCTAGCGATGCTTTGCTGGGTAAATCCTCTCCAAAGTTGGGTTGTGTCTCTTGGCTTGGAAATTTGATGCGCTGCAAGGTGATGGTGTCTGCGGCGGAGTTGGCCAAAGAAGTGCGCAAGAAGCAAGACCACGTCTTTGTCAAGATGAAGAAGCTCCAGTGTACCAACAAGAAGCCGCATTGTCCTGCAGGCATCACACCGTTGGGACCATTGGTGGCAAAGCAATGTCAATTATGCGGCCGAGCCCGTCACAAGGTTCGATGGGCATATGCCAGTGACAATAGCGGTTTAAGGAGCACGAAAGGTGGCACCTGTGCAGCATGTGTGAAGACAGCTCGCATATTGCGATGCAGTCGCTCGCCCGGTGTGATCAAAGATAGCGGTGGTTTGTCGCACTTTTTGCGTGTCAGCCATCGTGTGCAGGAAGAGCTTGGCAAGAAAGACGTTTGCACTTGCAAAGGGTGCAAATCATGAAGAACTTTGTTTCTTTTTAGGGGCGCATCGCTTCGTGCAACCAATCAGAAATATTGTTGATACAATTTTCGGAAATATCTTGGACATTATTTCACATCAGGGTTGCGCAGTGATGCTGGGGCTTTTGGTGGGCACATGCTTGGCAAAAAAAACACCAGGTATGTAATCACTGCACCGTGGAACCATACCGAAGCAGATGCTGTAGCTCAGGAAAAGGCTGTTGCCGTTTTGAGGTCTAACAGTCTAACTAATAGTCATTGAGGTAGCTAAAATGGAGGTTTTTATCGTATAAGTAGACTTAGGTGATATACCCCCTTGCAAAGCCATAGCATGGGCCTCCAAACTTACCTTTACCGAATTTACCTCTACCAAACTCATCTACATTAAATTTACTCCTTCAAACTTCCCTTTATTCAAATTTCTACCTCAAAATTACCTCTATCAAACTTACGTCCCCCGAAGTCACCTTCAACAAACTTACCAGCGATCAAACGTGTCTCTATCAAACTTAACTCTATCAAACTTACGTCTATTCAAACTCACTGTGCCTCTACCAAACTTATATACATCAATTTTTCTCTCTATCAACATATAAGATAATAGTTTGATTTTCTGTCCGCAGGTTCATCATTCCAACAGATTCGATGTCGTTGAAAGCCTTGATGAAGGCACACTGTTTGCAGGCCATGAAAAGAATCCCTTCCACAGCTGCTAAACCATTCCATGAAAGAAAAACTCCAGCAAAAACCTCCCCTACAAACTGGTTCGGAGGTCATCCAAGAGAGCACACGAATGACTGGGACACCCGCACCACCACTCCAAAATTTGGCCACTATTGAGCAATGTCTAAGATCTTAACTTGGCTGGGTTCGAGTTCCACTTTGGACATAACGAATCAATATCAGTTATTCAGTGGGTATTGTCAAAACCCTGGCACCCTTTAATTCACAGCAAAGTAGGTGCTATTTTTTGCCTTCGAACCTAAGTATGGTAAATATTGGAAAAATAACATATAAATATGTATAATCTATCCCCATATGTGCCATGGCCAAACGATGGTACATTCTTTTTGGCCATCCAGCACAATGGGAGCCCCTATGAATCGATTGATGATCGGAAAATCAACCGTGGTTTGAATATAGCAAATACGTCCTGACCTTTTCTCCTTTGTATGGAATCCCCAGCCATCCATGGCCACCACTCTTAGATGTGCTCGCCTTGCTACGCGCGTCAAAACTGAAAGGGACTATACTATGCTCAGCCACCCCTCCTCAGTGCACCCCGGCACGGCTGCTGCGCGTGGCCGAATTTTGGTGAAGACTTTGGGAAACCAAAAAGCGCCATTGGCTTGGCAACACCTCCCAAGGTTGAGAGACAGGTGTCGTGCCCCATGATGGAGCGGTGATATGATGCAGTTTGAGACCGCGAATTAATCTTACATACCCCGCAAAAAATGCAACAGCTTCTCTTCTAGCATTGTGGTTGGTTAGTCGATTTCACGTTTCGGATGAAACAACTGTAAAATACACCCTACCAAGGTCGACTCCATCTCACACACTCCGATGTAAGAACAGGAGCATCAAGGGATCTTCCTTGCTGTGTCAAGACTCAAGATATGGGCAGCCTCAATCAGAATGAAATAACTACCATAGTGTGACGGAAGTTTCAAAGATAGGAACCCTATAGGAGAGGTGGGTTGTTGTGATGCATGGATGGCAGAGCGACCCCACTGATGGACCGAAGGGTGATTAAGGCTCTGAGTCTCTCTCCCTCTCTCTCCCTCTCCCTCTCCCTCTCTCCCTCTCCCTCTCCCTCTCCCTCTCTCTCTCTCTATGTCTCCTTCTCTGTCTCTCTTTGTCTCTCTCTCTCTCTCTCTCACTCTCTCTCCCTCTCTCTCTCTCTCTCGTTCTCTCCCTCTCTCCATCTCTCGATGTCTTTATTTATCTGCCAGCCTGTCTATGTGTGATCCATCCCTCTGAGTGTCTGTATGCCTATTTTGATTTAATACGTTGTACTATATTATATCATATTAAATTATATTATATTATATTATATTAAATTATATTATATTATATTAAATTATATTATATTGTAGTATATTATATTATATTATATCATAATAAGTTAAACTAAATGATATTATATTAAATTAAATTAAATGCAAATATTCCATTATATAAATTACAATATGAAAAAATATAATACTATATATAATACTATATATATTAAATATATTATAAATACTATATATACTAAATATATATAAATTACATATATTAAATATAATATATATACACTAAATATTTTATATATATATTTATTTTATAAATATTATTTGTATTATATATATTGAATAAAAAATGAAATTATATATATATTTACATATTATATAAATTAAATATATTAAATATACTATATATATATACTATATCTATGATATATATTCAAAATAACATACACGATTAAAAATACTATATATTTTATATATTTTACATCATAAATGAAATATATATATTGTATTGTATATATATATTATAAAGTTTAAACATATTATAAATATTTATTTATTATATATATTATATAAATTATATATATATATATTATATTTTACATTATATAATATATATATATATATTATTATAAAAAATACAAATATTGTATATATTCATATAGTTTCAATATTCATATATATAAATATATATATATATATATATCATATATGTTTGAAAAATTGCATATATTATAAATATAAAAAATTATATATGATGAATATTGTATATATTAAATATATATATTTCTTAAAAATAGTTATATATTCTTCAAAAATATATTATATACAGTATATATATATATATATCATAATTATTGTATGTATTATGAAGAAATGAAATATATTATAAATACTTTCAAATATATATATTATGTATATAATAAAAAAAATATATATATATATATTATTTTTTGAAAAAAAGATATATACTAAATATATTTTAAATATTTTTTTACATATCAAAATCAAAATATTGGATATATTATATATTTTTCAAATTATATAAATTATTAATACTGAATAAATTACATATTTCGTATATATATATATATATTCTATATATAGATTATATATTCTATTTTTATAAATATAATATATATTGTACATATCATTTTGAAAATATAATTGAGATTAATACTACATTTATATTATATAGACAAAAAATATATATGATATATTTTATTATAAATTAAAAAAATAAATTAAATGATGAAAATTAGATTATATATTAAATGTTGAAAAATATGAAATATATATATATATCATAATATAAAAAATATATATCGTTTAAAGTAAAATAACTATATATATATTGTATATATCATAGATTATATTTTAAATAAAAAATATTATATATATATCATAAAAATTAAATGATAGATATATATATATATATACATATATCATATATATATTTTGTATTTTGTAAATATCATATATATTGTATATATCATATAAATTAAATATATTATATATTAAAAAATAATATGACATATTTTATTTATCTATTTATATATATATAATATTTTTAAATATTATATATATGATGTATACTATATATATATATTATATGATATATACTATTTAAATATATATATATATTATCATAAATATTAAATATATTCGATGTAATATATATTAGCAATTATACATATGATCGAAGGAAGTTTAGAGTTTAGAAGTCAAACTTCCGACAATATGGACAGGTGAAAAGCAGAGCAGGGAAGAGGCAGAGAGAAGAGAAAGATTAGAAGAAAAAAGATGCAGATGCGAGAAAAGGTAGGAAAGTCGCGAAACACTGTGTTTTTCCAATGATTTGGGGCTCCGGAGGGTCGAAAAGTAGGCTCGCTAAAGCGGCGGGTGCGGAGCCAGCTGGCCAGATGAGAGATGAACAATTGCACGCCGTTGTGGCGCGAAGCACATTTCCAAGTCAAAATGTAAGGTGCGGACCACTTTTGGCAGTTGAGATGTCGAAAAAGTGCACGCAGTTGTGGCGCGAAGCACATTTGCAAGTCAAAATGTGCAAAACACACATCGGGTGCGGACCGCTTTTGGCAGTTGAGATGTCGAAAAAGTGCACGCCGTTGTGGCGCGCAGCAAATTTAGAAGTCAAAATGTACAAAACACACCAGGTTCGGACCACTTTTGGAAGTTCCGATGTGGGAAAAGTGCACACCGTTGTGGCGCGAAGCACATTTCGAAGTGAAAATGTACAAAACACCACGTGTTCGCGCCACTTTTGGAAGTTCCGATGTGGAAAAAGTGCACGTCGTTGCGGCGCGAAGCACATGTCGAAGTGAAAATGTGCAAAACACCACATGTTCGCGGCACTTTTGGAGGTTCAGATGTCGTTTCGCTTCACTACACTACATTACACTACACTACACTCCACTACACTGCATTACACTAATTACACTACATTACACAGCACTACAACTGCAACTGCACAACTACACTCCACTACACTTCACCACACTCCACTACACTCCGCTACACTCCACTACACTCCACTACACTAAATCACACTACACTACGTTACACTACACTACACTCCACTACACTACACTACATTAAACTACACTACACTACCTTCCACTAGACTTCACTACATTATACTACACTCCACTACAACTACAACTACACAACTACACTAAATTACACTACACTACACTCCACTACACTACATTACATTACACTACACTACCTTCCACTACACTTCACTACATTACATTACACTCCGCTACACTACAACTACAACTACGAATACACAACTACACTCCACTAGACTCCACTACACTAAATTACACTACACCACACTACATTACACTACACTACACTACATTCCACTACACTCGACTACACTAACCTACATTACCCTACACTACATTACACTGAATGACACTGCGCCACAGATAGGGAGGTCGACAGATAGACAGATAGATAGATAGATAGATAGATGGATGGATGGATGGATGGATGGATTAATAGACAGGTAGACAGCTAGACAGATGAAAGAGAGAGAGAGAGATAGATTAAATAGAAAGATAGATAGATAGATAGATAGATAGCTAAAAAGCAAAAAAAGCTAGATAGATAGATAGATAGATCGATAGATAGATAGATCGATAGTTTAGATAGATAGATCGATACAGTAGATAGATAGATAGATAGATAGATAGATAGATAGATAGATAGATAGATAGATAGATAGATAGATAGATAGATAGATAGATAGATAGATACAGTAGATAGATAGATAGATAGATAGAAAGATAGATAGATAGCTTAGATAGATAGATAGATAGGTAGGTAGATAGATAGATAGATAGATAGCTTAGATAGACAGATAGATAGATAGATAGCTTAGATAGACAGATAGATAGATAGATAGATAGATAGATAGATAGGTAGATAGATAGATAGATAGATAGATAGATAGCTTAGATAGATAGATAGATAGATAGATAGATAGAAAGCTAGATAGATAGATAGATAGATAGATAGCTTAGATAGATAGATAGACAGAAAGATAGATAGATAGATAGATAGATAGATAGATAGATAGATAGATAGATAGATAGATAGATACAGTAGATAGATAGATAGATAGATAGATAGATAGATAGATAGATAGATAGATAGATAGATAGATAGATAGATAGATAGATAGCTTAGATAGATAGATAGATAGATAGATAGATAGATAGATAGATAGATAGATAGATAGATAGATACTTAGATAGCTTAGATAGCTTAGATAGCTTAGATAGCTTAGATAGCTTAGATAGATAGATAGATAGATAGATAGATCGATAGATAGATAGCTTAGATAGATAGATAGATAGCTTAGATAGATAGATAGATAGATAGATAGATAGATAGATAGATAGATAGATAGATAGATAGATAGATAGATAGATAGATAGATAGCTTAGATAGATAGATAGCTTAGATAGATAGATAGGTAGATAGATAGATAGGTAGATAGATAGATAGATACATAGAAGATAGGTTGGTAGGTGGGTAGATAGTCAGAGAAAGAGAGAGAAAGAGGGGAGACCTCAAGCACCTTTCGGTCCATCAGTGGATTCGCTCTGCCATCCCTGATTCACAACAACCAATCTCTCCTATAGGTTTTCTATTTTTGAACCTTCCGCCACCGCCTTGTGCGGTACTACTGGTATATTTTATATATACTATATGTATTTAGATATTATTATATAATTATATATATATATATATCAAATGTATATATTATATATATAGTATCGATCTCTCTCTATCTATCTATCTATCTGTCTGTCTGTCTGTCTGTTTGTCTGTCTGTGTGTCTGTCTGTCTGTCTGTCTACCTGTCTATCTATCTAACTATCTGAAAGGAAACAATTCGGTGAGATTTCCTTCAAAAGTGTGGAAGTAGACAGATCCAAAACGAAGCAATTCTGCGAAACTTCCTCCAGAAATGGCAGGTCACAGCTCCAAAACCAAGAAATTCTGCGAGACTTCCTACTTTTCGACGTTGACAACATCAAAAAAGGAAGCAATTCTGCGATACTTCCTTCAAAAATGAAAAGTTGAGTGCAGAGCCGACGGCTTCGTACCAATGCGTTTTGCAATTTTTCCACCCCATCGGTCTAAAGTACTGCGCCTGCCAGGAAGAAGTGGCGCTGGGTCATACGAAGTGCTGCACCTGTCAACCAAAATCATCTTAGCAAGCCTGATGATGATGTAATGCTCCAAAATGCAACCCATCTCAGGAAATCTACGCCCTGGCCTTGACCTCCTAACATGTCTGGTGGAGATGTCTTTGGCATTGCGCATGCCACCCAAACTGCATCTTTGCAGACTCTCTTCAAAATTCCCACGCCTACCGTCGTTTTTGAAACTGCTACAATACCCTCACATTTTGCTCACTTGTGGCAAGGTGCAGAATCCATTGCGCTTGCCACAGAAAAGTGACGGTTGAACGTCCAACAGTGGTTTGAACGAGGCGCCTTTTTGACATTTTGACTTCGACATGTGCTTCGCGCCGCAGCCGCATGCACTTTTTCAACAGCTCAACTTCCAAAAGTGATGCGGATGTCGCGTCTTTTTAACATAGTTTAACATTATGACTTCGACATTTGCGTCGCGCCACAGCCGCATGCACTCTTTCAACAGCTCAACTTCCAAAAGTGGTGCGATCGTGGCGGGTTTTAACATATGTTTTAGCATGTTTTAACATTATGACTTCGACATGTGCGTCGCGCCACAGCCGCATGCACTTTTTCAACAGCTCAATTTACAAAAATTGTGCGAAAGTGGTGTGTTTTCAACATGTTGACTTTGAAATGTGCTTCGCGCCACAGCGGCGTGCACTTTTTAACATCTCAATTTCCAAAGGTGATCCGAACATGTTGTGTTTTTACCATTTTGACTTGAACATGTACTTCGCACCACAATGATGTGCGCATTTTCAACGACGTTTTTGGCATTTTGACGTCGAAATGTGCTTCGCACCACAGCGGCCTGAGATTGATCTCTCATCCAGCCAGATGCTTCCGCACCCGCCGCTTTAGCGAGCCTACTTTTCGACCCTCCGGAGCCTCAAAACATTGGAAAAAAAAACAGTGTTTCGCAACTTTTCTACCCTTTCGCGCGCTTTGATCTTCTTTCTTCTTGCTCTCTCTCTTCTCTGACTCTTCCCACCACTTTTGCTGCATCTGTCCATATGTTGGAAGTTTGACTTCTAAACTCCCTTCTGCTATTTCGGACTATTTTCGGTTGAGTAATCCATAGCAAGCCTCTTTCATCGCCTCTCATCTAGAGAGCCTGCTTCGCACTTCGCAATCCCGCAGTTCCTGACAATTTCTTATGTTCCCCACAAAGCCCTACTGCAATTCCAGTTTTCTTTGCCACTGCTCAGTTAGTGCTTGGTCAACGTAAATCAAAGACAATGTGCAGTGTGCCACAAATTACCAAGAAAGATGCACAGAATAGTCTTGCTCGAGATGTAAAACCCACCACCACCGACCACCCATTTTGGGGGATAGCTTCATACCATCATCCCAAACTGCACCATTTGCGCCCACTCTGGAGTTCAATTCAGGTTCTGTGCTGCCCGCGAAGGCAACATGATCACAGAATTGAGCCGCTGGTGCGCTAATCATGCATGATGGGCCATTACAACTCATTACAACAAAAAGAAGCGACCCGAATATTAACCACGAGCATTTTGGCGGAATCAAGTGGAAGCTTTGATCGCTGGAATGTGCTTGAAACAGTTCATCATACAGTCAAACATCAGAGGAAAAGGAAAGACACATACATACCCGCTGATATTGAAACCTAGCTGACTGAAAAACCACCCGTTCATGTTCTTGCAGGTTAAAGTAGCCATACATTTACGCAAAACTGACCATTAATCCATTAGAATTTGTGGCAGGAGTATTCGGGCTTGTTCTTTTCCCAGACAAATCAAATCAAATCCCAATCTTAGTGATCCTACCTGAAACAACTGGGGGAGTGGAAAGTGGCCCCCTCAAACATAGATTTCTTATCGAGGGTATATAAGGGTTGACCACCGTCGCGGCTCTCTGAAATGGGTTGGCATGTAGTTTCATTGGCTTGGCTTTGCATTCGTGCATTTGCTTGAGGAATCAATAGAAAACACATTACTTAATTTCGTGTGATCCCCACCGTGGCACACATCTTGACATATATTCTGACATTCTACCTGACATATATTCTGACATTCTATCTGACACATATTCTGAAACTCTATCTGCAATTCTATCTGACACATATTCTGACATTCTATCTCTGACATCTTGTCTGACATTCTACCTGAAATATGTGTAATTGTGTGTATATATATACCCAAGGGCTAGGACTTCTCCTATGTGGTGGGGTGGTGTGGGGTGGGGGGGGTGATAACGTTCAAGTACACGTGCATACAGGTGTGATGCTACGCAGTCGTACGTTCATTGGCACATACATATGATGCTACGCTGAGGATGTGCTACGACACGCATATGGGGTGGGGTGGGATGGATAGGTGAGGCCTCTAGGGAAATATGTATCTGTAAAAATTCTATAAATATTGTATATATATATATGTATATGTATATATATATATATAAACATATAAAGACATACATGAATATGTTGGATGCTATGTGTCATTTTGATTTATTTTGTTCCTTGTATATGCAGGTGAAACATGGTCACTTATAATCATATAACTCTTAGATCTTCCATCCGCTGCAGGTGCGAGACTCAGCTCGTGGGGGCGCTGGGTCTGGTCTGCATGCGGCATTGCTGTTTATCGTTATATATTTTAACTATACTGACGGTGTGAAATGGGTATGGATAAAACATAACCTGGATACAAAATAGCCTCTTTCACTATCACTGGCGTTTCCCAATTAATTTTACATTTTCTTCATATATTATAAAAATGAATATGTTAAAACAACAACACAAAACAACAACAGGAACATCAACAATTCTAAACTTGGCAAACAAACAAAAACTTGACACAAAACCTCTGACTATCAAGATGCGGCTCGGTTCACAACGTTACAAAATACTGCAAATACCAAGGCCCTATATCATTTTGACTGGCCTTTCCCAATGAATTTTGCACTTTTTTCATATAAACATTAATGTAATCCCTTCTCCCTAATACTAAACGTCCCCGCCCCAATAACAAACACGGCAGGTAGTTTTGTGTATTAGGAGCGTATTTAGTATTAGGGAACCCTAATACTAACTTTAAACCCTTAATAATAGAAACTATTTTTTCTGATCTCAAAATCAATTGAATTTCTTTATATAACGCTATTAAAATATTGCCAAAAATTGGATTTCGAAGCTTCCCCCTAATACTAAATTAAAACCCTCACTATTAAAAACTATTTTTTCTGATCTCAAAATCAATTGAATTTCCTTATATAACGCTATTAAAATATTGCCAACAATTGTATTTCGAAGCTTCCCCCTAATACTAAATTAAAACACTTATATAGTAATAAAAACTATTTTTTTTCCGATTTAAACATCAATTAAATTTCCTTATATAACGCAATTAAATTTTTGCCAAAAATTGGATTTCGAAGCTTCCCCCAAATACTAAATTAAAACCCTTACTAATAAAAACTATTTTTTCTGATCTCAAAATCAATTGAATTTCTTTATATAACGCTATTAAAATACTGACAAAAATTGGATTTCGAAGCTTCCCCCTAATACTAAATTAAACACCTTAATAATAAAAGCCGTTTTTTTCGATTTCAAAATCAATTAAATTTCCTTATATAACGCAATTAACATATTGCCAGAAATTGGATTTCGATAAACACCTTAATAATAAAAACTTTTTTTCCGATTTCAAAAACAATTAAATTTCTTTATGTAACCGAATTAAAATATTGCCAAAAATCGGATTTCGAAGCTTCCCCCTAATACTAAACACCCCGGGTTTGACTAGTTTTTAGTATTAGGGGGGGGGAAACCCACAAATGGTAGGTTGATTTTCAAATTGTTTTCTAAAGGGGATCAATTAAAAGTCAAATTGGCCAAACTGAAATTTTCAGAAATTGGAGATGGACGCCTGTTTTTAGTATTTGGGGGACGTTTAGTAATAGGGAGAGGGGATTATTAAAACAAACAACACAAAAAACAAACAGGGAAAATGAACAATTCCAGCATAGAGTTAGAGGCACCAATGAAAAGCACATTTTGTACTTCAACTTATGTAAACGGACACAAAAAAAAACGTCCGTCAAACATCAAGTCAAGACAAATCACGATGCTCAAAAATGTGCAAATTACCAGAGCCAAAACACAATTTTCAAAATGTCCAATCACCCAGAAACATGACGTATCGGAGAACTTGGCGCCCATAGCGTGTATATATATATATATATATATGCATACATTCTGACATTGCATATGGCGATCCATCTGACATTCTATCTGACCTATATTCTGACAGGCAATCTGGCATTCTATCCGAAATTCTATCTTAGATTTCATTTGACATTCTATTTGACCTTTGATCTGGCATAGGGTTCAGGTCCGGGCCCAGAGAGCTGGCGAGTTCAGGGTGTGTAGAGGTGGCTGGCAAACAAGCTGGCAATAAGGTTGACGAGGAAGACAAGTGTGTCTGAGCAAGTGTGTTGGCGGGATGTCTTGCTAAAATCTACAGACCCTGGGGAAATAGATTGACTTTCCAGGATATACCTTGCTTTCCATGTGACAACAAGCTTAGTGGATCCCCCGACTGTTTCATGGGTATATCGTCCGCAACATTCTGAGGGGAGAGATGTTCGAATGTAACAGTTGAGGCTCACTGATCCCAGGAATGGCAAGTGGAAAGAGGCAAAGAATCTGTGGCCGAAAAAAGGAAAACTTTACAAACGGGATAACCATGGATCAACCAGGAACTGGGGACTCTGGTTATATGGTCGTGTGCCGCTTGTGGTTCCCTGCTGCTAGAGTCGTCCAAGTGCTCTTGCAAAAGAGTGATCATCTAGTCTTGAAACTCTGCGCTGTGTCCGACAATGTTCCAACCATCATTCATTTCCCAAATCAGCCAACTCAACTTCAGAAAGCATGGGTTGTAGCTTGGTTGAGCCACAATCTACATATGAATCAAAAACGGGTACGGCAACTTGGGATGGCTTAGTATTGATTATGATCAACATCTGAGGTTTTAAGGTTCTTTTACCCAACACTGGTACAATGACCAAATCACCTCCCAATCCCGAAGGGAGAGCCTCCACTTGAAACAATGCCTTTCTGCTCCGAGAAGAGAGAAAGCCAATGCATTCGAAAAACGACACTTGAGCGAAGTGAGGCACAATCATACACAATGAAAAGACAAGCGGATAAAGACATGTCCACATATATATATAATTATACAATATAATTACATTTATATATATACACATAAAATCATTATATGTCCAAGTATGTCCAATTATGTCCACCAAGTTAACCACAATTCTCCAAGAAATCACAATCATATATCCACTTTTGCATTCAAAGCACATGTATATCATGTGCGAATTGCTATTGATATAATTCCAGAAGAATCAGATCGGATATGAAAGATATTGATAGACATGACAGGATAATAGTTGCAAGCTCTGCTGGCATCCCTAAAAATTGTAACTGCTGAAACTGGACCGTGAAATTCTCAAGGCCACAAGGCATTCTCTCTTGGACTTGGAGGATATTCCAAGATGTCCCAAGGCACGCAGACGGTAGCCGCAGCTTTGGCTGCAGGCACTCCATGTCTCTGCCCGGCAAAAATCTGCTGTCGGTGCGCACGATCCGCGGCCGTTTCAGAGGTACTGCTGAACGCACTACCAGCAACGCGGATGGCGTCTCTACCGATGTAACTTATCTCAAACCACGCCTCGAACCGTTTGGTGCCACAAACACGGGCAACTGCCGGTGTCTCGAGACAAAGAAACCATTGGCCTCAAGGCCAAAGACAAAAGTCGATTCTGCTTAGATGGCCATAGGTGAGCTAAATGGGTGTGCTTGAAAGCAGGGTGTATATATATAATATATTATATATGAATATACTGTATCATACCGCCTTGTTGTGGCTTTCCGAAAAAAGCAGAGACAATCCCAAATACCCGAATGTTGGGGACCCCAGTCACAAAGTAATCAATCGCCCTATGGCCCTATATGGCCATCCAAGGGGGCACTTTGCTGTCAACAAAGTGTAGATCGCCCTAGCCACGGCAATCCTTGGGCCAGCGCAAGCATTTACATGCCGCGAAGTCCCCTGTCCTCCTACACTTTTTACTTAGAAGATGGCAGGCCAAACACGGATGCACTTGGCTGTGCATCCATGGGGAAAAGATTGTGCAACTCTTCCAAGAGAATGAGCACAACCCCGGACCACCCCCCAGCAAGTTGCTCCATCACAGCAGGTTGAATTAATGGAGATGAAGGTATCAAATGAAATCCGGACTCTTCAGTGGAAACTCAAGTCATTGACGTTGCTCTGTCTATCTCCTGAGAATCAACTGTTTGAAAGCTGCACACCCATAAAAGGAAGGTCTATTCGATGCCTCACTGCCACCAAACATGCAGAAATTCATCCAGAACAAGTTCTTTTCTGTGTGAACATTGAATGGTTGGTTTTATGCCGCTGACCAAAATAAGAATCACACTGCGCTTGGATACTGTATATACATAAGCAGCACAATCATTTTTTTGTGAGACGTGACCAGCCATTGTTCATTGATTGATCGAATGGTAACTTCACCATCTTAACCTGTGTCTGGACTTCATTGATTGAGTCCCAAGCACCTCCGCTCCCAAAATGAGACCTTCACAGCTAGCTTCCCTCAACACCATCAGGTGGCAAGGGCCCCCGTGGTCTCAGCCACTGCTCTCACCTAAACGGTGCGACTGGGTGAAAAACGTTACTGAGAAAGTCGAGTCAGCTATTGTTGATTCATGTTGATTCAACTTTTGTTGATTCATTTCCCCACCCCACAGGTGTTTGCCTACGTCCTTTTTTTGACATCTTTTTTGCTGGTTGAAATGCAACCCAAGTCGTTTTGGGAGGCACCCTCCCCGAAAAACCCCTCTACCCCTCTGCTCTGGCACCGGTGGAACGGGGCGTGGTCATTTTTACCTCTTCCATGACATGATGCAGAAAAAAGCCAAGCCAAACTACAAGAACACCAATCAGTTTACCATAGTTTACCAAGATGTTCATGGTAAACAATGGTAAACACTCCCAATGTTGGTGAACCCCCCGGCCGCTTGACACCCCATAAAAATCGATGGACTCGACATGCCGCGTGTGGAAGCACTGGAGGTCGAGGAGCGCCTCCAATCTGGAAATCTGGATGAGCCAGGCTAGATCTGACGGATGGGAAAGGTATGGAAAGGTTCATCTAAATGAATCAACATCATTCAAGATCTACAATTTTTATGAATTAAATTGAATTATATTATGATAATATATGATAATCTGATAAGATAAGCATTGTGACACTGTGATAGTTGTAGTTCTGATGGTAATGAACATCATAATTATGGTACTGATCATGATAATGACCCCAATCTGGATATAGTATTATATGATGATCAGTATAATAAAGTAATATAAACATCACATAATATCACACAATCAAAATATGCGAAATAATAAATATCATAGTCTGATTCTGGTAGTCATGGTCAAATGAAATACATATTAGAATCATAACGATAGATAACCTGGTAGTTGTGATATGTTGTAATGATTATCATTGTGTTACCCTCTGGTAAACGTTTACATAACTATGGAAAATGACCATTTTTAATGGGTAAATCCACTATTTCTATGGGCCATTTTCAATAGCTATGTGAAATTACCAGAGGGTATATCATTGTCAATTTCAATGACCGGCGATGATCATCGATGATCATGACTGGGTCGCCATGGACATCATTGCCATGGATCGATGATATGAGACAGATTTTCGATAGCGATGATATGTTATGCTAGTGACCCAAACACAACTGGTTGGTGGTTTTCACCATCTTGAAAAATATAAGTTCGTCAATGGGAAGGATTGTCCCATATATTGTGGAAAACAAAAAAGGTTTGAAACCACCAACCAAATGATGATTGACAATGATTGACATGACATGACTGGAATGGTGACGGTAAAGACGGTATTCAGAAATCCATGGGGACCATCATCATCATCATCATCATCCCAGGATTGGAACTTGTAAAACCACCAAGCAACATTCGACATCCCCATGGATGCTCAAATCCCCCATGTTGCTTGGCAAAATACTCAACATTTCGTGGTCAAATTCCCAGAAAACCGCAAAAAAAGTACCCCCACCCACCTCCGGTTTGTTGGTGGCAAAGCTTCCTCGGATGGCAAACTCATCAGCCAGTGGAAGATAAGTATGAGACAATCTGGAAGGCTGCCTGACCCTTAATTTACACATATTTACACCCACATGCTGCATGTAGGGAATATTTACCTACATTTGGGTCTTTTTGGGCTACATGTTGCATGGAAAATATCCCATACATGGAGCACTGAGGTTTGACTTGATACTCTAGCCCGGAAGTTTGGTCCCCCACTATCCCTCATCATGCGTACTTTGAGGCTGAAACTTGGGTAGAAGAGACACGAATATACCGGTAGCGCATAGTAGGGTTCCATAGGTCACGGGTCTTCCCAATAAAAATGTGACCAGTTCCCTCTGGTAAACAAACATAGCTATTGAACATGGCCCATAGAAATAGTGAATTTTCCCATTAAAAATGGTGATTTCCATAGTTATGTAAACTTTTAGCAGAGGGTAATCTTTTGACCCGGAATTCATCAACGATGGGCTCTGCCACAGAAGTAACGACTGGGTCATATCTACCAGGCTCTGGCTGGAGTTATGGGCACTAGGATGGCTGTAGTGCTTTCTTTGTCCATATAGGGGAGTCTGAACATGTGCTATCCCCATGTATCATATGAATTGGGGGAAAGTGATGATAAGCCCAGTGGATTTTAGGCAACCTATTTTGACAAATGCAGGATACACATATTCACATTTAAACATATATACAGATATGTACTCATACACACATTGGTACACACGCACATGCACACAAACATACACACGCACCGACACGTTCATGCAAATATCTGCACATATAAAATATGCAAAAACTATGTGCATATCCAGCTGGAGACATCTTATCCCATGTTTCTACATGTGAACATCACGTACAATGTACATCACATATCCAAGTATTGATCTATGCATCGGCGTCGCCATCGCCAGGTCGAGAAATCCACTGGGATTTCTCACAAGTCGAATGGCGGCTTGGAAATGGGGAGGCAAAGCCTGACCCAACGCAGTGCTGGCAGGTTTCAGCTGTTTCAGCTGGCAGGTTAGACACCAAAGACCACCAAAAGTTTGACTCTAATCCCGTAGGGCACGCAAAATTGTGGCCGTTTCGATTTTTTAACATAGGTGCAATGTGGTAATCAATTTTGCGGCACATGTCATTGTGTGGAGGCATGTGCGGATGTCTATGCGCTGTGCAAGTTACTTTACCCTCTTGTGAAACCTGGCAATGGGAAAATCACATTAAAATAGTTTAAAATCGACCAGCTATCTCTTGATGCGAATTTAGTCTTAACCACAGAGTAACTCCAAGGGAAACCACGTTTTTGCTTCACATGGGGGTCGACAACCAATATTTTCAAAGCGACATTATGATAAGACCAAGGTTGCGAACACAAAATGGTATGGGGATGGGTCAAAACTTAAGCCCCATGGGACCACAGATTTTGGTGTGTGTATATATATATATATAGTTTTTTTTATTTTATTTTTTTAGTATGCACCATCAAAAAGTCACCAAATTATTGGGATACACAATTTTGACCTATACCCATAGCATCTTCCAGGAGCTTCAAAACCCCAGCTATGCCCCGCTACCCGAAATCGCCTGTTTGATCTGCACGAGCCGATTCTCCTCAAGAACTCGCGGGTCCAAGGCAAAATTCTTCAGAAGCCTCCAGATTCTTCACATTTTCATATATTTCTGCTTATCCCTCCGGTAGTCACACGTGGCTGGCTGGAAAATGGATGAGAATGGCGTATTTATTATGGTTTTCTTACAGCTTTTCCCATTCAACCTTGCCTTTGATCGGCGATTTACCATTGCCACGTTTGATTACCAAACGGTACGCATAGCCGAACTCCAAGAGGAACCGTTTCTTAACTTCCCACAGGTGATTGTTGCAACCGAACAGACTTGGAAATGCAGACACTCTAGTCTACGTGGTATTCTGAAGGACTTAAGATGGAAGAACACCGACTGAGAAAATACCCTTCCGCTGTGAACTGACTGCCCTTCCTTGCCCGAAATCCGAAGAATACCCGCAGAAAAGGTCTTCACCGTGGGATGCTATCAAGCACTGGTTCACCCCCATCAAAACCAAATTGAAGGTATTGGGGATCGTCATCCCGAAAGCCAAGTTGGAAAACAAACGTTTTAAACCACCAACCATGCCATTTATGGGACAGAGTTTACTATAATCTTCACCACTCAGAGTGAACTTGAAGTTGAGGCGGTTATCAATCGGTGTTACTTGCCCTGATCTATGTGCAAGTCTACCTTGACTGTCACATACACTTAATTATTGGCACAGAAGAATGGGTAAAGCGCGGATCTTTTATGAGCAATGATGTGTTAAAACATGGATGTAAAACTGATGAGTTTCCATATTTGTCCATACTATTTTATATCAAATTGTTTGAATATCCACCATCAAACATAATCAAACATCCGATATCTTTTTCCCATTAAAGCACGATGTTCATCGGTAAAATTGCGGCCATTTGGAGATGCGGCCACCATTGACGTCACGTGACGTGGGGCCACGTTTTTCTTTATCCAGATATGATAGCTATGAAATCCCTAAAACCATGAATAACCAGTATTAACCATGAATAACTATGGTCATTATTATATAACCATGGTTTCTGAATTTCCTGGTGTTAACCATGATTAACCAGTACCATTGCGTCATGAAACCAGGAATTCGCCTTTCATGTTCCCCGCCTGGATGCGCCGGACCTTTCCTAACTCGTTCCGTGCGGCGGCCGCGAACTTGTCGAGTTCCTGGTCTGGGGACATCAGTGGCGGGTTGCAAAGCCACTACTGAGTCACTATTGGTGATGGTGAATATGCATATACATATATATATATGTATATATATATATTTATATATGTATATGATTGATATAACTACTTTATTTGCATATCTTTTTGAAATCTGTGTAATTTTCAACCGTCAAATTTTGAAAAATAGATGACATATGCTGATCCTATGTTTGAAAAATACATCTCATGCAAAATAAAGGTCAAGTATGTATAGGTACAGTGTACAAATATGTACAAAGTTTACTTTCACATATTTTAAATCATACAATTATACGTGGACAATACTTTCCTATGGGGAAAACCATTTATATTATATTTATATATATCATTTTATATCGTTGCGCAAAGCGCAAAAACCTCTGCACAAAACCCTTGCCGTTGCTAGAGTGTTATTATCAAGAGAGAAACAAATACCTATTTGGCTGAAGAAAACAAAACAAAACGTGGTGAAACCCTTGAAAAGGACTTGATACGTAGGTGTGTTTTATAACATCTCGGGGGTTTGTAAAAACCCCGAGCCCTTTCAAATGGTTTTTCCAGACGTTTTTTTTTCCTCTTATCGTTTTTCCAAGCGCTGGTTTCACACCTTGAGCAAAGAATTCACATGAGCGAGGAAAGGGAAAAGGAAAAGGAAAGGGAAAGGAAAAGGAAAACAATAGGGAAAGGAAAGGGAAACGAAAGGAAAAGGAACGGAGAAATCAAACGAAAAAGGAAAGGAAAAAGGAAAGGAAAAAGGACAGGAAAAAGGACAGGAAAAAGGAAAGGAGAAGGGAAAGGAAAAGTAAAGGAAGACACAGGAAAAAGGAAAGGGAGAGGAAAAGAGAAAAAAGGCCGTGTCTCACACGGACCATTTTTGATGCCAAAAGTTATCGTTTTCGTTATCGTTTTGTTGTCGTTCGTGAATCCTGTATGTGTTCCTTTTTTTCTGGCAATCATCAAAAAAGGAGTGTAGCGACCACCTGCCAGGCAGCCCGGGCACCTTCCTTGTGCAAAATCTGCGCCATTATGACAGCAAACACTGAAACGAAAAACCAAAAGCACTAAATAGCCGCAGAATGATGAAAAAATCAAGAACTTTGGATTTCAAGAGTCTGAACACAGATCATTAACATAACCAACGTTATTGTTGTTTTTTTCCTCTTATCGTTTTGTCGACTGAAAACTAAAAATGGTTCATGGGAGATCATGGAAAACTAAACGAATAGGCGCGGGGCGCGGGGTTTTTACAAACTCCCACGTGTTTTACTGTTATACCATTTACAGTATATTCATTTATACCAAAAATTATAGGGTTTCTACCATCCTTTTGGTGAACAACCGTCTTCAAACAAGTCGGACATTATGTTTGAAGTTTTTCAGGAAGTTGGATGCAATCATATGCAACCGCTTAAAGGAAGCGGGAACTGTCGTCGCATCGAAAGCCTGAAAGTAACTGATGAACTCAGCAATGTTATAATGGGATAGTGATGGGAATAAAATGAGAATAATGGTAACGTAATTAATGGTAACATAATTACAGGGTAGCCTGAAAGTATCAGGGGTGAACAGTTAATGATAATAAACACAAATAATAGTTAGAATATGATATATATAATAGTCATTATATCGATGATGACTATGTCATAATGTATACTGTATATAAATATATATATCCTGAACATTCTTCCGATCAATTATTTTTGGAAGTTTTGGAGAATGACGTAAAATGACCCAGTTTTCAGAATTTCGTCTAATTCTACTGCTTTGCCTGGTTTTGCTTCCTCGTGGCCACATTATCACCACAAGTGACATTTTTAATATGACTGAACATGGCTTGCATCCTGGCTGCGTCCCACGGACATACCAGGCCATTCTCATATCCCAGCACCAACGCATATAAATGCACATAACTGCGCCCAAAATTGCCCGCAAAACGCCTGCAACAATCCGCAAAACGCCCGCAAAAAACCCGCAAACGCCCGCAAATCCAAGAATCTGGTAAATTTGTATAATTTTTGGGAGCACGCAATTAAACAGAAACCAGCTTCGATGTGCAGATTGAAAGCGAAATACTAAGAAGACTGGGAGGAGGGCCATGCCGATGGGAAACACAGCCATGACATACCACGCCTAACTTTTTGGGGAACGCTCGATACAACCATAAATTTCATGAAATGCCTGATTGTGCAAAACGACTGATATTTTTTGGGAGTTGGAAGGCCCAGGATATGTGTATATATATATATGATTAACAGTGAAAATAATGAGCAAACTATGTGAATGCTAAAACAAACATCTTGACCGTAGTCAGGATGTGCATGCGGTGATGAAGTTCGGTGACGCCTCAATGGCGGTAACATTCGGTGACACTTTTCAATGGGCTAGTGATCGTGCGAAAATGCCTTCGTTGCGTCCTGGGATACCAAACACATCTTTTGAACAATTGGTGCAACAAAAGTTCTTTTGGTGTTCCGGGTCTTCTACGCTGCAGGGCGCGCAAACTTTTGCAGTTGCTCACAAAATGCCTCCAAGTAGTTTAGTTTCACCTTGCGTTCTAGTGATGCAGGGGGAAGAGAGTTCGGTTTCACAGGTGTAAGTCACTGCAAGGGTTCCTTCACACAGCGAGTCCATGCATCCTGCAAAAAAAAACCTTCAATGTTACTGTAATTTCACGTGTATACTATATAAATACATATACATCATAAAAAATAGAATTGTAGAATGTATCATATATATACTTATATATATGTATCAGTATGTATCATATCATCATGTCTCTATCTATATTCATGTCATTTCCATAAATGCAGCTGAACCTGGCACTTTTCCCGTCCGGTTGTGTCTCTCCTGCAGCGCTGTTTCTCGCTCTTCGGGCGTGCCATGGGCAGCTTGCTGCGCCAGCGAAATGCCGCGGCTGGGACGGTAGGGGCCCAGCTTGCCTCGAGCACCATGGGCGAAAGGTGACATGATGATTCTTGTGCTAGTGACATAATCCGGAATCAGTATCATAACTATTTATCAGCATCGATATTATGATTGCTATCATCACTATGGTATATAATGATTAGTAGTACTGTAAGGGTCGTGATTGCGAATCAGCCAGCAACGGGAACTTGAGCAATGAATGATAATGAATGCGGGCATTTCAATTTCACCAATAGAATTAGGGATATCAATTAACCATCTGAATAGTACAAAGTGGTCATCAAAACCTATTCATCTGACTCGGTGTATCCCACTGATCTAGCTGCCTTAGATCTGGTTATTACATGTTATTACCCATTTACAATGCCTAGAAAACCAAGTAAATGTCATGAAAGTAGACCATCAACATTAACAAATGGGGGATGTTCCATTGCCACCTGTGATTACCAGGGTATCCTCAAGTCCATTTCTCCCGAGAGCGTCTGAGCGAAGGGTTCTTCTAATAGTGGGGGTCTGTCAAACATTTTCACATCTTCACATCTTCACATCACATCTTCAAATCCTCACATCTTCACATCTTCACACCTTCACATCCTCACATCTTCACATCTGCTCATCTTCACATCTGTTCATCTTCACTTCTGCTCATCTTCACATCTGCTCATCTTCACATCTTCTCATCTTCACATCTGCTCATCTTCACATCTTCACATCTTCACATCCTCACATCTTCACATATGCTCATCTTCACATCTTCACATCTTCACATCACATCTTCAAATCCTCACATCTTCTCATCGTCACATCCTCACATCTTCACATCTGTTCATCTTCACATCTTCTCATCTTCACATCTGCTCATCTTCACATCTGCTCATCTTCACATCTGCTCATCTTCACATCTTCTCATCTTCACATCTGCTCATCTTCACATCTTCACATCCTCACATCTTCACATCTGCTCATCTTCACATCTGCTCATCTTCACATCTTCACATCTTCACATCTTCTCATCTTCACATCACATCTTCAAATCCTCACATCTTCTCATCCCCACATCCTCACATCTTCACATCTGCTCATCTTCATATCTTCTCATCTTCACATCTGCTCATCTTCACATCTGCTCATCTTCACATCTTCACATCCTCACATCTTCACATCTGCTCATCTTCACATCTGGTCATCTTCACATCTGCTCATCTTCACATCTGCTCATCTTCACATCTTCTCATCTTCACATCTTCACATCTTCACACCTTCACATCTTCACATCCTCACATCTTCACATCTTCACACCTTCACATCTGCTCATCCTCACATCTTCACATCTGCTCATCTGCTCATCTTCACATCTTCTCATCTTCACATCTGCTCATCTTCACATCTTCACATCTTCACATCTTCACATCCTCACATCTTCACATCTGCTCATCTTCACATCTTCTCATCTTCACATCTTCACATCTTCTCATCTTCACATCACATCTTCACATCTTCTCATCTTCACATCCTCACATTCTCTCTTGCCCTCTTGCTCTCTTCTTTTTCCTTCTTTTCCATTTCTCTCTTAAGGCGCGGGGCAATGCCAACGAGACGGCACGAAACGCAGCCCTTTCGCACGAAACGCAGCCCTTTCGCACGAAACGAGGTTGGATCGCCAAAAACTGCGGTGAAATTGCGATTTTACCATCTCGGCAGCAACCATTTCGCACGAAACGAGCTTCGATCGCCAAAAACTGCATGTGCAGTGAAATTGCGATTTTGATTGTGCCGCGACAACCCTTTCGCACGAAACGAGGTTCGATCGCCAAAAACTGTGGTAAAATTGCGATTTTCACGGGACCGGCGCAACCCTTTCCCACGAAATGAAGTTCGATCGTCGAAATCTGAGGTAAAATGGCACTTTCTGTATGACGACATGGCATTGGCGGCCGACTGCTCTGATTCATACGTTTTGATGTCAAAGCATGTAGTAAAATTGCGATTTCGCAATTTTGCGCGCAACCCTTTCGCATGAAATGATGGTCGAGTCGAGTGTCCAAAACTGAGGTGAAATTGCGATTTTGGAGGTCGGCGCGCAACCCTTTTGCACGTGTGTGTATAAAAGCTTTTGTGTGTAAAAGGGTCTGTGTGTAAAAGCTTTTGTATGTAAAAGCCTCTGTGTGTAAAAGCGTTTGTGTGTAAAAGCATCTGTTTTTTTGTAAAAGGGTCCGGTCTTTGTGTGAAAGCGTCTGTGTGTAGAAGGGTCTGTGTGTAGAAGGGTCTGTGCCTGTGTGTGTGTGCGTGTGTGTGTCTTCCTCTTTGTGTTCTGTTTGTGTGTGAGCGTGTGGTGTCTGTCTGTGTACCGTGTGTGTGTGAAAACCGTTATCACATACGGATACATACGGTATACTTTCGACTATGCAGGGGAGTGGTGAGCAATGATGAAGTCACCACTCAACGAAGACGCTTCATCAATTGCTGTGATATGACGAAGGGACGCCTTTGTCACGTACCTGCATAATTTGAACTGTTGAACAAGCTGTCACCATTTTGTGGTTTATTTTCAGCAAGCTCCTTTCCGATTCAGTTTTCGTTTGCATGAAGGCGACTTAGGCGAACAGGCGACGGCAAGCTCTATATTCATCATCCTCAAACCAATCCTAAATATCCTAAGCAGTGTGTTATAGGGTGAACTCACTGGCTTGTGAGCACCGTCGGTCTGCTTCGTGCGGGTCAAGACTATGGTCACCGGGCGCTCCGGTGGATAAGGGACTGTCCAGTCGGGACAATCTGGATATGACATAGTTTAGTTGTTCTGACAACTATCTGATTACTCCCCACTGGGAGGTAAGGCATGACAATTTGTCATCACAAATACGGATTAGTCCCTGGCGGATGAATTAGTCCCCATGTGGGACGCAGATTAATCCCAAATGGATGGATTATCACAATATGGGAGATTCTTCATTGTCTTACTACGAGTTTGCAGAGATCGTCGCCGCCTCAGGAGAAATTAGATTTTGCAGGCTGTACATATTCTCTACAGCCATGTTACAACTATTTCTAACTGTCATGGTCAATCCAGAGTTGCAATTTTGACATTCGGTGATAATTTTTCTTTTTTTGGCTTACAGACTTTCTCCCAGTTCTCTTCTATTTCTGATGTCATTTCGCTATGCCTCCACCTGCTGCTGTACCAAAACCATTTTGGGGCCCACCAGCTCGGGATCCACCTCCTTCGTGGGTGATTCCTGCAAGTCGACGTACTCCACAACATGCTAGTATTCACTTTCGTGGGTTCAGTGGAGAATTTGATTTCAGTATTCCCAACGAAGAGATGGCTGCCATTACTCACCGGATCATTCAAGGTGAACAGGCGTTGCAGATGCACCATTGTCAAATTCAATCATGGCAGTATCAAATGGGACTTCTACAGACTCAAGCGCAAATTCAGCAGTTGCAATTGTTGTCACAAAGTAGTCAGGTGTCACAAACTCAGAAATTGGTTTTACCAGATTGGGCATTGCCAGAACCCCAGATCTTGGACGGTCCAGATCTCGTCCACCACTGGCTGATGATCATCGACGCGTGGATCACACTGAAGGGGCTCCACGACCATCATCAAGAGTTGCACGGTCACATCACCCATCAGTTCCTGAACAACCCACTCCGATGATTCCATCTCATGGATTATTTTATCATTCTTCTAGTTCCAGCGATTCATTGATTGAAACCAATGTGCTTCGGCAAGCTCCAGCAGTGTCTCAGATGACAACAATTATCGGTCGCTCATACAAAAGTTATACGGCTCTTGAATATCAATATCATCTTGGTTCTGGCGTGCAATTGTGGACGTTACCTTCGTTAGCGGTATTTCGCTGCCCACTATTGATTCCAGATTTGATCCAAATTGACTGGTTCACATTGTACGATATGATACGTCTTCGAAGACGTACATCACTGTTTCAGGATACTAGTCGAATTCAGAACGCTTTTGAATTACATCGCATCAAAGAACAACAACAGAGCTGGGTTGCAAATCTCGCACATTATTTTCGCCTTCCTAGTTATCTGACACCTGAAGCATCCAAACATCATTGTCAAGATCTCCTTGAGTTTCTGACACAAGACATTTCCAGTGGACATGGTACGATCTTCACTCAACATGAAATTCACATTCGTGCGGCCATTCGAGTCATGGCTGAAATGATTTTCATACGTCCTGACAACTATTCCTTGATTGAAACCATGGATTTGTTTACTGACGATCGCCACAATCAGCCTTCAGCAATTGTTGCAAAACTCCAACCGGTGATCGTTGAACAACGACCCCAGCCACAAACTGTTCAGCAGGTTATTTTTGGCCATAACGCCAATTCTTGGACAGCAGCGTCACGCATTGAAGACGGTTTGATCCGACCATCCGCTGTCGACCCAACAGATTTGTCATGGCTACCAGCTGTCCGTTTCTACGCTCGGGGTGTTCTTGGAGTTCGGAACGTTACGGATCGTAGTCTCACTGACGTCTTGTTGCGAGCTCAGAAATATGCCAATTATGGAACGGATGGAACTCTTTGTCTGATCGGATTGACAGTTGGTCGTCAGACGCATGCTACCATTCATCAAGGAGGCGTGGTTTCTGAGCACTGTGCCAACTTATTTTGTGATATCGTTCATTCACAAAAGGAGAAACGGTGGGCCCTTCGTAGTCATTTGAGTAGACTCAAAATGTTGCCGTGTTACTGCCACCCAAGTTGTAGAGTCGTATCACCCTATAGGTTAGCAACAACAATACTTGGCACACAGGTATAAAAAGGATTTACACAGACTGACATTCATGTTTTTGGCTATTAGATCTAAATATGACGGACGGTTGAAACGTTTTGCTGCACCGATTTGAGGCAAGGTAGATTCATGAACGTGCATTGTAACAACAGTCACATAGTTGCTATGTTCGATTTGATAGACCCAAGGTGAAAAATACACTGAATCCATTTTTCACCATACCTATGGCAAGAGACTCTCGTTCACGATCAGTTCGACGTTCGCAACGTACGACCGGAAGAGGACGATCCCCATGACGCAGTCCACGGGACAGTACATCACGTCGGAGCCCTAGACATGATTCGAGACGACGCACTCATCGTCCGGGCCCTGTTGCATCTCGGCATACACCACCATCGACGTGGAATGGTACAGCTACTCAGCACAGAATATGGATTAAATTTCCCAAAAAGAGTTGAAGCCACACAATTCAGTCGCCGGCAAAAATCTTGCGGGACAGGAGATCACACAGGTAAAGCTTGTTGATGTCGTTCAAAGTGGTCTCAGTAATTGGGGCCTTCGACTCGTGGCCAATGGTCGATTTGTCTCATGTGAGTTCTTTCGGAATCGGATGGAAGCTACTTTTGCTACCATGTTGTTTCGTGAAATGTCCAAACAGAAGGACGCTATTGATTTCACCAAGTTGCTGAATGCATTCACCACACCAGGCCAAGATCCTCAGGAATGGGACACCAAATTGCCAGTATTAAAAACCTGGTTCAAGCAACATTGGATCACTACAAGACCTTGTGCCCACAGGATCCCCAACAGGCCATTCTAGAAAAGCTTGAAAAGTTAAAGGCGGAGAATGCTGCTCGCAAAGCCGGTCAGGTGTTAGACTCCACTGACCCAGCAAATCCACCACCTACATCAGGCCAGTCAAGTCAAGTAGCAGCCCAACCAAAACAACCAGATCAAGCACACCTTCGCAATTACTTCGCTTCACCAAGTGCGTCACCCCCCCCAATGCACCAGCCGACCCCCTGGCGACCTATAGACGCAAGCCTTTTATGCAGTACACCCACCCCAATCAGGTACAGATGCCAAGGTTCGAGATTGGGTCAAACGATACGTGCCCAAGGATCGACAAGATCAATTGTCCAAAAGTATTGATAGCATCCAAAATGTCCTAAAGCAATTCGATCAAGCCAATGCCCCTAACCTTGAGCCAATTTTGAGTGATTGGGGACTATCAGCGGCCATTGTGGCCACATGTAATGTGGAAGCTCAGATCCGATTGTTGGTTGCTACGTAACTGACAATTTGATTTCACCACAGATCAGGTAAGTCCACCAGGAGTAGGTGGCATGATTCAGTTTTGTACTCAGCAGTTATCTCGAAGCTGTCGACGTAAGTTCGAACACTTTCGACAGATTGCTCAATCCTATATTTTGCTCCTCGCTAGCCTTTTGCAGTATTCCACTCCGTTGCCTTGGCAGATTCAAAGAACGTTGTTGTGATCTCTTAGCCATTGGACTGTATATTTGGAATATATTTGAATTCATGGACACAGAAACGCAAACGACTTATGACGATTTTTCAGCATGCACAGTTTCCATACAGACTCACATGGACTTGGTGGACGCAGACTTCCCTTGTTTATATGCGAATGGATTTGATCACTGCCGACTGTTACATTGAAGGTGCCACAGAACATTCTGTTTTTCACCGAGAACAGAGTCCAGTTCGCAAATATCGACAGCTTTGCAATCAACAATTAGCATATTTTGAACCTGCGTTGAAAATTTGGTTCCATTTAAACAATTTTTATCAATTCGCTTGTTTTCCACTGCAGCATACCAATTCAGATCAGTTGAGTGCTCTTGAAACCGCTTTTCAGACTACGTACCGACCTCAGTACAATTGGCCGTGGATCAGTTCCCTATTGAAGAAGTTCCACATTGTAAAGCAGAGTTTTGGTCCAGTATTTACCAAGCCGTTCTTGGATCGGAGTCGCAAGTTCTGTCGAAGATATCGGAAACGGACACCTACGGAACAAATCTGTCTTTTGGGACGCAGACTTCATACGTCTGAAGCTAACTTGCTGACTCGGCTGGGATCGGATACAATCGAAAAGTTTCATGTATCAAAATTATTAAGGATTACGCAAACGGATGTCAATTATTTGTTTTTGCTTTGGCGACTGTCTCATCACCTGGGGGAACCTTTTCGTACCAGAAGCCAATCACAACTCAGGTTGATTCTTCAATTCAAAGGAACGGGACCACCACCCCCCAACGTCCCCATGCGCCTACAGATTCTGTCAGATTCAATGCATGATCAAATTAAGCGGTGGCTGTTGGGATTCACTTTTCATCATGCTGTTCAGTTTCCTCCCTTTCACAAAGTACGCGCACCATTTGTTCGTATTCGCAATTGCACATTGGGCCAAGTCTTCTTTACTTTTCGATCAACTTTGACATGGTGGACTCCGGACGACGGACCTCAATGCCAGTGTCATTTGTTTCCAATAGCCATCCAACAACGACCTCGGAAAACTGAACATATTTCGGTATTCGCACATGAATGCTACCCTGATGAAAGCATTTTTCACGAACACATGGCTGAGGAAATCGCAGCTTCTTGGACCAGTTTTCTTCATCACAATACATATCAATTCGAACAATGGTTAATACGTTGGAAATTACCACATTCGCTAATTCAGTATTGGCAAGACTTTCTTCGGACACTGTGGGATGAATTCAAGAAGACACCACACAGGGACAAGGTCAAAGACATATTCGGAACCTTCAACACAAACTGAGTTCCTTTGTGGTATCACCTTCTGATCATTTTCCTCATTCGCTGACATTGCATTGTCCTGTACAATGGCAGATGTTGATGAAACGGACATTCTTGGATCCGACAGTTTTCACTCAATGCTCAGTGCTACCCGTACCTTTGCCGCGTACAATTCAACAGGAGTTACCGAGTTGGATCTTAGAACAGTACAAATGGGGTTTCAAGTTCACATCCTCTCAGCACTGCCTACATCCTTCCCAAACTTTCGCGAGACTTTCAGAAAGCACGCCCAATTGTGGATTACTCCAACGCCTGGTGTCGGACCTTGGGTAGTTCGTTGGCCACTGCTCTTCATGAAATATTACAGGTCGTATACTCTGACTTGCTACAAATCACTGACATTCGATCAGCACTGCAATCTGTAGCTCAACTTTTTTCATGTCAAGACTATACCTATGGTGATCTGTTGCTTCGCCAAGAAGACATGGCAGGTTTTTATAACCAAGTTGATCATGATCGAATGCTTCAAGCCATTCATTTTGCGGTTTGCCGCTTCTGTGAACTTCATGGTCAGAGTCTAACTTCATTTCTAAATGTCCATCAAGAATCACTTGAACGCACATTACGGACGTTTCGAGGATTTTGGAGATCACGGAGCCAGAAATACCGACCAATTCGTCTAGATCATATATATGTCCTTTAAGTCGATTTTTACTGAACCACAGTTATTTTAACATTGGGTCCAGTTTTCCAGCAACATCGTGGTGCTAGTATGGGATCGCAATGGGCACCAATTTTCTGTTCTGCAGTCGCTCTATTACGAGAATGGACCTTTCATACCTCGTTTCGTATTTTCGGCCAAACATGGGTTTCCACCATCGTTACGTAGACAATCGCATTTTGATTCATACTGGACTTGACTCAGCAACTCCGGGAGCTCAACTTTTCTGGCGCTTGGATTTTTACACAAAACCCAATCTATTGGGACATGTGACAGGTGACGAAGCGTTGGGATATCGCTTTGATTGTCAACAAAATTCTATCACGTTGCAACTCCCATGGAACAAACCACTGAGAAACAGTACCAGATGTGGCGTGTCCAGAACTGCGCTTAGTGGACTGGTGGCTCGTGTTCGTTTAATTCTTACGAGTGTGTATCCATGTCGGCTACATCTTCCTCAACTCCAAGATCTTCTTGGTCAAGTATCAAGTCGTGATCCCATTCTTCTTCAAGATGAACGTGCTCGAAAAACCACCATGACCTTCATCCATAGAGTCCATGCGAATTTGAGTGCACATGAAGTGTTCAAGTATGTTCAGTAAAAAGACATGTCATTGTGCGTTATCCATTTGCATATGCTGCTAACTGTCCAGTTGATTTGATTTCCGGTCATACATTCATGCGTTAACTCATCAAAAACATCCTGTCTGCGTGGGTTCAAGGCTTGCTACTGTTTTGATTCTTATGAGCTTGATTCTCAATTCCTATAGGGATTCGAAGCTCATCCATGTTCCGTACTTGACCCTTTTGCACATTTATTCCATCAAACTATCCGATTTTCAGTATATCGATGAAGATGATCCAAAACTGTCCGATCCTCACCCTAAGTCATGACTTGGCCGCATACAACATCAACTGTCCGACCCTCAGTTCGCATTATGATCTGGACGTTGTAATAGTCAGAAGTAACGTTGGTGGTCGTATCAATCGTCGGAAGTGAAGTTGGTGGTCCGCGCCTCAGTCGTTAGTAATCTCGCCGGTACGATCCTGAGAAGGGACTTTGGTGGTCCGACACTTAATTTACGGAATCTGTCAGTGCAACGCGGAGCTCATCATGGTGATTGGATTTCGTTATTTGCGGCTCATGATACCTAGTGTAGAACCCACTAGCGTTGAGCAACTGGTGCAGAAGAATGTTCAGTTCAACTAACGTCATTTTTCAGTTTCTTCCGTTACTGTGCCTTTGTTATCATTGCAGTTTTTTCAGTTATTGTGATCTCTTCATTGGTCCGCTAGGCTCGACTACATGTTCAAAGTGAGAGAAAAAGGGAAACAATTTCTTAGCAATTGCCCTTCGGGGCTTGTGTGTGTGAAAACCGTTATCACATACGGATACATACGGTATACTTTCGGCTATGCAGGGGAGTGGTGAGCAATGATGAAGTCACCACTCAACGAAGACGCTTCATCATTTGCTGTGATATGACGAAGGGACGCCTTTGTCACGTACCTGCATAATTTGAACTGTTGAACAAGCTGTCACCATTTTGTGGTTTATTTTCAGCAAGCTCCTTTCCGATTCAGTTTTCGTTTGCATGAAGGCGACTTAGGCGAACAGGCGACGGCAAGCTCTATATTCATCATCCTCAAACCAATCCTAAGCAGTGTGTGTGCGTCTGTGTCTGTATCTTTGTTTGTGTGTCTGTGTGTGTATGTGTTTCTTTGCTGTCTGTCTCTGTTGGTCTCTCAAATTTTGTGTCTATCTTTGTCTGCTTCTGCTTAGAATCTGACATAGCATTTCTATCTCCTTTCTGCTGATCATCTGCATCATCTTCAATGAAGCTTTCACCTACAATGTCTTTGATACTACTTACAAGAGAGTAACATGGGTGTGTCTGAAAATAGTGTACCCCTTTTTACCCAATGGGTTTGCTGATCATTATCCCTATTAAATGGCTATTTCATTGAGAGTAACATGCTCTTCTACGCTCTCGGGCCGTCAGTTGAAAGCCTCGACGTCAGGTCTACATGGCATGCTGTTCCCTTGCCCCATTTTGGGGCGCTTTTCCATGGGTTTCCGGGTCCCCAAGAGTTGGATGGTGAAAATATGTCAAAATTGAACCCAATCATTGGATGGTTAATAGGTTAATAATAGGTTAATTGGATGGTTAATAATTGGATACCCCAATAATTATAATAATTGGATGATTAAAAACGACAATCTGTGGTCCGGGTCTTCAATTTTGGCCATTTGGATCCATTTCGCACCTCAAGGACTCAAGGGCTAGGTCGGTAGGTCCAAACTAAAGACACCACTGGACGGTGGGCACAATCAGGCTGTTCAAAGCATGGAGCGGCACAAGTAAAAGGTTGCAACAAACCAATGTATAGAAACGTCACATCTGCTTTAGCATGCTTTAGCCTAGTCAGTATTGGAGGAATCCGAACATTTCATTTACAAGTGGGAAAAGTGGGAAACAATCCAGGATTCTGAAACCTAATCCGAAAAGGGCAGCAAACAGCAATACCAGTAGAGTCCAAATGGCCCGAAGATCAGACAAGCCCATTGAGCACTCTCAATCCACTGATGAAATCATCATCATTTCCAGTAAACTTTGTGAACATAGATGATCACAGAACACATAGATGAACAAATACTGTATTAACATAGCATATATCAACATATATGAAGACATTATCTTGAAGGTATGCCCCCTATTTCAAGGAACGCAATCCTATTCCTATCCACTCTCCGATCGATTCCAACTGTGTGCCCCGGCAACGATGGATGTAGTCGTCCAAGGCGCTGATGTCGCTGGACTGCGCAGCACATCGGGTCAAAATGAGGGATCTCAAATAGCTGGATGGTTTTTCATGGAAAATCCATGAACATCCGAAAATGAAATGGATTTGGGGGTAACCCCCATTGCAGGAAACTTGTATCAAATAATATCAAATGACATCAAATGTACTTAGGGGTTCATCTCAGCAAGTGACTTCTAAGCCCAGTTTCTAATAGGGTAAGTAGGGCCAATGTCCAGTTATCACTAGGGTTGTAATCCACTTACTAACTGAGATGAGCCACCAAGTAACAGATTCCAAACCTGATATGGCCACTATCAACCTTGCATACCAGATCATGGAGGATTTAGTTGTGCGAGGTTGCTATCTTTCGTGCAAACCAACCCCTAAAAATGGGGTAAGCATGGGTAAGCGTAAACCATGAAATGCTGGATTTTGACCAAAGTTCAGACCCAAAATTCGGCTGAAACCTTGGTAAGCCCATGTAAGCCCTGGAATAGTTTGATTTCTTGATGTTTCAGCCACACGTTTTGGACATCCGGACACATTATCATCACTATCTCATCTCCCATATTTGCTTATCTACAGGTATTATATAAACACTTGAAAAATGTAGGAGCCGTGTGGGCACTTGCCAATCGTTGTTTCAGCTATCCAAGCTTCAACATTGAAATTCCCCAGTTCTGGTGACTTAATGGGACAATAAAACATAATAAAACGACCCATCTTCAGAAAATCTGGGTTGACATATGCAATTTGTTTGGTATGCCATACAGTAGCAGTAACCCCGCAAAAGAGAGCGAAGCTATGCGCCTGGAGCTCCCGACCACAAGCAGAATAGCGACCGGTCACGATACCTGGGCACAAAAAAAAAAATCGTTGTGCTCTTCGGGAACCGTTTGGGAACATCATTGACGAGGATGAAGCAACAAAAACATATCAAACAACGATGATTTAACATGGTGATGAAAAACCATGATACAGGTGATTAAACCAGCCAAATATATAGTCATTGAAACATCAAACATTTAGATCAAACCAACATACATAGATGGTGACTTAACCGCAACCTCATTGGGTATATTACCCACTACTCAGCATACAAAATCATTGGTGGAGGTGGCGGATAAAACCATCGGGTAGGCTTCGGTAGTCTGACCTAGTCAAAATCCCCATCTTCAAAAAACTAGAAATGGGGGTTTCCCTGGGCAAATTGGATTGCCTAATGGTACATAAGCCAACAATCATGACCAACTACTCACCAATTGATCTGGTACAACTCCCAGACATCTAGCATGAACTCCGAAACAACAAGTTTGCTGGTTTTAACCAACAAAACAAAGACAGGAACCAGGGTATTTCACTCACCAAAACTCAGGATACGCCAACCAAAAACGGATCCGAATTGTTGAAAGAAAGCAGCAGCCTGTAGCCAACAAATGCCAACCATATTTCTTTTCGGCAGTAATTTTATGATGGTGATTACAAACATAACAAATTCAGTCCGCTTCAAGATGATTCAAGGCCACTGTATCCAGGATGTCGAAAACGACAAACCCCTCTGTGATTCCATTGGGACTTGTCGAATTGGGACCAGAATTTTCAATCCCCATTTGGGAACCCCAGTTTTTGCAGCTTATCTCGCGAACTGTTCCGTCGGAAAGCATTATTTTTGGTTGCTTGCTTCATTTCTCAACTTGTGTTGGTCAAATCGCCATCTGTTACCCTCTGGTATACGTTTACATAACTCTGGAAAATCACAATTTTCAATGGGTAAATCCACTATTTCTATGGTCATTTTCAATATAGCTATGTTAGTCATTACCAGAGGGTACGTAAAACGATTCAGTGGTGAAATTCCTGGGTTTGGATGTTGTCCCCAAAAAAGATGTCAGGGATCATCAATGTGGAAAGCAAAACTTCAACATGAAACCAACAAAGCAAACATAGGATTTATTTCGGGATTTGTTATATCCGAAATTTTGGTTGGAGAATTTCCCATCCATATTATATATATACATAATATATATATAATATGAATTAGCAGAATTTCCAAATGTTTGGTCATTGGTGATTCCATCACCATCAAATCGAAGGTCAAATCCATCATTTTTCATGGATCAATCATGTATCCATCCATATATTTCATGGTGAAACCCACACTGTTGGATAGTTGAATTGCTAAAAAAAGGTTACCCTCTGGTGAACTAACATAACTATGGAAAATCACCATTTTTAATGGGAAAATCCACTATAAATGGCCATTTTCAATAGCTATGTTAAATTACCAGAGGGTAAATCATGTTGAATCCAGCAATTTGAACAGCGGTCCCAAGTCGTGGCACAGGTCATGGCCAGGAATTTGCCATCCACCAAGCGATGTGGTGTCGATTTCGCGGGATCCACGCGCAACTTGAAGGGTGGATATGGCCTCGGTCTGCAGAATCAACTGCAATTTTGCTGAGTATTGGGTAATGATTGGGGAAAAACATGGATCAGATATAATAATAGCTGTCATATGTTTGTTTATGAAATTTTATGTATATATATATATTAATATTAATATACTGACGGTTTGTCAACATGTTTTCTTCTGGTTTGGTTGATAAATCGTAATTCCTTGCGTGCCGCTTCTTGTTTGGTTTTTTAAACTATGACACTATGACTTATCTAAACAGATCTAAATAGTCTGAAACTCTGCATTTTATCTTTCACGTTTGAAACCGTAGCTAAAACCTGCAGTGAATGCCTAGCACACGTCTATATGGAGTGGGTGCCGCTGCTAATTATTAGTCGTGGAACTGGAATAAATTTTCATCTGCTGCGGGGTTTGTCGTTGCCTTTGCTATCACTGTTGCTCTTGTCAAACAAACAAACTATAAGTTCTCTGGTGGCGACTGGGTCGCGGGTCAGCCAAAGCCGTTTTTTGAAACTTTTGCTAGCGCGTTGCTAGCAGGGATCTAGCTGGTAAAACAACGCACAAATTCCCAAATTTGAGCAACAACCTTAATCAAAAATATAGTAACATTGTTGACCAGCACAGAAATTCACTAAGACATCCTTGGGTTTAAGGAGCTGAGTGTGACATCTTAACTTTTCATGTTAAAATAGGAAGCAGTCAGGAACACATTCAAAAATATATATCCTTGTACATGGGTGTGAAAAAAACCTAGCGCAAACCTAGCGGGTTTGCTAGCGCTGCCCTTCAGAATTGATGAATTTAGTTGCGTGCCGCCTCATAATGAAGAGGAAAACCACTAGATCCACACTAATTATCAACCACTGGTACAAAATATTGGTCAACTATTTTTGGCAAATGGTCATGTATATAATTACAGCATATATATATATATATTAGATAGGGATTGTATCATATCGTTTGTTCATGACTTACTGGGATGCTCCCCCAGGTGGGAAAAATGTTCACCGAGAAGTTTGGCAAATTTTGTCAGCAAAAAAGGGGAAATTCAAAAAACAGACAAAAAAGTGGAATTCACCCCATCAAAAAAGGGAGACGAGTCTCTCATCTGCGGTATTTGCGGGACCCCTAGTGGTGGGATTTGTTATTTTGTTCGAAAAAAATGCTCTGCCATCCATGAATCACAACAACTCACCTCTCACATGGGTGTCCTATCTTTGAAACTTCCGCCGCCGCCTTGTGCGGTCCTACTAACCACCAAAACTGGGATCTGATTTGTCCGATACGACCATCAGACTTGGAATTTTGACTCAGCGTGAACAATGGACAAAGTGCTATATTGTTCTCCGTGATTGTGACCTTGAAAAATGAAGGTGCAACCAACACAAAGCTACCTCCGGCCACACCCTTTTTTTCACGCTCCATCTTGGTTGGACAAACAAATCCTACGAAGAAAATGAGGTCCCTTGTGTCTTCGGAATTGACCCATGCCTTCTGGTAATCAAGTATTGCAGTGGACAACCCATGAACACCGCAACTTGTGACTGGAACTGCATCCATAAATGGATATGTTCATGCTTTTGATTGCCAGATTGGACTGACTAATCATGATTAAACCTTAAAGGATGTATATATTTTTCGATATTTTTCAGCATCCAAAAGCCAGATATGAGGCTTGAATAGGCTTGAGGCTTCGACAGCAAAGAAGTTGGAAAGCCGGACAATGGACACAAGAGTGGCGAAGTTGGACGGGTCCACCATCGCACCTGAGCACCACATTTCTGTCAAATGGAACCAGCGTGGAAACTTGAGGTGCTTGGCATTATAACATATTATAACCATAATACAACTGGGGTTTAAATATGGGTTTATGGTGATAATAGTTTGATGGGTTTATAGTTGTGAATCAATAAAAAACAAGTAGGTGGCACGAATTAGTGGGATTTGAACCAGAAGCTACTGTGAGAGAAAAACAACGGCAAAATGGTAAGTGGAATCGGGTGTTTACTATTTGGGTCTGTCATGGTCTGTCTTTTCGGATGACCCCAAAATTCTCATTCTAGTGGTTCGTCATTCATAATCTTCACATATCTTCACCAAGAAACTTGCAATTTGGATCAATTTTGGCGATATCCGGGATACAAACCATTTTCAAAATCCGCTGACTCCAGCCATTGTGGTCCACCGGACCACCCGGGTCACCCTTCAGCAACCTGAGTTCCTCACACTACCTGGAGCTTTCTCCTTTCCCTGGGAACTTCAGTGAACTTCAGTGAGCGAACAGAGAAAAAGAAGAGGAATCATTTATGATTTGAATATCATTGAATATCTTTATCTTGTCTGCACATCATTTGTGATTCTTGATTCTGTGTGGCTCTTAGGTAGTTACATTGGTTGTCCTAGTCACATGTGGTACAGTCATGTCAAGGATGCCCAAGGAGTGCTGGAAGATCTCTATATACCTGGCTGGATTTTGGAATTTCCGCAGTCAGTGGTTAAGATCCACGACTTGCTTGTATGTCAAACAAAATTCAAAATTCATGACTTATTAATTGCATCCCGAAATGGATAATGTATGATAAAACACGATAACATGATATTTCAATAAGGATGGCCTGGATATGTCGGTCTTCAAAACAGTGACCGGAAGCCGGCCCCATTTCTAGTCATGGGCCATCATGTGGAAATATGTATGCTATCCCCAAATCCATGGGACATAAATTCAAGCCCCATGTAATTGCTTGTTACATATACAATATAGACTATAGACTATGTATATATATATATGACAATATATATATATGACAATATATATATATGACAATATATATATGACAATATATATATATATATGACAATATATATATATGACAATATATATTTTTAATATTAAATTATATAATATCTATTATAATATATATATATATTATAATATATATTATATATTATATACTATATTATATTATATTTTATATTAAATATTATATTATATTATATATTAAATATTATATACTATATTATATATTATATATATTAAATATTAATTACTATATTATATATAATATATTATATATGATATATTATATATTATATATTCTGTACCATATGTTACATATTATATATTATATATTACATATTTCATATTGTTTACTATGTATTATATATTAAATATTATATATTATCTATTGTATATTGTATATGTTATATATCATATATTATGTATTATGTATTATATATTATATATTATATATTACATATTATATATGATATATGATATATTATATATTATAGATCATATATTATAGATCATATATTATATATTATATATTATATATTATATTATATATTACATATCATATACTATATATTACATATCATATACTATATATTACATATATATATATATACACACTATATATTATATATTTTAGATTAATTATAATAGTTGGTCACCTCTACCCATCTGCAGGGGTTGATCCCCGTTCCCGCGCCTTGCCCTTGCTTTTGTCCTGGCTCAGTTTCCATCTCAAGGGCTGCCGCGGGATGGTCTCATAGGTTCCACCGTTCCACCCCATTTCCTCACGGTTTCCGTATCATGACTTCTTTTTGTGAACAAATTGATCTCAACGTCTCAAAGCGTACAAACATGATCAAACATGTATATATTGTCAAACCCTCACACATATGTCCAAATTTACCTGGAATCGTGGTGCCTGGTTCCGGTTCCGTCTGGTTGCCTGTGAGGTTGGTAACTGGGCCAGTTTCTAATATACAGGCAACTGGACGCGTCGGGGCGTTGGGTTATAGTTTCACGGTTTCCGCTGTTTCAGTCAAATTTCCACGTTGCACAAGGTTTCCGTGGAAGAAACACTTTTGATCATACCACTGTCATACCACCGCCAAAACCAAGAAGCGCCTGAGTTCATTCCCTGTGGAGACCATCCAATGACCCTCCTTGCCCTGTCCCGCTGTCAATTATGTCCTTTTGAAGAAGGGTGGTATACCAGTGACCAATCATCAATCATTGCTGAAGCATACAATGTTCGTGAACATGGGGATTGCGGACAAGGCTCAAATAGCCTTTTTGGGTGATGAAGTGTCCATTCTGATGGTTCCAATCCAATTCAATTGTCAATGGGCGGTCAGATCACCCGGTTCTAACGACGTCCTGCCCCAGCATCTCTTTCAACACCGGTTCCAAAGCAACTTCGATCTCTGCTTCATCAAACTCCGGGGACCTGGCTTTCACCGGAAGGCTCGATCAGTCAAGGTCATCTCGCAAAAACCCTACCCTCCGGACCCTCCGGTAAGCCAAAGTGGCGGTGGAAAATCCACCATGTTAACCCATTTTGGCAATTTTGATCAATTTTGTATACCTTTCCATGGTCCAGGGATCATCGAATCATCGCGCATGCATTCGGCACCCAGAAGCTGTGAACCCCCGACAGTTTTCCATTGCCAGGTTTGATAAAGGGTAAACCATCTGGAGTATAATGACAAAGCAAAAATAAATCATGTGGGGTCTGAAACTAGGATACCCCTAAATCTGATGGGTTAGAATGGAAAAACACCATCAATTTGACGGGTTGATCATGGTTGATCCCAAGTTCTTAACTCATTCTAACCCATGAAATTCATCTGATACCCTTAAACATCTTAAACATCATATTTTTCTCATTAAAAATGAGCGTTGATCCACTTCCGGGATCCCATATGGCGCGGCCACGCTCGGCATCCAGACCAGGGCTGCACGAACTCCTCCTGCTGAGACTCCAGGTGTTGGTTTTGGAAAACTACTCTTATAGACCAACATTATTGTGATTTATGGTGATTTCATGTGATTTCTTGAATATTTTGTTGGCAACATTTAGGAAACATTGCCGATGTTCTATAATTTTGTCGGTAAGTTGCGGCAGCTCACCGTTCTTGGGAATGGTTTTGCCTAGCATCAACAAATATGGTGACATAGCCACTTCTTATTGATGGCAAGGAGTTCTCCAAAACATGGTTGTCACGCAGTACCAGTAGTGCACTGTGATGGGATCAACGGTAACGGGAACTAGGCATTCTTAGTGAACTTACCACGCAGGTACTTAAGCATAGAACATCTATACACGCATACCCTCCCTATAGATCTAAATTATTTCAGGTACTTAACCACCTAATGCATACCCCAAATACTTCCTCAGAAGGATCCATAGAGCCTAATTATATATATAATATCATATATATCATATAATATACACTATATAATAATATATATGATATAATATAAGATAATATTATATATATAGTATATATATATATATAAACATTCTATAGTATACAAAATAAATATACACTATGTATATATATATATTATATACACTATGCATATATCTATATACTATTATATATAATACACACTATGTATATATATATATATATATATTAACTATTATATAAAAATGTGTATGTATATATTTACGTATAATTACGTATATCTTATTGGCGGTCCCCTCCCCAAACCCACAGGATAGCGTTGAAAAGGGCGATTTTTTGGGAGGACTTGACTTTCGCACAACTCCGTGATGACATGGATGTGTCAGATGTCCTTGGCGATCAACCGGTTGAACAGTTCGCCATTACATAATCCATATACGAACCATGGTGCTGGTATATTATGGTATATTTACAAACCTGGGTGATTTATGTTGGGCAAATGTTGGTAAATATTCCAGCACCATGGTTCGTATATGGGTAATGGGAAACAAACATGAAATACTGGTTTGTTCATAGGGATTCCCCGTTCTTGGATGAAATAATCCCCAATATATGAAGGGTGATTTTCATCCCCGAACTAATCATCAACCAACAGGGGAAACTTGAACACTGCTCATGTGATTTCCGGGTACCCATTTTCAGACACATACTCACGAATGATCCTTCACAAAGCTTCAGACCCGTCCTTTTCTCCGCTCGATTCTAAGCATGTCCAGCCAAATGACTTTGGCTTTCACAGATTTTGGACAGTTACTGTCGCATGAAGTTCTTTTGAAATATTACCCGCAGAAAGCTTGGACTTATTGAGGAAAATGGCTCCAAACATGTTGCCAATTAGCTGGGTGAGCACATGAGACGTCTGGCTTCGTGATCATCTTTACATTGGTTGCTACGATGCACATGTAAACATCATCATTGAATCATACGTTTACATATGTCGTATAGAATCATATGACATCAAGTCAACCCATTTTGCGCATATGCACCACAACACATCTTCTAAAATGGATGCATTTGCATGCTTTGACTCAGTCTGTGAAATTTCAAACGTCTCACCTACCTGAAGTACGCTCATGAAATTGGTGGATTCAATATTTTTTGGCCATCTACACTTCCTGCTATGCCCACAAAAAAAATGTGCATCCCCTGTTTGTCATATTGTACTAATGGGCATAAGATCCACAATCTTTCTGACCAGTGGTACCATGTGTTCCCAGTAGACGTTGGGTTTTTCCAGCAAACCATGTCAAATTACCAGAGGGCCAGCCTCATCCTCAAATGTCTGCGTCCTCAGTGGGTAGGTTCAACTTCTGGATGAACACGATTAGGGGCTCTACAATTCACACGCGACCGCGATGTCTACATTCATGTAGAATTATGTAGACTTCATATACAGTATTTCCACCTTAGGCCCTGATCCGTTTTATGTATATCTATGAGACTCTATAGGGTTATCATCTTTCAGATGTCATATTCCCATGATTCCCATATATTCCCATGATAATCCCATGAAAAATCACTATAGTATGGTTTATAAAATCCCATTAAAATCCCCAGAAAATCCCCATGAACGGATCCCCATGGATCAGAAATATCAATGCACTGGACATGTGCAAAACACACACTGTGACGGAACAAATCTCCAGAGATCATGTGACATCTGGGGCCCTTTTACTACAAGCTTCAAGAAAATCCTATGGATACATATATGTATATATAATATGAAAATATATAATAAGTATATATAATATGAAAAAAAAATATATATAATATGTATATATATATATAACATGTATGTACATCTATATGGTAGATTCCTTTCAATTTTCCTCCAATTGAAAGGTATCAGCTTTCAGGAATCAATGGAAAAGCCACTTCCCTGGGATCTGCGACGCTTGGGCGGTTTTTGCACTCGTGGCAATGGACCAATCCCCATCCAGGTCTTCTGCACGTGCTGCCTGGCGGAATTCCATGGATGTTGTACAATGAAACAACATCTAGAAATCAAGTTGATATATGTAATGTGTATAATATATATATGTGTGTATGATGGACATAGATATGAGGATGTTTGATTCTGATTCCTGGAAGGTAGTCCTCTTTTCTTTTTGGCACACCTGGAGTTTTGAGAATCTTTCCAGGAGTTGTGATGGTGGTCAACTAATAATAGCTCCTTGTTTCTAGAGATTTTGGTAGATCTCCGACATTGAAAAACAGCTCAAGTGCATTGAAGTTGAATCCTGGCTACGGACTTAGCCTTGCTACTGTGGACCTTGATTCCACTGGGAAGATAGTAGTGGATTCTGAAAATGGAGGGCCATTTTAGCATAGTTTTCAAACGGGGGGGAGATCTTGAATCTGCCCCAAGCCCAGCTTCAGGCTGATGGAGTCACTGCCAAAAAACTTTGGATTTTTTCTCCATGTTTTCTGGTTTCACCATGTTTGTTGGGAAAAGTCCCACATTTTTGTTGCACAACAATCCATGCTATTGCAACTTCCTCAAAGGATCATCATCCTCTTCACGGTGTGATCAGGTAGACAGACTATATAAATGAAACAGTACACCCTGAACAAATAAATGTAACCACTAAAAGACACTACTTCCACCCAGAGATTCATATTCCAAAACCAGTTTTGTCCATTGTTCGACGGGGAAGCTGCTCCTGTTGCTTTGCCTCTTGATCTAGATACATTCTCTTGCCGGTTATACCCCCTTTGCAAACAAAAACACATATATAAAATTATATAAATATTATTTACTGTAATGTATATATGTATAATTATACATATACACACGTAATATATATATATACATATAGTATATAATGTATATTATATATACATTATATATATATATATTGTACATTATAGATATTATATAAAATATATAATATAATATAAATGTAACATGATACAATATAATATGCAATAGATAATATATAATATAGTATATAATATCTAATATTTAATATATAATATAAAATATAAACTATATTATATATAATATCATATAGTATAACATAATGTAATATAAAATAATATATATATATAATATATATAAATTACAATAAAATTATATATATATAATATAATATGTAATATAAATTTTAAAATATATAATATATAACATATATAATATATATAATATATAATATAATATATAATATAATATATAACTAACATGTAATATATTAAAAAAATAAGATATAATATATATATAATATAAAATATATTTTTTTTAAAAAAAATATAATATATAATATATAATGTGATATATATATACTATATAATATATAATATAATATAATATATAATATAATATACTATATAATATAATATACTATATAATATAATATACTATATAATATAATATAATAAAACACAATATAATACGTATAATATAATATAATACAATATAATATAATGTAATACAATATAATACAATATAATACGTATATTATAATTAATATAATACGTATAATATAATACGTATAATATAATATAATATAATACGTATAATGTAATTTCATATAATAGATTATAAATAAAATAACATATGATCTGCAGTAATATATTTGTTCATATCCTCACATTTGCTGCTGGTAACGGACGAAAACAGGACTCAGTTTTTGTCCACTGTTCATAGCGAACCTACTTATGTTGTTCCAGTATGTTCCAGTCATTAGCGGATATATAACATGACCATAGTTGTAGGGCTTATATCCCAACTTATGAAATTTTATCATGTTTTATCATGTTTTATCAACACAACTGCAACCCCGAAGTAAACTCCGGTGGCAACCCCGGCATGGCACCGGAGGCGTGGCTGGCTCGTCGGTTGAACACCTGAAGTTTTCTTTTGAGGACTGGCTTTGCCGAACGTGTGCGGGGGCAAATGGGATTTCCAGCGTTGGCGTATACAGGATGTATCGGTATGCATGTATATATATATATATGCTATATATATATGCTATATATATATATGCTATATATATATGTATATATTATAGATGAGATGATGTAGATGTGTATGGATAGACCCACACACAGACACATATGTATATAGAAATCCAACCACTATACACATGTCTGTCACAGTGGGATGATATCAATTTCTGCGAGTCGAATGGGGATACACTGGAGGCTATTGTCCCCCCCCAGACAAGTCTCTTGCTGTCCCTGCCCTAGCTCAGCGGAACAAAACAAACTCAGCCATAAGAGCTATGCCCAAAGGCCTTGTTCCGATCAAATCTTCATTTATTCATGTTTAATTCATTTTAATTCCCTCTATTTGAGAGCTATTTATGTTATAGCAACCCCCTAATAGATAGAATGGTGGAAAAACCTGGACATATGTATTAAATATCATTCATAACCTCCTGGAAACGCTTTTCTATCTTCTTGGGGACGGTTAGAAGTATTGTTAAATGCTCCATATGGATGCCCCCAATTATTGTGGGTCAAATCTTTATGATATATCCATGGTCAATGAATAAGCACCACAAGACCTGCCTGGTACCAACGGATTCGGGATGCCATCTTGCCAAGTTCTCCTTGGAAAAACCTGCCAGCTGTTGAAATCTGTCTGGTCATCATCCCACAAAAAAGCGGTGAAACCACCAGTCTGGTCATTTTTACAGACATATAAACCTCCAAACAAAAAGAAAATAATCAACCAACAAGCTACCATTCTGAGCAGAGTGAGATCAGGATCTAAGATCCCGGGACTTGTGGTTAGAAACCTGCCAGCTGTTGTACTGCCTCAAAACAGCTTGCCTTGACATCTTCTCAATCTTAGTCCTCAACTTCTCTGGCCTGACCCTATATCTTCACTCTCTAGTACTTTCAAATAGCAATGGAATTTCACCCCCATCTCTCATGTTTTGTTACTACATAAACAAAAACTGCTTGAAATAGTTATATCGTATACATATATATGTTATTTCCTTGTGGAATTCCTTGGACCATATTGAAACCTATGGTGACGAACCCCGGCCTTCGACCTCGATCATAGCCTCAGGAGAGTTGACTCTCGGCAGTGAGGCCACGATGGAGTACCATCAAACATACGGGTTTTACACAGTTTAAGCATCCGGAAATGTACTGTAAATAATTATAAATACATACCCAATATTACCCAATCAAATCCCAATCAATATTCAATCGTAAACCATTCCCCCTTCAATTGCAATTCTGGGAGTATGCCCCATTGACACATCTTGGCAAGAGTCAACGGCTCAAAGCAATCAAAAGAAGATCTAGGTGCACCAACAGGATTCAGGAGCGGCGTCAGTGTGGCATACAGTAATTCCCAAGAGCAAGGCGCAACAAAATCAAGCATCATGTTAACTATGCTTTGGTTCCAGATAAGCTGTTTTCTGGGAATTTCGGCCAAGTCGAGGTTATGCGTCTAGGTTTGTCTGAAAATATGGTATCCACCAAAAATGCGGGTGAATGCATCATCATGTTCCCCCAAAACTTGCTATTTTGAGAGTTGATTCCCTCATTTTCAGACACACCCAAATATCATAGCTATCAATCCCATGATACCAATCCCAGTATATCTATATATATCCCCTATATATCCCCATCACTTTTAGAGCTTTCCATAGCTTTCCTATCCCTTTTATACCCATCAAACCAGTAAAATCTCGAAGCCAACAACTCAGACCCCCTGCCGGCTCGGTCACCAAGTCCTGGAGAAGATCTCGGAGGCACTTTCCTGGCGACGGGCGACCACAACGTTGCTGATGGAGGGGGGAAAATATGCTGATAACATAAATATAGATTAAAAACAGACATGAAGAATAACAGTTCTGAATTATGATGATATTAATTATATTAGTGATCAATAATAATATGATAATGCATAAAGGATGAGAATCATCCATAATGTTATTGATAGTGATAGTGATAATAGTACTCATTAATAATTAATCATGATATTATTGAAAACAACAACAACAACAACAAACACAAACCACAAACAACAAACAACAAACAACAAACAATAAACAACAATAATGATCATAATATCATAATATCATAATGATAATAATCATAATGACAACTAATAATGATCAACAATGATAATCATAACGAACATCGATGGCTGAATAAGGGGGACACTATCGACTCAGCAAATCCAGCTTAGATGATGGGGCATTTTCAACCATGCGCAATGAATGTTGGGTAGTTAAAGTAACATCTTGTATATGATATATGCATACGATTGCATACATATGTATGTAGTTATAGATAGATAGATATATATATATACACTATATATGTTAACATGTCACGATTAACCATAAAAGATATGAGATCCCCAAAGAACGCCAATCATATTCTTACAAACTCACTATACATTGATAGGAAACGGCAGAAATACATTGACCTTTGTCAATTCCAATCCTAAAATTTAGTTTTTTGGGGTACCAAGTTTTGAAACCAAAGTGATAAATGGGTGTGAAGATCGCCTTGCTGGGGTAGATGTATTGCAATGCTCTGAATTCTATTTTGTCCAACACTGCAAAAAAAATCAATGGTCATTACAATCATGTCAAAGTAGCAGGGTTTCGAGCCTCCAGATTCTGAAAAGGTTTTTCAGTGTCTCCGGACTTTTGTATATCGATAGTGTTTACCCCCATCACTTCCAGTTTTCCAACTGTTCTATCAATTTGGGGCTGCTATTATGTGCTGACCAGGCTGTGAGAAATGATGATAAATGTCAACAGCAAATGGGTGTTGATCATCAAACGTGAAAATTCAAACAACTGATCATATTAGAGTAAACCGACTGGTCCCGTGTAGTAGTTTATTTAATGTTTTGTTTCTTGTGTTTTAGTGGAGTCTATAAAATTCTGTATATATATATGCATGTTTTCATGTTATCATTTTGCTGGAGGAAGAACACTTAAATATTTTAAGACAGATCTAAGCTGAATCATGTAGTATCAATAAACCGATCTTGTGGTTATGAGTGTGTTCACATTTTCGATACTGTCTAGGACCAGGATGCCAATTGACGTTGTTTTTTGAGGATGGGTTGAAACAATCAGTCAGAAAACAATAAGACACCTAGCAAAAGTATAAACACAAGTTGATGAATATCAGGGGTTCCTGTGTCGTCGAATTGCATTGTTCTCCATTGTTGTTGCCTCTCCGGCGTGATTTCATCAATAGTTTTGGAACAAGTTGAAGCAGCCAACCAGTTGCAAATTAACAGAACTCAATTTTGACAAGGGGATTATCTGACAAAGCCATTCGCCTTACCCGCCTTACAGAATAATAATTCGTTCTTGAGTCAGGAGGTGTAGTAAATCCCCAATGGCTTGGTGAGAAGCGCATGTACTTGACAAATCAGTTTTTTTTATACACCGGTATCTTCAATCTGCCAATCTTGCCCTTTCGTTCACATCCCAAACGTTTTGCTTGATTGGCCTGGAGGAGGAGGAAGTCCAGGGGGCGGCACGAAGGTATACCTGCTGGTGACACCACTGGGGACAGTTGAGCCACCTCACTGTTTCACAGTGGAAGTCAATGCGGATAATCCCATTTTTATCCATTTCTATGATTGACAATGATTGCAAATATAGGAAAAATTGAGACCAGCGCTGATCCTTCGCCCTGAAATATCAAGTATTACTGAGCCATTTCGTGGTGCGGATTCGACGTCAGACCCAAAGGGTTGGACCCTAGTGAATCTTTGAGTGAAAATGGGAAATCGGGAAACTAATGGGAACCATATCATCCATATTTTTTTTGAAACTACAGCATAACATGAACCAGTTCTTACCCCATGAAAAACGCCCGCTGTTCAGATCTGGGATTTGGACGCCCGTGAAAAACATCCAGCCCTGAGGTCGTACGGCTCAAGAGAATTGCTGCACGTTTCAAGGCGATAGGCTCCTAGGTCCGGGCGCAAATTCAGCTCAATGATTTGGGCCGAAGCATTGGGGCATTAAGGATGAAACATGCGTGTAACCATGCCTGTTCAAGCCATAAAGATTGAGGATATTAAATGATATTATTAACATTATGCAAAACAGGGGACGTGAGCCACGTGGCCGGGAAATGCTTGGGAATCTTGAATCCCTATGTATCATATATGTTTATATCTATATATATCATATCTTAGGTGTATATATATATATATATATATCATATCTTATGTGTATATATACATATATATTATCATATGGGGGTTGTCCTAAATTACTGTTCCCACAAAGGCCTCTTGGGCCGAGCTTGCGCCAACCTTGCGCGTTTCTTGCGCGACCACACTCCCGGATCACTTTCATCATTTCAGTTGTTTTTCATCATTATTCTCGTACTTGTTTTCGAATGTTAAATATTTAGTATTCACTTAGTATTTCGTACTGGGAAGT
>CAMXCT020003766.1:0-54731 GCA_947184155.2 Cladocopium goreaui
CAACGGAACTCTTACTAGGACGAAGCTGGATTAGACATGACCTTCTTGCATTCGTATTTCGACTGTGTAAAATTGCACCACTACTTGACCCGGGTGTAAGTATCCTTGTTTCTGCATTAGGGCTATTTCTGCGAAAGGGGGGAAAGGTTCATGAACTTTACATTGAAACTCCGCCGGCAGTGAACAGGCAAACACACGAAGTTAGGATGCTATGGCAAGCGTGGGCACGTGTCGTTGGAGAAGATGTCCTAACAAGAGCAGTGTCAGGAAGTGGTACAATCAAACAACGAATAAACGCAGTCAAAAAATGTGTGCTCCATCACATGATGCAGCTAGCATCTCACTATATTCGTAATAAGGTGCTAACAGCAGGATGGACGGGAGGAATCAGCTGGGCATGGCTCAGCCATGCTTGCGAGGCCAACAAGCGATGGATTCCTAGCATTACTAGGTTCACCTTGTTACGCTGGGCGGTCAATGAGGATGATGATGAGTGGTTAGCACGACGTGGCCAAAGCCGGCAAAAAAAACGTGCTCTCTGTGCTAACTTTGGCCGCGCATACCCACTTGGCGGCTATCAAACCGCAATTTGTGAAACATGTATAGTAACCAAACAATTGACGGCCTTCACGACAGACTCCCTTGAAAGACTGCTGGAGGCATCACGCAGAGTACTCCCTACACAAGAAGAACTACCAGCAAGTGAAGACTGGGAAAAATGCATTGCATGCTCAAAGGGAGACAATACTGTAGGACATTGGATTCGGTGGTGTGTTGTACCTATCAGCGCTTTAAGAAGCCTGACAGGAGATGATTCAATACTGTCGCTGGCCGAAGGATCAAGGAAAAGCGCTAAGCACTTAGCAATAGCATCGCGAGTTGTTCATCAATTCTGGTTGCTACTACGGGAATCAGGTGCAATGAGACATCAAATCTCTGCACCCCTCACCCCCATGGATACCTGGATACATAACCTCGTGCAAAGGGTACAAACAGAACTACCCCTGGACCTTCGTATGCAGCATATAAGGACGCAGTCAGCTTCCGCCCACTGCTCTGTTAATGACTCGCTACTCTCGTGCTGTGACAAACCCCCCCTCCACATTTCGTGTGCTCTTGCCCCAGCTCGAGTGTGCTTTACTCGTGAAGCAGTGGAAGCTAATCAAACATTTGCGGTCGTCCCCTTAGGCTCTGAACCACTGCATTTAATCCAGCAAACCATCCAGGTCGGAACAGGAATTTCCCCAAATGTCTCGCTCTCCACTTTCCAGTGTGAGTGTGGGGACTATCATTGCCGTATTACGGCATTACAGCCTATAGGCACCGATGAAGTGCTCAGTAGCTGTCTCAATTCTGACAAAACAACACTACTAGTCCAATTTGACGGGTCCTGCCATGCTGATACGGGCACAGGTGGGGCGGGCGCCGCTCTCTTAGAACTCCAACGAGAAGGACTAACGTTGCTCAAGTGGAGGGCTGTTGCACTACCTAGCTGCCCAGACAATATCTTTGCTGAGGCGGTGTCAGCTAATCTCGCTACAGACCTTTTGTGTGAAGAAATGGTACACAGAAGCTACGCAGTTGACCAGGCCTACTTACAAGGGGATATTCTCCCCATCGTAAAACACTTAGCCTTTGCAGGACGCTTTCGTAGGATCGACCTACAGCCTATTATACAGCAAATTCGCCGGAAACAATCAAGGTTTTTTACCATGGAAAATGGGTATACCGCCCAAGAGAAGCCAACATACTCGCAGACTACCTTGCTGGAGTAGCGAGCCGAGCGGCACAGGCCTTCCCAGCTCATATAAGCGAGCCTACCGAAATCGCGGTTGAAGCGCCCTATCAGTTGGCCATGCGATCAGGAGCTATTGTACTGGAAGAGAGGCCGCGAGGTGTTACGATCCTATTACTTACCGAAGTCCCGAAGGTAAGCATAGAATTGGTAAGTAAATTTATGATGCAAACTGCCAACCAGCAATACCGCAAAGAGGTTGAGACCTATTTAGCGGGCACTGCCAATCTCACGAAACCCCGAATAGTAGAGTATACAGCTTCTGCAACAGACTGTCTGGGCCGACTGTATGGCAGAGGTCCCTGTGCTCAAAGACTGCCACGAAAAGTAAGATTACTCCTATTTGGAAATACGCACCAGGAAGTTGACATGGTCGGCGCTTTCTACGAAATCATGAGACGACTCCTTCGCAGCAGTCACCTCCCACGCATAGTAGATCTGAGAGCGATACTTATGGATCTGCTGGGGTTAGTACCGCTGAATCAGCGGTTTGCCGTTGTCAAGCGACATCCACTAATTGTAATGAATGCAGGAGCAAGCGAAGCGTGTTCTAAAATTGAAAGCGAACACCATATCACATGTCCTCCAGCATTACATCACCTCAGCCTTCAAATTGAATCAGCCACGCAAGCTCTAGTTAACAATCACCTGCCAGTAAAGAGGCCACAATATGCTACTCATGCCAGAGGTGCTACTTTTCGAACTCTAGAATGGTATGAAGAACATATTATGATCTCTTACTACAAGGAACTAACGAGAAGATGTCACATAACATCAGCGATCTGGCTTCATGATGGACTCTGGCTCCCAAAAGAAATCTCTCCACATTTACTCTATGAAGCTGAACGGGCAATGCTCCATCAATTACAGCTAGATTCATGCGATCCCCCCCTTTTCAGTTTACGTGAACTCGCCGCAGATGCTCAGGCGCTTATACAAACTCTCGAGGACGTCACCGCGGCCACAAATCCCTCCCCCCTTCCACGTACCGAAAGAAAAAGAAACATCGAAAGTGAGCTATTTGGGACGAGACCCATCCGATGGAACACACAAGCACCAACATCGGGCTACAATACCTTTACGGAACGCATGGCCAAACGGCGTAGAGCAACCTAAATACCCTTTCTATGTACCTCAGCCGAATAACACACACTAGGGTAGTCGGTTTTCGGTATTGTCAGGCTTATCGAGCCCCTCAGTCCAATGAGTTTGCTAAGTGCGGTAGAACTTGCTATTTGTTGTCATCTTCTTTGATTGATCACCTTTCTCTGCCTAACTACTATGAGGCAAGGCATAATCGTACAGCTCATGAGCCGTTTTATTGCTCACAGGCAGTTAATTTTGTATTCCATATCTCTGCCAATGGGCATGGAGAGCGAGAGACCTAGACAAAAACCACTGCCATGCTCAGCGAACCTGTTATCCCATCAAGTCACTCAGTTACGAAAAGATCTGGCGAAGGCAACTGACAATGCAAGCCTAGCCGGTGTGGGCACTGAAAATGCTGTCAATCAACTGAAATTGGCATTAAGGGCGCTCGATCAAGCACTAGTGCTCCTGGCAAACGAAGAAGGGAATCACGTAGTCTCAACACGAGAATCGTGTGAAGAACAGGCTGACCGGAAATCTTTGACTGCCATTGATCGAGCAAAAATCTTTCAGAGATGGGAGGCAAGTCGGCGGCAAGAAAAGCACGGCAGGCAACAAAGTCGGAGTTCTGTGAAGCGGAAGTTGGATGAATGAGCTGACTTATTACTGCATATCGTGTTTGTGCCACAAAAGAGTCATCAGTGCGAAGACAAAATGATTGGTCAACTGAGTGGTTTTTCTTGCCAGTTGAGCACTACTCCTCTCTCCCTCTCTGGCTTCAAAACTAGGTAGCGAGATTATACCTGGCACTCTATATATTGACCTCCCTCCTGTTGTTTCTCTCTATCTGGTTTAATTCGATTGTGCCTGTCTTATTCACGTCTGTGCTCCCTTGTTCCATGAGCCACACTCAAACTACGTATTTGATCGGTGGTACCGAATGTCGAGGCTTCTATGCATATCCCACTGTTTGGCTCCTCAGTAGCGGTATTATGCAGCAACTGACCATGCTTGTGAATTTTCCGTCTACCTCATGATTTTTTGCTAAATTCTCCTATAATCGTCCATGGGGTAATTTCCTCCCTAACTATGCAATGGACCTTCATAAGTATGTATCGTTTTCACTTTCTAAGATTGTACAGGGTACTTCTGTCCAAAGACGTGACAGGGGTCCCTCACATAAACAGTCATTGGACTCCATTGGTCTCGGAATTCAAAGGTCTTACATTCCTCCCCCACATGAACTGTGCTAATATGTGGAATTAAAAAGAGATTACACAATTTCAGTTGCCGGATTGCCTGCCATGGCGTATGCTACATCGGATGCATCAAGCTGTGATGAACGACTTCTACATATTAAACGAGTCATTAATAAGTACACAGCTTGCTGTACCTTATTGGACAATTTGCAGTCTGCTCACTACCATTTGCTCAAGGCGAAGCAACAGGCCAGGGAAGTATTCTGGGTTGACATACCAATGCCAGAAAAGCTTGATGAGAACATTCAAGCGCAAGTCACTTTACTACACATGATCGCTGACTACAAAGCCCACATCGTACGTGAAATGGAATACGCTCAAAACGAGCTGTTAGTCCCAGTGGTGTATCCCGATGGCATTGAGATCAGTTCAGATGTAGGCGAAGAACTCCATGATGTGAGGGAGAACTGCTTCCCGCCCTCACCTTAAGAATGGTAATACCAAAGGCTGAGAAGTGCCAGCGCTACCAAAGAAGCAAGATGACGATGTGCCTCCAAACTTCCTGTTATACACCTTGACTGAGCTATGAGTGACTGGCCAGCCCCAATGTAGTTATACCACGTATAGCGCAATTTTGTTCGGCTATCGAGAAAATAAGAACACGAGTGTATGCAGCTTGAGTGACATGTTACACTACAGCTTTACATGCCGGCAGCTACTGGACTTTAATACATGGTAACGAATTTCACAACACCTTGCCAGTACATGTAGTCTATCGGCTCAGACATAGTTCAGACAACACAAGTTGACCAAATGATTGCTACCTTCAATGTTGCTACCTTGTTGCTTGACACTGACATGCATAGTACAGGTTTCCCTCAGCTGCCAAGCCACGGTGCTTTTCCGACCAAGGACGTGTCGGGACTGCACCTGGCAAACGCTCCACCCTCGTAGCCATGTCGACCGCGCTCATGACATTTCTGAGGAACTACCACTGGAAAGGTTATAACGTCGAAACCATTCAGAGCACTCCAAATATGCTGACAAATCTACATCGCGGCAAGTATCCTATCCATAGGCTATGTCACAATGTCAACATAGAATGTAGGGCATTTAACCTGATGGAAGTATGCACATGGCTCAATGGTGAAAAATGGAACATCCTATGGGCTGAAGATGAGTCATGGCTTCCGGAGGAGACGACAGTAATGATGGGGGCTACACTGCCCCATGGATTCCATAAGGTCATTTCTCGAGAGTGTGACGAGATTTACCTGCAGGCTTGGTTGAATATCACAGGATATGGTGGTTTCTATCCCTTCGCTGCAGAGGTGCGACACAACGGATATGCATGCTGGGCCAACTCCAGACGCTTTGCAATAGTTGCAAAGAATGCCCAACAATGTGCTATTATTGCAGAAATTATGCATGCTTACAATATCTTAGGTAATCGCATTGAAACACTGCAGCCAACCCTAGAAGGAATTGCACTGAGTGAGCAATCACGAATCAACAGTGCTGTCCATGAAGATGATCGACCGTGCTTTGATTTCCGGCTCTCGCAAGAGTGCCAAGCTGCGATAGCAGGCCAGTTTCCTAATCATGCAGATGAAGCGGATAGGATCTTCCAACTCAGTGAAAGTATACAAGTGCTGCAAATGCAACATAATAACCTTGTCCAAGAAGCTAACCGAGCACTTTACCGACTACAGCAAAATTGGTATGCCCTCAGTGAAGCTTATGCAACCATCTTCACCGACCTTTGAGGCCCAATGATTTAGCAGAAGTCCTGTGAAGTTGATCGCCAGCAAATCCAAAAGAGGAACTCAGTGGTCAGCCCTTCCTGTGGTTTTTCTCGCTGATCACGCAAATAACCTTTAAGGGAACTGCACCACATGCTCACTTTGTAGGGGCACTTTCATCCTTGTGACTTTTTTGGTGGTGACTGCATTGTGAACATGCGCGTGTGTTTGCTCACAGGTTCTTCATCCCTCCTAAGCTGGTATGTTTAACAAGCGACAGCCCCTACACACCTATTAGCGGGTTATATGACAGCCCTGTGTTTGTGCATATCATGAATGTTCACGAAGGGCTCAAGGATGGACCCCAACCCGCATTTAACTTGTCTATCCTTGTTCAGTGGTATTAACTCATGCACAATTGGCTACTTGCTTGCTGTCCTAGTCTCTTCCACAAGTCAAAAAGTGTGAAGATTAGATGGGGTTACTTCAGTGATAACGGGATATACACATAACTAATATCTCCTCCATCCGAATGGCTGAGATACCCTAGAGAGATTGTCATCTCAGAGGCATGACCGACATGATCCAATATTCAACATGCCTGCCATAAATAAAGTAACCATGTAGGTCACGTTGCCTTTCCGACCAAGGACGTGTCGGGATTGCAACTGACTGACAACAACATCAGCTAACTGCCATCTCACTCTTACTCTCACGACTAATGCAAGACAGTAATATTTGTGTGTAGTGGGCCTCCTCTCGCTTTACCTGTACTGCCATGGATTATGTGCGACTCCGTGGAGAAGAACACCAGTTCCCTATGCCAGTAAAGATGATCCTATATAGCTTGGAAGCAGCGCAAGACCTTATGGTGGCTGTACGAGACCTCAGGCGCACAGAACGGCTAGTGCAGAGTGGATGTGTCACCTTTTTTCCAGAAGAAGCACATGGCCTGCAGTTGATATATAACACTTTAGAAGCTGACCTCCAGCAAGTTGAAGTGGATGGACAGCGCATCACACAGCATCTCTTGACGGCACTAGCAGCATCGTACGAGGACATAGTACGAGTGGCAGGTTTTAGTCGCCCGTCCACACGAGGTGTGTGGGTCAACCACCTATACTTAGTCCCAGCTGCTGATGGAGGCATGACCGATCAGGCGGGACTTTCCCCAGTGCCAATAGATGCCCGACCCTTTCGGTTAATCATTCAGACAATACATATCACTGCTACCCTGGGCGGATTTCTGGACCGCAGAACCATGCGGCAAGCAGTTGATACAGTAGTGGAAGTTGCTTTCATGCTATTAAGGTCAGGGGTGCCACCGAACCTCCGCATCTGGACCACCACAGCAGTTGGAACTAATTCAACAATGCAAAGACTCCAACCGAACACACTCCTAGCGGAAGTGGCCAGAATGATGGCTCCCGCCATAAGATTTAGTCTTCTTGTGCAGGACCCGCCCACTGCGGCTATCCGCAGTCCCGACAGAGAGTTGAGTGCGCCAGAGGTCGTCCTCCTATAACAAAAAGTGAAATGGCTGGAATTTTAGAGTTGCCGCATAACAAATCGGTGCATTTTGCATGGTTTATGTTCCACCCATTACCTACGTGAGCCATCGTTTGCTCAAGAGTTGATACCCCACAACACAAATTCAACGAATACTACTCAGTATTTAGCTGTGGAAATCACTAGCTGTTTCCAAACAATTACTCTAGACATGGAGACCTAGTCAGACAGCGCATGCGGAATTGCCATGGTGACGGAATGAAGCACTTAGACGTTGTGGATGGAGTTATCGGAGCAACCTCGCTCGAAGCAAGACCTCCATCTGCAGTGATAGGAGACAACATCGAACTGTTAATTTTGCACCTACGAATGCCTGATGCTGAGACTTGGATCGCACACACTGCTACACACGCAGTAATCCGAATTGAAGAGCAACAAATTCAAGACTATCTCCTCATATCCAATGGGCTCATGCATCGGACTCCTTGCGTTTTTTTCGATCAAGGAAGAGACGGTGGACCGCCTTGATGATGGGCTGCTCGAACAGCTGTCCCGTGAAGGAATAGGCCTCACAGATTCATCTACAATGTACATAGCCACAGCTTTTGTACAACACAGTTACACTGAACTTACTCACTGTTTAACTTCTTTTTGATGAATCAACTGGCGTGAAGCAGGGACTATACTTATCATCCTTCGGTGTGATATCGTCATTTCAGAAATTCTTGGAAAAAGGAGTTGTCTTTCCGCCTCGGCAGCGTGCATGATCAGCATGTGCATTCATGAGTACATGTGCCCACCTTGCTCCATGTCTACAGGTAGAGATACGGCATCAGTTGGAATGTACCCTATCGCACACCTGTGGCTCAAATCACCGTCCCACGTACAGGGCTCCCACTCCTCTGACCAAGGACGTGTCAGGGGAGTACCCTTTCTCTATTCTGTCTTCCCTCTCTTTTGCCGTCATCTTCTCCCCCTCTCTTTGGCTGCCCCCTATTGCTACCGCTGCTGCTGTCCCTAACTGTTGGCCCCTCGTGTCTACCTTTTGGTCCGTCCCTCTCACTCGCCTGTGATTGCTTCCTCTCCTCTCTCTTCCTGCACACCGCTCCTGCTTCTGCCATACCCCTCTTCAGCCCTGGGAGGCGGTCATGGCGCAGTGGATCGGTGACAAGGTCACGCTAAAAGCAGGCCCACTGACTGGGCCTGACCAAGCGGGCCCAGCTGGTGGCAGTAATGATACTGAGGCTCACAGTGAACACCAGCGACTTGAATACAAAGAGTCCTACATTACGGAATACGACGGCATCCAGGTCTATCGGCAGCAGGGCTGCTATGAGCACGCCAAGCAGCTCCATGCATGGTCTTTCTACGAATATAGAATGTGCATCAATGGCGAATGTTGGAACATTATTCTCAATGATGACATGAAGAGCCCATTGGACTGGACTTATCCAGGGTCCAGTTCCGCCAAGCTGTCACATGACTTTTGTCATATAGATACCGAAGCCAGTGATGACGTCTATACCAATTTCTCTTTTGTGGAAATGGGAGGCCGGCAGATCTGGCCCTTCTACGCCACAGAGTCCTTTCAGGAGGATTTATGGGTCTGGGTCAGTCCCAGAAGATTTGCTGTCATCACGAACCACCGACACAATGAGAAATTGAATCATTTCTATGTTGACCGGATGCATGAGCACAATATCCTGGCGAATCGCACGCCCTGCTGGCCCTTCACCGAAATGACCAATAGCTCAGGCAAGGTGATGGACAAACTGATTGCCCTGAACAGAGAATCCCGCTGTAGTTCAGCAGCTCACGAAACTTTCAAGACTGGCTTTGAACACAAAAGTGCCATAAAGTCTATGCCGCGAAGAGAGGAGAACTTGCATGGCAAAAGAAAGTACACAGACCCCACGGGACAGACAAGTACCCAACAGCTCGACCCGACTGGGAATTACAGTGAACGCGACTTGCAGAAACTCAATGCGACCTTTGCTGGTCGATCGGAGCCGCAATCACCCTCCATGCCAAATCATACAACAAGCAAAGTCACAATGTGGCGGCATGGTGAGGTACCGCCGCTAGGACCTGCAACAGAGGGCCGGGCCCGGGCCGCTAAACAGCTGGCGTATGCACGCACTCTATTAACCTTCGTAATGGAGGCAGCCACTCAAATGGAAGAAGTCGTAGGCAATTTGGTACAGATCGAGCATGAACAAGCCACTGCTAAAGAAGAAGAGTTGGTTCAAGCTGCTTCAGCTGCTCCGACAGAATCGTGCACAGATCCAGCTACAGAGGGAAGTCAAACCTGAGTGACATTAGACCTTTGACATCTGCATGCTGACTACAGTCCGAAGGAACTGCAGCGAAGACTGTGGCTCTTTCCTCATTCTGAGGATGCAGGACATGAAAAGAGGGCAAGTGCACTAGTTGCTAACTTTGCCAACAGAAAATTTGAAGTTGAGTAGAGGAGCTTTTTGTTTTGCATGGGACCCCTTGTCACGCTGCTTGAATGAAGGCCCGCAGCATTTTTGGTTCAAATAACAGCATCGGACTCCTGACCCTCACCGAGGCTCTCCTGATACAAGTCTAGTCACATACCAACTAGATCGATCTTTCGACCTATGGGATCCTAGACATGCTATACAGCACGGGCCGTTTGCTTCTGACTGGCTATTCTGTTTTCTTTGTTTTAGCTTGCATGCCCTTGAGAATTGTTCTCTCGTAATCTGCTAAGCAATATCGGCTCAAATTTAGATGGTCTGACATGTTACTATCCTTTTACATTTCCTTATACACCCCTCTGCACCCTACCTAGGCATCTTTGAACTCCGTGGTTGCAAATATAAGTGCGAGGCCTCTCTGGCTAAAGACTGTCAGGGTTGCCTCCGCTTACTTATTTCCAGGGGTAAGCATGCGACTCCGTGTCTGCCATGGAATCCGTGGGGAAGCAGCCCTGACGATGGACGTCGTGGAACGGACAACCCTCGGATGGGATATTATGAAACAGACGGCTAAGGTGCTCGAGTTGGACTCACCTTTTCAAATTGTCCTATATGCAGCCAGCTCGTCAGTAATCCAATCGCCTTTGAGGGCTGTTCAGTTCGACACAGATACAAATGAGACAACCTTCTGCTATATAGTGCAGTTGTTACAAGTCCCGTCGGCGCAGCAATACCGAGACCTTCTCACTGCCATTTGTAACAAGGATGTGATTGATGTAAGCTATCTCCTTGGTAAGGGCGTAGGCCTTATGGACATGACGACGGAGGAAGGGCATATTAGCACTTTAATAGCTTCAGCTATCCTTCGAGACCATTCTGCTGATCCATACGCTTACCAGCCTGCTGCTGGCCATTGTTTCCCTCGACATGGAGCCACACTAACTTACCTACTGCTACAAGCCCATGCTGACCCCAATATCATTCCGCCCAAAACAAAACCTACCACCATGTTGGAGTTAGCAGTTGAGTTGGGCAGCTCGCAGCATGTGCAAATTTTGCTTGAAGCTGGTGCCTCGGTGATGCCCGTGAAAGGAGCGCTCCCCCCACTTTTTCTTGCTGTCCTCCATCGACACAGGACTAATGTACAGCTGCTCCTAGACGCACAAGCGGACCCGTGGCAGGAGATCACGATTGCCTCGGTGCTCTGCCATTCCCTGGAATGGTATGGTTACCCTGCCCGTAAAGAAGTTTTCAACGCTGTACAAGCTGCTGCTGAGCAGAGCAACGATGACACAGTCATTGACATGTTACAGCGTGCCAGTAGCCCCTCCGATGTGGTGAGAAGTGAACAACCTTCTCAGGTGCGAATCAAATTCACTGCTTTGACAGATAGGGCCACCGCTATCATGAAACAAATAGTGTGGAAGTACCACCACATCATTGACCAACAGTCACGACAGACGAATTTCACCACATTTCGATGGCGCAGAATACTCGACGGCCTGTCTTTACCAGTGCAACTACGCCCTGAGCTGCAGACACCCCCGGAGCTCAACCAGGAAGAAACATTCCTACACCAAGTTGACTAATTGTGTGCTCCAGATGAATATTTGCCCAGTAGGATGTGAGCATCAGATAAAAAGGAACTCCGGCCTGCCTGTTATCTTAATACACACGAAAGAATGCACACATAACAATTTTCCATTTGCACCATGATATTTGTAATGTACTAGCACCGTGTGCTCTGTCACAGAGAGATACTGCTCCCTGCGAGCCCATCGGCTCAAGAGACAGTCGTAGACAGTCTTGCTACCTTAGCTCAGTTTCAGGAAAGGGCCATACAGTTCTTCCTCATTACGTTACGGGATAGAAATAGCCAACTTCCCGATTATTGGGCGAAGGGTATTGCTATAGTTTCTTCTTCACTCCACAAAGTACATATTGATCTTTCGTGCATTGTGACCACATTCCGATTGTATCCATCATTGCTCATTCCACTTCATCCTGCTTTTCCTTCCCTTCCATTTGACGTCTGGTTTCTCTGGCCAAAGACGTGCCAGGGTTATCAGCGCCTCCTTTCATCTCCTCTCCCTTTCTTCTTTTTTCTCTCTCTCGTGCCTGGATTCTCTGACTAAAGACTGTCAGGGCTTCCAGCTTCTTCTTCCTGCTCCCTCCTCCTGATTCACCTCTTTCGCTCACTACGCTTGCTCTGCCTAGCTTAGCCTTTGCTTCTTAGGCTCTGTGTCCTGGTTATTTGATTTGATCCTCTAAGTTGGTGCTCTGGGTGCTTGAACTGCCTGGCCAAAGACGTGTCAGGTTTTTCAACACTTGCCCCCCCTCTTCCCCCCCTGTTTGATTCGTTCGTCGTGTGTTGTGCTGTTGACCCTTTCCCTTTGCTGCCTGCTTTGTTTGTCCTTCTTTTGCTCCTCCCTGTCGGTTTTTCTGGTATTTCAATTGGTGTGCTTGAGTCTTCTGACCAAGGACGTGTCAGGATTCTCAACACCTCCCTCCCTCCCCCTTTCTTCAATTCCACTGCCAAATCAGTCGCCCAGGAATTCACAGTGTGATGTCTCTGCTCTCCAGAGAACAGGTGGCGAAGTCTTGGTATGAAAAGAACCCAAATATCAGTTTCTTTGACTTGCTCTACGCAATTGAACAGCACAAAAGCATTTCGACGGAATACGGGCTGAATGTATCGATTGAGCAGCACTGGCGATTTGGAGACCCCCATAAGAAGACAGCTGCACCGGATCGGCATGACTATGAAATTGCCATGGTCGACGGGCGCGAAACCTTACCTGGACCTGATTGGCACAAGTTGTACCGATGGTTGGTTAGTCAGAGCTCAGCGTTTCTGCCCTACCACACGGTATATCTGGTGACGGACAATCGGGATCTGCAATCCGACAAGGTCAAGTCTGTGCCTGGACTCAGCCATTGGCCAATGGTCGCTGCTTGGTGGAAAGAACGGCTACGATATGTCGGTCCATATGGCGAACTCACCACAGTTGTCTTTGTCCACATTTCGGCTGACACTGGTCTTCACAAGGTACACCCGACATGGGCTGGGACGTACATCCTTGATGCTTGTGTATTCCTCTTTCCGACCATCAACTTTGCACTGATTGACAGCGATTGTGTGCCGGTGACCCTCTTTGAGATACGAGAACTTTGGCTAGCGAGCACTGACCCAACCCTCCCAGCTACGCCAAGCAAAGTTGCAAAAAGCAAACTGCCAAGTCCCATTGCATCATCGCACAAACGTGCGCGCTCTGTGGACACGGGCAGGGATATGCAGCAACCTGGCCCACCATCGAAGCTGTCCAGATCGCATAGTGCTGACCATATTGCAGTCCGAGCAGCTGACCCGCTACGAGCTCCGCCACTTACCTATGGTGTCGATCTGGCAGATGAGGTTGACTACGGGGGTTCACCAGACCCGAGTCCCCGCATGTCTCGTCGGGCGTCGTCCAGCAGCGATGTCTCTTCACCGGCTGGGTCAACCAAACCTGCCCGGAAGGACAAAACAGCCGAGGATGAAACTGCCGCTGAGTGTCGGCCCAAAGGAGTCATCTTAGTGAGTGAGGCATTCACTGAAATTAATGCGGGCCTGGTCATTGTATTAGCTTCAGGTCATGAGAGCCCTGTGCCCATCACTGTATTGGAGGACTCGGATACTGATCCTGATGAAATAGCCCATGTTATTACCAGTGCCTATCATAGACATGTTGAAGCCTATCTTGCTACTACATATCCACCTGTTGACGTTGAGCAAGCAGTCGCTAGTGGATTACTTGGCTCTCCTCTGCTTGGCACGTCCACCCGGGTCACTGCAGATTGGTGCCATGCGTGGAGTGTGTTGGGCCAGTGGTCTGGCTTAGTCACTTTTCCGGTCCCAGCCTCTGGAGTCTGGCCGCGCCACGGTCATCTACGGAGAATCCTTGATGGCTACCAAGGCAGACAACCCAACTTCCACAAATGGGCTCGGCCTGCATATGAGCAAGGAGCTCTTCCGACCCTTAGCCTGTTGCCGGGTGAAGTCAGCGTACGAGTATTACCTGGAGACAAGATGTACCAAGCCATGACGATTGAGCCACACTACATGCGGCCTGTTATCCTGCATGGGTTTGGCACCAATGCCAAGAAAAGAATGCCCAGCAGTCTCGCTGAGCTGGCCCAATTTGGCTGGTTGCCGCTGGCTGCGGCTCTATTTGGGACGCAAGAATGGAAGCCCCAATGGCTGCATCCCAATTTCCTTCCAGTGGTTGGTCTGAGACTGCATGCCAAAGTGCCTCCTGTTCCTCTCTCCCAAGCTCAACTCACATTGCTGTGTGGACTGTGGCACCGGAAGGAACAATCTGAACCTTCATGTACATCGCTACAGCAGGCAACTCCCCTCGCGTTTGGTCTTCCGTTACCCTTCAGAGAGATGGCTAAGTGGGAAGTCACCGTCAACGAGCAGGCCATAGATATTGGGGAAGTGTCCAAACAACACTACAGTGGGGGGCAACTCGCAGATGCGCTGCCCGTAGCCCTCACAGGCTCTGCAGAGTGGGCCTCCTGGATATTTTCCCTCGCTGACGTCTGGCAAGATGACGCCCCGATGCAAGACCGACCCCTTGAAGTGCATTGCAATGGACTAGGGGGTGGCCTACTTAGTGGCGAGCATGAATATGATATTTTTCTGCAAAATCTTGCGCAAACCAAGGTGTATGGCCCATCGCTTGCGATGACTGATAACTGGGAAGACCATATCACCCAGCTGGGCCTCACCAAAACTGTGCATGAGTATGTGATCTATCAGCTACTCTCCACGGCAGAAGGATGGACAGCTTGGCGAGATTTTCTCCCTGAACAGTTCGCTGATCAACAGCTGCTGCTCACGCGAGCGATTCGCCTAATTGAGGCTGCGAACATCCGGCCAGCCCATGCCAGGCCACCACACCCGACCTGGACAACAGCAATTATGCAAATCTTTCGTTGCTACCATCCGCAAGGCAAACATTTATTTCTGAAGTCATGTTTTCCACAGCTAGTCCCCACAGCGGCTACAAGCAGTGGCAGGGATGTCAACGTGCATGGTTTCTCGGCTGGGTCCTATACAGGCCTTGCTGTCCACGAGATCCTGAGTGCGTTTGCTGTGTTCCCTGGCCTCACCAAAGTTGCTGCGATTGCGACGCCGCCAGAGATGATGCGACTTGCCACTGGCGAGCGCACAGTCACACTGGTGCACTGCCTGGAGGACCGGCTTTGTGTGTGGAAACCTGACTCTCTGACAGAATTCAACTATCAGATTGTCCTGATAGAAGGGCACCCCACATGGAGTGGACGTGCTAAACACTCCTATGGCCACTTGCTCTTCATTGATCTTGACGAAGGGGTTCATGAAATCCAAAGACTACAAATCACTACCCCGCAAGTCATTCCCCATGGGGTACGTTGCGAGGGTTTGCTGCGTGTACTTTCATGGGTTAGTTTTGACCTTCCGGAACACCTCAAGACAACTCTAAGTTCTCTGTTAGAAGCAGCTGGAGAAGGGAACACTGAACTGCACACAGTGCCCATTGACGGACGGGATATCCGGGATGGCCAGCCTGAAACGGAAGCTGACCTGCAAGCAGCTCTGATTGCGATGATTCCCACACCGGGAGGGTCCCATGCTGAGGGAGGTGTGCTAGTTCGCAACTTACTGGCGGAATTCCTGCGTGGTTTTTCCTTACGCACCCTCATCTTCCTCCTGGACATGGTGCTGCCGCAATTAGATGCTTATCATGCGGGACGGCAGCTCCAACATCTCCAGCCTTGGGTCAGTGTAGAACTTGCTCAGCAGAAGAAGCGAGGACAGACTGGAACACGGCTGCAGGTTACCTATCAATATGAGGCGTATGCCGGATTTCATGTCATCCACCTACATACTGATAGTGCTCCACTCCTGTTATTTAGTGCACCTTCCGACGTGCCAGCGCTGTCGCCGCGTGCTCTCTGTGAAGCTGGGAACCTAGGCAACTTGGAAGCAAACGTGATGGCAGGCAGAGCACTATTGGGCATATTCCAGTTGCCAGACAATCAGCAGCGTTGTGTCATAGCACTGGTACATGAGAAGGTGATGTCGAGCGGAACTAGCAAAAACCCTGTTCAAAGAGCGCTCAAGCGCATTGCCCCAAAGTTGCTGGAGCTTGTTATTGTCTCTCTGCCTATTGCTCGGACCTTTTGTGGGCGACTTTTGGACCAGCATCTTAAAACAATGAGTTATTTTGATCCTGCACAGGACTGGCTGAAACCCCTTGAAGACCACCCGTCCATGGCCGTTGTTTGGGAAGAGCTGGCCTTTCTAGGAGACACACGCAGCCGCCATGAACTCTTAGTGTTTGCACAAGCTAACCAGTCGCGCCTACCATTGGCAATGTGCATCGTGCAGCCGCATATACCTGTTCGCCGGATGGCTAGCGAGCGCAAAATGCAACTGACTGATGCGTTAGTCAGAATTCTGTGCCGCTTTTTGACACCAGCCGCGATCTTGATGGATGGGGCCCATGACAGCTACTATCGTGAACATCTCCTTCCCCTAGCAGCACACGGTGATGGACATGTCTTGACAGTCTCAATTGCACTCTTGCTGGCCATTATGACTGGAAGATCTGACTTATGTATTGCAGGGGTCTTTGGTGCTGGCAAAACGCGGTCCCTGGCGGTCCTGCTCATTGCCTTAAGCTGCGAACTGAATGAGTTTGTTGCAATCGTCTACACTAAAGAGAATGTAGCTGCCAAAGCTCTGGCGGATCAAGTGAGTGACCTTGCGCCCCCCACAATCAAGAATTTCGGCAGGCTAATTGGACGCATGGAGGAGGGTAAAGGAGAGGCTTACGCCTCCAAAATTGACGTCCGATGTAGTGACCGTAATCGAATCATCTCACATAAGAATATCCTTATCGCAACAGGTGGCTCAGCTACGGCGGAAATGGCGATGCGCTACTCCACTTTTGGCCATTGGATTTCTCGCACCTGGCTTGCCTTCATGGACGAAAGTCAACAGTATGGCAATTACTTACCATGAGATTGCAGCTCTTGCTGCCATACAACAGCCAATGCTGACTGTCTTCATTGGAGACCACAGGCAAACTCCAGGAGGGCTGTCCAAAGGCCGAGCAGCGGCAGTCAATCGACGTAAACTGTTGCAACGGCCATTGGGGCTTCGCGCGCTTGATAAGTCAGGCGACTATTTTCCACCAGCACGAATGGCAGCTCTTGTAGCTCAGCTGTGGCCTGATGCAAGCCAAGATCCGGAGTCAGAGCTCTTCAGTCTGCTGAGACTTGCCAACAAGCCGCACAGTGGCCCATGGACATCCACTCCGCAGGATTACGAGCTGCCTGTCGCCCTCAGGCGGGTGTTCCACTGCCGAATTTCGTGCCAGTTGGATGCACACAGCAGCCTCATTGCAGCGGTGCTCGCAGTCTTGATGATTGCCACAGCACCAGAGGAGTTTGGCGTACCTGAGAGCACCACGACCCTTGAAGCAGCTGGACTCTGTGGTCCTCACCGATGGGGCATCATTCTCCCTAACAGCTCACGAGTTTCAATGCTGACCTACCAAGCGATAGTTGCAGTTCGATATCCGGAGTTAGTCCTCCATGAGTCCAACCACATCTACATTGGCCATTTCGTGCCACATGAGTCCACTGTAGCCATCGGAGGCTTCCGCACAGTATTGTGGAAAGCACCTAAGGATCTTAGGTCTGCAGTTGAGGATGTGGTTGCCTTTTGTACCTACCTGAAGAATTATTATCGGAACTTGCAACAGGGAGCGACCTCGCAGCTGCTTGTCTTGTGCAACCGTACGGCTGTACATAATTTGCTACTCCAACATGGCTTTCAGACCGAGTGGTATGGTGGGCTGCGAGTTTCCACCACCTCCTCTGCTGCAGGAGCGACAGCACGCATTGCTGTCATTGTTCAAACAGGGGTAGGTTTTCTCAGTGGAGGACGGAGAGGTTCAACAGCAGACGAGCGCGAGGACTGCTATGGACGAGCAACTGTAGCGCTGACAAGAGCCATTGACCATACCTATATTGTCTCGCCTCTTGATATGGCAGGCATGGTTGGAATGGCCCAGACACTAGGGGTCTACCATTACGGATACTTCACGCTGAAAGGCCGTGATATTCAGTACCATGGCCCTACAAACTACCCTAGCGACAGATGTGCCATACTGGACTGGGGATTATCGGTACCCTTAACTCCCCAAGATAAACCGCCCCTTGCTATTGCCATGATAGTGACCACCAATGGCACACGAGCGTGGAGACGATATCGGCTGGTAGTGGCATGCAGAGACAGGCTACGGCTTCCCCCTAATGTCCTTGCAGCGCTAGAGCCCCGCACACGTGACCATGTGTTGACGACCAGTGGATTTTTCCCCTGCTCAATTGATCGTGAATACTTATATGGTTACGCTGCTGATGGTTACAGATCTCCCCTCTGGCTGTGTGCAGCTTACAATGGGTCCCCTGCCCTAGTTCATCGACATAGAGGTCACAAAGTTTTCTTTCATGTTGGTATACAGGATCGACAACTAGTTGTAATCCCTGGTATCCACTATTTTGATGCTCATCGGTTGCAACCGGAGCTTTTGGCCACACTAGATCGCCAATTTGATCCAGGCACGATGAAACTTGCAAGCCCGGAGGGTGCAAGAGACACAGTGAGCGACCCCTCCTCGGATGAAGAAGCAGCCTCTACCGATGGAGAAAGTGATCCAGAAGATCCTACCATCTCATGGTGTCCACCCATACCTGAAGCCGCTGAAGATCCCTCTGAGGACGAGATCTGGAGCGCAGCTGATAAGCTGGCAATGTTAATTGACAATATCCAACCTGACGGAAACCCATTCTGCATATCAGAAAACATTGGCATTCTCCCGCCGCTGTGGCTCCAGGCGAGACTGACCTTGTCGTTGATTGCCATCCAAGAAAAGTTTGCGCGTGTCTTGCTGAGTGTGGCCGGTGAACTGTGGTTGCGCGGGCAAGGTGCCAGGGTGGAGGATGTCCTTATGCAAACAGCCAGGGCTCTCACAATTCGATTGGCAGAGAAGCTCGCCCAGGCGATGAGCTCATTGATGAGATTGGCTGAATCCATGGTGACTCCAGAAACTGAATGCCTGTTGTATGCCACTTACTGGTTTCGGCCCATCCTGTCTGAACTCATTGGCTCAGCCCGCGAGAGCTCCGAGGTGAATCGGAGTCGAGCGCCGAGTGGCCCTGTTAAAGTTCTAGTCACAGATCGGCCGCATCGGCGCACTACTGGGTTAGTGGACCTTACGAGTGGCGCCTCTGCCCTCTTGGCATGGTTTCCGGCTAGTTGGGCCAGTAAAATTGCTCCCAAACTCCTCGAGAATGCTCCTGAGAATGCACAGAAACCTCAAGAAATCAACCTCACGTGCCCGAAACGTTCCTGTGACGAGACTCCCGTGGAAGGAGAAAAACAGCTGCTCCAAGCAGTCAAATTTGTTGCTAAAAATTTGCCTGGTTTTCACCTGGGGGTGGATGAAGACTTTCAAATGGCTGGAAGCTTCCAGGAGCTCATCAATGGGTACACCGCAGGGCTCGTTGAACCATGTATGATGCGAGGTCTCCAACCCCTCGGATCGAATCGGACCACTCTGGAAGTGATCATTCCCTCTCCAGAAGGGCTTACCCCCGAAAAATGGAAAGAAACAGCCACACTGTGCCCACTTGACTGGCCTTCCAATTACAGTCTTTTACTATTGTGGCATATGAATGGGAGCCTTCATCAAACAGAGGCGCGACTCAGGAAGCAACTGTCACACAACCATATGTTTGCTGAGTGGACAGTCCATCTCGACAGATTCGCGGAGCGAGTTTTATTCCAGCAGCCAGCAGTTTATATAGCGGAACATGCCTTGCAAACCAACCTGCGGGAACGAAATTTCCCCGACAGGCGAGTCCGCAGGAGGGTCCCTCCTGAGGATCTGGACGAACATCGAAGGGCGCTCAGAGCGCTTCATCAGCATGCCACTGCCCAGCAAGCAGTGAACCCAGTTTCATTTGGGCTCACCAATGAATGGTATGATACCATTATAGCAGACAAAAAACACCATCTTGAACATTTCACGAGAGGTATGACATGATCCCCAGCTCAACCCCCTACTGTCACACTTTCCTCCGTGTGTCCACCCCCCCTCCCCGCTCCTCTTCTCTCTTTTCTGTTTCACTCCGGGTTTTCACCCATTAGTTGGTTTTTGTTTCATCAATCATGGTGGTGGAAGATGACTTTCGTGTCTAATAGGTTCATTTGTCACATCCACTTCAGTGAGCTGTTCATACCCAGTGTGTCTGTCCAAGGACGTGACAGGTGCACTGGTATACAGCAGGAGACACAGCTTCCCCATTTATAATTGTTAGGTTCCTCATGCGACACATGCCTGGCTCCAACCAACCCAGATCTCTCCAGCAGTTGTGAGCCACAGTTGGCTTTGTGTGCGAGTGCCAGCTTAGGCTTAACAGATCGGGCCCATGGCTCCGTTAATACCTGTTTTCTCAATGGGCTGTCCCGCCGAGAGCTGAGCTTGTACTAAGGTTGCCTCTGCCATGAAAGCCTAGTGCACGCACTCGCTTTTTCGCAGTCTGTGCCTGACAATCATCGATGGGAAAGATGCTGTTGTTGTCCCCAGATGTCGTCTTGATGAGCCACCCACTCCCCCACCCTTTCCACCAACTAAGGCACTTGAATTCGCTGACTCATCCATTAGATTTTACCATCTGCAGAGCTACATTAGGTGTTGGTGCCTTTTTCTGTCTTTTTCTTGTTTGAGGTTACTGTTCCCTGCCTGACGTGACCCTCACTCCCCCTCGGATGTTCCTCCTTGGCGCCTTGGTCCAGGTTTTACTGGTCCCTCCCTCGGGGTATCGTTGCTTCCGGCGACGGCCTTGTTGCCTTGCCTCTGTGCTTGGAGTGATTGCCGTGCATTGATTTCTCCTCTTCATTGTGTCTCATGGCATTAAAGGCCTCTGGCCCTGTGTGGGGATCTTTCCCTCTACACCATGTTTCCCGTGTTGTTGGAGTGCTGTGTGCACCCTTGCTGAGGTATTCATCATTGTATGATCCGTGGCCCCTTCTTTGAACTCCGCTAAGGCACATTTGTACCCCTTCTGGTGCGGGTGTGTCCCTCTCCCTCTGTCCTCTGCTGCCTCCTGGCTCCTCTCCTCGCTCCTTCTGTGTGGCCGGTGTTGTTGTGTGTGTTTTGTTTTGGCCTCTCCCCCTTGTGTGGTTTGCTTCCCCCCATGATGGCAGGGTTCTCCTTGGTGGTTTTGGTGTCTTCTGGTTAACCTGCTGCCTGGATACTGAGGTTACCGCCCTACATAAGTGCTCTGTTATTTCACCTTACTACATTGGTCTTAGCTTTAGCTCCTATGAATTCGTTTGCGGTGGGGCAGACTTCTGTCACCGTCCCCCCCTCTCCGTTTTACATCTTTTTTGTCCTTTTGTGGCTTTAGGCTGTTTGATTCATGTGGCTTTTTCGTTGGCTGTCTGGGGAGGGCCCTTCTCACTCTGTTTTGTTTCTGCGTTTTCTCAGGGAGGGGCGGTAGATCCCCGGTAGAGCCATGGACCAGGCTGCACTGCAGTGAGCTCTACTGGCGCTGTCCAGTGGTGCTTGCTGCTGTTCAGTCTGGAGCGCCCTCGTGCAGCAAAGCCTGCCAACATGGATCGGTGCGCTGATGGGACGTTGTGATTCGGCTACTGGCTCACTCTAGGGGAGAGTGGCCCTATGCGAGATGCACTGCGAACCTCTGGAACATCTGATTTGCAGCAATTTTTTTCGCAGGGACGATGACACCTTGTGAATCCTGCTTGTCAATCTGGTGCTGGTACAGCGAACCTAGTCACCTCTTCAAGTTTGTGGCGTGAGCACGACTGACATGCGAGAGCGGCACAATTGAGTACAGGTCGCTTGTAGCAATCTTTCTTTGCTTCAGCCTACCCTCTGCATGAGTGCATTTTATTCATCTGCAATGACCATACGGAGAGAATCAGTTTTTTGCGGCTATCGCTTACCATTGGCACCTTTTCAGGTCCTCTTGGCTTCCTACGATTTGACAGCATCTGTGATGAATTACACATTTTGTCCTGCATGACCTACAGGCTGTCAATCCCTACCCCCCGTGAGGGGGGTATTAAGTCACATCACCACTGCGGCAGTATCTCACTACAGAGACTGGACTCCGTCTTCACTTCTCATCATATGACCAACTGTGACAATGAGACTGGCAACTGGTACGAGCTGTACTGTCAACTATTCCTGATTTGCCTACCTATCAGAGAGCTGGAGCGACAGTCACGGATTATAGGCGATGAGATTCTGGGTGATCGTGCACGATATTTTTCGCTCTGCAGCACTTAATTAGTTTGCATGTTTTTGATGATGATACAGTGACTTACGTCACTGTATCCTTGGCAAATCACTGATTGTTTGGTTTGGTTTTTGTTTGGGCCCGGCCCCGTTCTTTGTTGCTTCGCTGTTTTGCTTTTTGGCGAAACGCAAATCTGGCCGGGGGATTTGCGGGTCGTTTTTGGTTGCGTTTTTTGGTTTGTGTTGATGTGATGATTTGCCAGCGTTTTGGGACCACACGTGTCCTTTTTCTGAATGCTTTTCACCGCTTACGCAATTGTAAGGACCGTGCCTAGTGCGAATCGGCCAAACCGGAGAAAAAAAAAAATTGGTTGGTATGCCGTCCAAGATAGCTGATACACATTGTGACCCAGGACAGATCTGACTCGTAGGAGTGGTCCAAAAGGAATCGGATGACCATCAAAGTCTAATAAGGGCCCTTCTATGTCACTTGATTCAAGGACGACCGCCTTAGAGACTTTGACACAGTCTTGGTAGTTGCGAAAGTAAAATCTGTTACGCCGTATGCCATGTGTATTCTTGGGGTCAACTCGGAAGCTGTCAGGAGTGGAGTCAGGGTTAAGCCCAAGGGCACGGAGGATTGCTTTGCGATGAATGTCAAGCATGGCACCTGCATTTTCAATCAGAAAACGGATGTATTCAAGAGGATAGTTCATTTGCACAAGCCACAGGATTACGTGGACATAATAAAAAAGGGAGCTACAGTGGCCAGTGAGTCCAAGGAGTCCCTTAAAGGGACCGGCTGGGGTGAGGTCCTGACAGGGTGAACCCGCAATTACGAACCAGCGGCACTGTGGTCCAGCTAATGCAAATGCTTCCTTGAGTATTTGACATTGATTGCGGATAAGCTGCCGCACATCGTTTGCATAAAGCGTGTAAGTGTCTTTGCTGGCTTGGGTCCATTCACCATCCGTGCGAAGACCAAATTGTTCCCCAACGAGTTGTCTGAGGATTGGATCACATTCTGCAACAATGATGATACGCGGGGCGAATCCTATAGCTTTAGTGATGGCCGGAATGGCTGAGCCTACGCCGTCAAAAAGGCTAATGATGGCATATGGGTGAACTTTGGAATGCTTAGCCCTTTTGGGAGGGGATGCATCTTTCTCCTTCACAAAGGAACTCTGAGGAGCACCATTCCCTCCACTGACTGGAGGGCGAAAGCTATCAGCATGTCCACATGACGGACCGACTTTGTTGCAGTTATCATCAGGGCACGACCGGATATCCACTGCGGGCGTATGCTCATGCGTTGAACACTGGGCACCCGCATTGATACTGACTGGTGTCAAAGCCTCAGTCTCATGAGGGTAAGGGACAGCAGCAAGCTCTTTACTACTAAGGTCTGCGCGGGGTAGTGTGACATTATCGTTGAGAGGAGTGTCCATGCGGCCAACTGTGGGTGCCCCACAGTGGCTTTCAGACATATCACCCGTTATGTCATCGTTCTGGCCAGCATGTGGAATGGGTGTACTACCATGAGGAAACGGCGGACCAAGGCCAACCATGTGTACCCCATGGTGGCAGCAATGATCATTGCCAGCCGACTCATTTGGCAGGGGAAGAGGCGTGTGTTCAGTTGTGGGTGGGTAACCAACCACGGGTACCCCGTGTTGATCACCCGCCCCACTGTGTTCAGGGTGGGTGTGTTTCGGGATGTCGGCAGGAGGGAGGTTCTCACTTGGCGGTGGGGAGTCGATTGTCTTGTCATCCAATGCTTTAGTCAACTTATTTGAAGTACTATAATGTCCCAATTTTTTCTTTGAAAGGCTGGGGGCCTGATATCGTTTGGCACTGATGCCAAGAGTATTTTTGGGTTTTAACTTTGGTTTTTTGGAACGATGAGACTGCTTGGCACACTGAAGTGTGGCAGGTGCAATGGCCTTATACTGCGGAGGTTGGAAGGAATAAGGCTGATGTTCATGCCGACGGAAAACGAAACCCCATACAACGGAGGTTGCCTTCAGTTGTTTGACCGGGATCCAAGTATGGCCTCGTAGGTTATCATAAACAAGAACCTGTCCTTCATTGCACCGTTCAATGATAAGAAAATGGTGTGACGACTTTCCTTGAACAATAATAATACCAGTGATAATGAAAGGTTGAGAGACGGGATTAACACTCAGGGTAGGAACGTCAAAGAGCTGTCCAAGGAGGTTTAATGCCTTGGTGGCAATTGGCAGCTGCTCAGTGGGGCTTGTAATCTTAAGGGTGAAAGTCAAGCAACCTTCAATTTCTTCATTGCTTTGTTGGTCCTGATTGAAACAGTCACTGGCATGAGAAAAACCAACATCCTCCCTGTCAAGCGCAAGGCGCGGAGCCCGATCTGCAATCATTTGTGGAAGATCAATGGTATCATTCTCAAGGTTAATACTCAACATTGTATCGAACAGAGCGGCAGAAACCTTGCCTGATGCATTACATGAAAGGCAGTTCACCTGAAAATGCGCAAAGAAGAATTCGCTATGATCTGGAAATAAATCATCACAGGCTGCAATAATCGCGGTGTCAAGGTCAGAGACTTGCCCGGGTGGAAAGGCATTCACGTTAAGGTAGCTGGCAAAAGCAGCGCAGACTTCTCCAATGCTCACTCGTCTTCCTTGCACAGTAGCAGTCTGGTCAGCCCATGTCCATCCATTGCCAATAGCGCATAGGACTAATTCTCTGATGTGGCCATGAAACATGTTATCATTCCACGGTGCATGGGTGAGGACACGAAGTGCAGTAACCGCATAACACATGTAGCTTGGGAAATTAATGAGATAACACGTCGCAAGCTTGGAAAAGTAATCGCAGTCAGCATGGGAAAAGGAGCTGGGCCATCCATTGATGATTTCTCTATTGGAAATAAGGAGATTACTGCTTTGTTCACTGCCGCAGAGAATATTGTCAATAGGGCTATGTGAGGCTTTGACAAAGATTACATCATCACTAGGAGCATGCGTCTGCGCATTATTATCCAGTGGTTGATAGGCGGCATTTTGTGCTAAGAAATCAAGGATAGTTTCGGGTGGTTGATTAAGTGTACCCTTGTGCTCATCATTGTTGTGGCTCGCCTGTTTACTGGTCTCTTGGCTCTTGTGTGCTGGTAAACCAACCTGTAAGGTAAGATTGTCAGATTGGTCTTGCTGTTTCGGCGTTGGGTCTTTGGCAATATACGCAGGAGGTTTGAGTGATTTTGCGGCTTGAGGCATGGAGTGGGTATGAGTGGGTCCGTGGGTAGGATCCTTTCTCTGAGCAGGGCAGTTCCTTAGGGAGGGTTGAACAGTGGCGTTGGGGACAAAGTGGGCCTGAGCAGTAGGTTGGGAAGTGTCACACAACCGTGAGTACCCCACGTTGGCGACATCTTCGTGATCGGTGGGCATACCTGCGTTCTGGTGCAAGTGTTTCATTTTGGGGGAATTGGGGCTGCTCATAATGCCATTTTGGGTATTTTGTCCTGGTTCGCTATGGTGATTCTGATCGAGGTTGGCCTTGGCAAGGTTGCTGTTAGAGGCGACAGGGGAATGACCATGGAGAGTATTTACAAGTTGGCGCGATTCTTTAGGGTCATTCACCCGCTGGGATGGGATGTTTTGGATTCCTTGGAGTTTCTGTCGGGCCTTCTCTAGAAGCTTGTTGGCATCATCGATTTCAATGGTAGGGACCTGGCAGAGGGTCATTTGAGTGATTGACTGTGCAAGACGATGGACGGCCGCATCTTTGATAGGAGTCGGTCGCTCCATTCCAAGGGACAAAGTTGTCTACAGGTTTGTAGGTGGACAAAGGCTTCCAGGTATTCAACTGGTGTGCACCGTATTGCAACCTTCATCGAGAATGGGCATGTGGTGGTGTGGTGAAGATCATTGGCCGGACGAAAGTTTGGTTGATCGAAAGTCAAACGGCGACAGGCACCATGGCTAGATGTACTTTGACATCGCACTACACTACCATGCAAGAATTAAGAAACAACAACCCGAACAAAACAACTAACAAACCAGAACGGATTATTAAACCGCCCCCCACAGCCTCCCGTCCTAGTCGCAGCGGGCAGTAATCAACCATGAGTACCCCATAATGACAACGCCGCTCAGCCACACTGTCACCAAAAAATTGTGCAGGCAATCATATGCTAGCTCCAGCGTGTTAACTAGAAAAGGAATCGCGGCAGGCAGTTATCAACCATGAGTACCCCATGGTGACAGCGCCGTTCAATCAAGTTCAAGTTGGACGCTAATTGCATAAAGAGGAAATTGGGTACTCTGTGTCGTTTGGTGCGTTTTACTGGAACTGCTCGTGTGGTGTAGTGCGAAGGTCTCCACTGCTACTGGCACCACTCGCTCCCTGTGAAAATATGACATCTGTGAGAAGATGTCTGACATCTGTGGTGAGATGATTCCATTGGTCTTTTCTGCATTGGAAGAAGTGAATTTGGTTTTCATCTTGATGATGAGCTCAACCGTGATGGTTGACATCGTATTTGCACGTTTCATGTTTTGCACGTTTTATTGGAGATGACGAAACCCAACAACGATATACTTTTCGTCTTCTTTGACTACTTTGATTGCACGGAGAATATTGTGAGTGAGGATTTGAATTTGTATAGTGACATGGAAAATCAAACCATTTTCCATATGTTTTGCTTTAGTTTTGCCGGCAGAATCATCGCAGAATGATCGCAGAAGTGCACGAAGGAATCGTGAGAAGATCGTAGAATTCATTGTGTGACTTCGGAAGAAGGAACTTTGTTTGACAATGATTGGAGAAGAGTAGTGTGTTTTGTCTCTCAATGATGATAGCGAGAGCAACGTTCTGAAAGGCATTCAGAACTGGAGTTGCTAACAGATCTGAGGGAGACAACATGAATCATGTTTTGGTGCTTGAAATGTTTCAACGTTTTTCAAACACTCAAACTTATTTAAACAAACAAACCATGTCTTGATGTAAAGACTTTTTGTGAGGACATGTGTTTTTGATCGCTTTTGTGAAAGTTAGCAGAAAGATGCTGACTGGCGACTCCGCATCATTTTTGTGTCAAGGCGTGACACACCAACAAGAACCATAGCGACATGAGCAAGACATTGTGTGCTTGTGTGTTTGGTAAAAGTGGCTGAGCTCTGGGAGTGGTTGACTTGGTTGCGTGGACGGTCTTAGTGAGTTAAGGACGACGTCCTGGACGCTGACCCAAGTAGGTTTCGAAGGCTGTCGGCCTTCCGCATGGTAGCGGAGCTGCCTGCTTGCTGCGCGTAAGTAGGAATGGATCCAGGTAGTGTGAGCCAAGGTGTGCAAGGTTGTCCTAGTCCTGGTATGGCTGAAAGAGGTGAAGGAAGTGGTACCGGAAATGGTGGTTGTAACCGTAGTGACGGATTGCCGCCAGTGCCAAGAACGCCTAGTCAGCAAGGTAGTGGATCTGGGATGGATGGACAAACACCTGAAGTAAGTAACATGCCCCAGCAGCAGCCACAGCAACAACAAGCAAATGTGTCACAGAACGTACAGGGATTGCGAGCACGACAAACCTGGATGCAGGTGGTCAGGTAGGTCCGGTGCAGGGATGTCAGCAAGGAAGTATCCCCGGAATGCAGGGACTGGGACCAGCATGGTTTGGTGCGCAATGGATTCCCCAACAACAAACGTTTATGCAACAGAATTCGCAAGCGCGTGTGCCAAGTTATGGTTGTGCGAGTATGCCTGGTGGACCAAGGTCTGGAGATTTTCCAACTTAGGAGTGAACCCAATGAGTTGCCAAGGAAACGTGCCGAGTGGCCCGGTTGGAGCGAGCTTGGGAGGTTTGACGCCTCAGGCGGCGCAGATCCAAGAGGTCATGGCCATGTTAGGTAGCATGAGTGAGGGACAGCTACAGACAGTGCAGCAGCATATGCAAGATCGTTTTGTAACTATGCAACAGAGAAGAGGGATTCCAGAAGTGTTTGGTGATGGTCTTGGTAGGGCAGCTGATTCGTCGTTTGTGACTCCGCAGCCATTTGATGTTTTGCCTGGTTTTGGTGTTCAACAATCAAATCATGGAAATTCACAGCATTTGGATGTCTTCGCCAAAAGCGAGAAATGGTTGACACCGGCACCAACACCAGTAGGAACTTGGAAGACAAGAGAAGAAGAGGTGTTAGGTTGGGCTGGCTATTTAGATGAGTTGTCATCCTGGGCAGCTGGTGGAAGTTTAGAATTTTCTGTAGAAATCCAGCATAGTAGCCGTTGGCCCGGTCCCATTAGATGGAGTGCGCTCAGTGGAGCACAACAGGCAAGGTCTCGAAGGCTTATGTCCATCTTAAAAGCTGCGTTTCACAACAACCCCAGGTGTGTGGCGTTGGTGAACGCTTTCAGTGAGGGTGTGGCACTACATGGAGTAGGATCTAGTGACAGAGTGACAGTAGCAGTAAACCAACAAGCAAATGGGTTTGAACTGCTTAGGCAACTTACTCTTGAATTTTCTCTGAGGTCAAGATCCGAAGCGCTCTCACTAAGGACGCAGATTGCAGGGAAGTCCTTTGTCCTGGCGGCGACACAGACATCGCCGAGTTCCTTGGTTAGTGATACTATCAGAAGAATTGACTATGAAGCTGCAAGGTTCTCAAGGTTGCTAGGAACTCTCCCTATGCAGGTGGACACCACAGGACTGAAGCTGGCAGATTCTGACATGCTAGTTGTTCTGTTGAAAAGTTTGCCGGAGACAGTGAAGAATTATGTTCTCCATCACAGCGGCGCAGACAATTACGAGTCTTACAGGAACGCTGCGATGCGTTGGGAAGAGCAACAACGCCTGTTTAGCGATTTTGGGACAGCAGGCCCCAGCAAGAGATTGAGTTCCCTGGAGGGGAGTGTAGAACATCATTCTCTTGATGGCGAACTTGTAGATGCAGTGGAAGGCAGATGTGGAAAGTGTGGCAGTCGGAAACACACTGCCTCAGGTTGTACCGCAGACATGAGCAAGATTCGGTGTTTTAGATGCGGTAACATGGGACACATCAGCTTCAACTGCCCTGAGAGCAAAGGAGGTAAAGGTTCCAAAGGAAAGGGTGCTACCGTTAGAAGCAAAGGCAGTAGCAAAGGAAAAGGAAAGAAAGGCAAGTTGAATGAAGTTTCAGAGGATTGGACCGACTGGACTGCAGAGAGTTGGGACGATGATGACTATTGGTGGCATGACCAATGGCCGGAGAGCTGTGATGGTCAATGGGGAGTTTCGCAGACATGGTGGGACGATGGTTCTGGATGGTATTGCGACGGGTATGGGTATACCTGGCAACAGGGACCAGTCCAAAGTGCGGAACCGAGTGCAAGTCACGACAATAGGTCTGATGTCCAAAAGACTGGCAGTGTCGGCAGCATGATCATTAATCCTTTGTTGTTTGACATGACATGTGAAACCACTGGAGGTCTTAGGTTTGTGCATGAGCATGAGGTTGCTGACATGGAAACCGAGAATAGGCTTGTGGTTGATTGCAAAGACTTTGAAAGTGAGTTGGCTGACACGGGTTGTGTGCTGGCAGAGAGCTGCGACAGCTGTACTCGTGAGTCAAAAGAAAGTGAACTGGCTGACACGGGTTGTGTGCTGGCAGAGAGCTGCGACAGCTGTACTCGTGAGTCAGAAGAAGAAGATGAACTGGCTGACATGGGTTGTGTGCTGGCAGAGAGCTGCGACAGCTGTACTCATGAGTCAGAAGAGAAAGATGAACTGGCTGACATGGGTTGTGTGCTGGCAGAGAGCTGCGACAGCTGTACTCATGAGTCAGAAGAGAAAGATGAGCTGACTGACACAGGTTGTGTGCTGGCAAGAGGTTGCGACAGCTGTACTTGTGAGTCAGAAGTAGTGAGAAGTGAACTGGCTGACATGGGTTGTGTGCTGGCAAAAGGTTGCGACAGCTGTACTCATGAGTCAGATGAAGTTGAAGCGGCTGACATGGGTTGTGTGCTGGCAAGAGGTTGCGACAGCTGTACTCATGAGCCATGGTTTTGTGGTTTGAAGTGTGGAGATGAAGTTGGACTTGGTGACAGTTCCAACTTGGAGACATGTTTTGTTAATGACCCCAGCCGAGACTTGTGTGCCACTGTACCGATGAAAGTCGTTTTGGTGCGTGCACATGATTGGTTTGATGACCACAGTGAGGTTTCAGTTGAACAGCAGATTGAACCTTACTTGAAGTTTTTGCGACCTTTGCTTTCACAGGTCGCTGACAACACCGATGCTTCTTGGTGGCTTCTTGACTCTGGTGCATCCACAAGTGTTTTGGCTGAATCGAACTTGTCAGCCTTCAGGTCAGTGCTGCAGGACAGTGAGGGATTAGGTAGTTACAAAGCTGCCAATGGATCCTCAGTCAACATGTCAGGCACTGCTGAGATTGGAGTACAGATGCACATGTCAGGCACATCAGGTGATGATTGGTGTTGGAAGAAAGCACGTTTGAATGTTTTGGTGGGTTCCATCCGGCACAACATTTTGTCAATTACTTCATTGGCAGATTCGGGATGGAGATTCACACAAGGTCCAAAAGGTTTTGATTTGTTTCATGAAAAGCTTGGAATGCATTGCCTTGATGTTGCTTATTTTGCCAATTGTCCTTGGGTTCGTTTGTATCCCGATGTTGGTAGTAGTAGTGCATACAGGTCTGACTTGACTGTGAGTAATACTCATGACTTTTCTGTCGCAGCTGTGTCTGGAGGAGACGACAGTGAACTGGCACGTCACCGGAGACAGGGACATATTCCATTCAATCCGAACTGTTTGGAGTGTGCCAAAGGTCGTTCTGTTTTTCAGCACAGAAGAGACAAAGGTGACAGGAAAGAGGTTTCTATTCAGGCCGATTTTGCATTCCTCAAGACATCAGGCGAGATCGCCACAGACGAACTCCCAGGTTCGGTGAAGATCCTTGTGTTAACCGAGATGATGTCGAGGTGCATTGGCTATGTGGTGGTTGGAGAAGATGTCGAAGCAGCCAGGAGACAGATTGTTGTATGGCTTCAACATTTTGGGTTGACTTCGAAGGCAGTCTCCATTGACGTCCACACCGATAGCGAGAGGGCAGTGAGAGAGATCATTGGATCCTCTACTGGCCGATATACGTTCGCTATTCGGAGAGCCGCGCCACAACAACATCGATCGATTGGGTCGGCTGAACGAGCAGTTAGGGAATTAAAGGAATCCTTTTCTGTATTAAGAGCTGATCTGAATGCACAAGGGTTGGATGTCACGTTTTCACATGAGAATTTGGTTGATGTTTTGACATATTTGGCTTTGTGCAACAACCATTTTTCAACATCACGAGGTTCAGACAGAAGTCCATTGGAAATGGTGTCAGGAAGGAAGTTATCCAAACCAGTTTCGACTTTGTTTGGTGCTCAGGTTTTGGCAGAGATTCCTGATTCAATTCGGCAGCATTCACCACTTTCCACGAGGAATGTTGAGTGTACTTTCATTCACATGGGATTGGAACGAGGTCCAGTTGTGCAGGGTCTCATTCGTGTGGATGGCAAAGCTGAGTTGATGCGTTTTGTAGCTAGGAACATCAGGGCTATTTCACCTTTGAGATGGGATTTGAATTCGGGACAGGGAGTTTTGACTCAATTTGACACTGGGACTGTAGGTAGTAGACCCCAAATTGTGAATGACAGTGGGACTGCACCAGCTGATCTGAGTCAGCTACCTCCTGAAGAGTTGCGAAAGTTGAAGGGCCAGAGTTTGCCGGCACCGTCACAGCCCAAACTTGTCTTGCCAGAGTCCAGCAGTGTGAAGAAGAAATCTGGTGAGTTGCGTTTGGCGCCAGCAGTGCCGTTAGCAAGATCGAACGTTGTCGTGACTCCACAGGAAGTTCCAGCAGAGCCGTCTCGAGTTTCTGTCACTCCATCTCCTACGTCACCCGCAGATACTGCAGATGTAGCTATTGGTAGTCCTGAGGGTTCTGAAAGAACTTCACCTGACGTATCACGTTTTGAACCGACTCGTCGATGTCCAGCATGTGAGAGTGGCATGGAAGCACCTGGTATTAGGCACAACAAGGAATGTAGAAAGCGTTTTGCTGAGTTTGAGGAACAACGGAGAAAGGAAAGACGTGTTGAACCTGCACTCTCTCAGGAGAGCCCTGTAGTTGTACCACAGGTTGAGGTGCCAGTAGAAGAGGTCGATGATGAGGAATTGGTACCAACACCTGAGTCCGCTCGGCGACCGCCGGAAACACAGGTTGAGTACACTAGAAGGTTTAAAAGGAAAGCTGAGACCGACCGAGAACAGTTGGAAAAAGAAATCCGTGAAGATTCTGAGGAACTGCTTCAAACAAACATGGATTTTGATTGGTTTTGGGTTGGTAGTGGTGAACCTGTGTTGGTTGCGAGTTTGGGTACACTTGAAGGTCCAGCGTCTTTTGCTCCGGCAACATCTCCTGAAATGTTTTCTGGTTCTCTTTATTCTGTTTGTTTCAATCGAGGCAACGAGCATGATTTTGTGAAGATGCGTCTTGGAGGTCAGGATGTCTTGGTTTGGAAACCAGACAGCATCATAGATGACCAGAGTTTGCAAGAGCTTGATTTGGAACAAGGTTTCAAAGGTATGCAAGAGGAGGTTAGGAACTTGGAACACTGCAAGACTGGCCGCATCATCACCCAGTCAGAGCTGGACGACATGAAGAAGGCGGTTCCAAACCTTCGTTTGATCCAGTCAAGGTGGGTTGCAGCTTACAAAAGCAGTGAGAGGGTTAGAACCAGGATTGTCGCGAAAGATTTCAATCGTGGCTCCTCAGCTAGATCCTTAGGATTTAGCAGTCCGACTCCTTCAATCGAGAGTGTCCATTTGGTACTTGCGATGGCAGCGACACGGAAGATGCTTTTGCGTGCATTGGACGTGAGTCATGCCTTCATGCATAGTCCATTGGGAACTGGCGTACATGTTGTCTTGAAAATGCCGTTGTCGATTAGTTTTCCATCAGGTGAAGCGACCTACTATTTGCTTGAAAAGGCATTGAACGGGTTACGTGATGCTTCACTGGCATGGTTACAGCTTTTGACATTCACGGTTGAACATGTAGGCCTTTGGTCTGATTCGTTGGAACCATGTGTGTATGGTGGACAGATCGTGAAGGATGGTCATGAGATTGGGTTTTGTTTGTGTGTGGTGTATGTTGATGACATTCTGTTGTTGTCGACCACTAAGGAAGCCGAAGAACATGTGGTTGCAACTTTGTCGTCTGTAGTGCCTGTGAAAACAACTGGAGAGATCGGAGAAGAGGGAGGATCCCTGACCTTCATTGGTCGCGTCATCAAAAGAGAAAGAGATTCCTCTGAGATCACTCTGGGGGTCGATCCACATTATCTTGACTCTACGTTTCTGGATTATGGTGTTACTCGTGGGTCTGAGAATGTTCCTGACATTTCGGGACATCTTGAGAAAACACTCACGGATAGCAACTTTCAGAAACCTTTGTCAGATGAAGCATACTCACGCTTCAGGAAGGCGTTGGGAAAATTGCTTTGGTTGTCACAGGTGCGTCATGACTTGAAGACATGGATGTCTGTTCTTGGGACACAGCAAGCGAAACCGATGCACGGAACTGAACAAGCATTGAAAGCAGTTTTGAGATTCTTGTATGTTGACATGCATGCATGCTTGTGTTTACCGAGCAGAGATGAGACCATCATGAGTCAAGTTGATGATACTCAACTGAGATCAGTCCATCTTCACTCTTTCAGCGACGCTTCACATGCGCCGTACCGTTTCAACAACCGCAAAGGTGTTAGCGGTGGAGCTGTTTTCTTTGAGAGGTCCTTGGTAAGGTCTCTGAGCCGACAACAGCAAGCTTTGAGTCTGAGTTCATGTGAGGCAGAGCTTTATGGTTTGCAATCAGTGTGTCAAGAAAGCGTTGCGTTTGGAAGACTGGTTCACCGTCTTCTTTTTGCACTTCATGAGATCGATGAGCCAGAAGAAGTTGTGATTTGGTTGGAGAGCGACTCAAGCTCCGCCTTGCAACTTGTGAGATCCATGGATGTGCCACGGCGCTCACGACACATTGAGATAAGATTGCATTGGTTACGAGAGCAGATGAGAGAGGGTTTGTTGAAATTGAGACACAGGAGTGGTGTTGAAAATCCAGCAGATCTTTTCACTAAATGCTTGAGTGCTAAAGCTTTCTATAAGCATCGATATGCTCTTGGGATTGTGGTTCCAGATGGTTTGACAGCTGAGTTGGCAGAACTGCGTGAGCTGAGTGTGTTGCAGCAAGTGTTGACTCAGGGTTCTTCAATTGCGATTGTGGAACTGTGTTGTTCGGAACATTCGAACTTGAGAAAGGTCTGTGAAGTTTCGAAGGTCCCATACATTGGTGTAGTTGCTAAGGTGCAGAGTTCTGGTACGTTGAGTCGTGTAACTGTTTGCATTCGACAGTGGAAGAATTCGTCATGTCCACCTTGGGTGCATATTCATGCATCGACTCCTTGTGGAAGTGGAAGTCCGCTTCGTAATTTCAATCCGGACTCAGTCACTGAAAAGGACCAGGAATGGGATGAGATCATCAACGCGATTGGTGGTTACTTCAAACATGCAGACTCATGTTCGTTTGAGCTTCCAGAACGAAATACCATTTGGTCCCGACCTGAGACAGTGAATCTTTTGCAGAGTTTTGACATGAGACATGAGGCTTTGGTGAGGTTGTGCAAGACTGGATGCCAGAACAAGGATGGTATTCCGATTGGAAAGACATTGAAGTTTGTTTCCAATTCAGCCTGGTTTGCACTAAATCTTCACTCCAAACTTTCTACATGTACATGCCAGACTCATGCAGAACTTTATCAAATCAACTATACTGAAACAGCGTTTTACAACCGAAAGTTGGCAAGATACATTTTGATTGCAGTCAAACATGCTTCGAAGAAGAGTTGAGTTTGCGTTTGAAAGGGGGCCCTGTGACAGAGAAAGAGACAGAAGTTGGTACCATGTTTCATTCCGTTTCATTTCTGTTTGCACGTTGTTTTCAAACAAACGTTGCCAAAGACAAACAGGAGTTTTTCACCATGTTTCATCTTGTGCAGAGTTTTGTTGCGCGATGCTGTAAGATGCAGTGTGTGTGCGCAGTGCAGAACAATCTGAAAGGCCACTGATCCTATCACACTTGTGATGGCGGTTCGACACTTCGTTTCACGTTCTAGGTTGATTGCTCCTAAGAGTTTAGCCACAGTCTAGTGCTTTTTCACTACCGGACGCGGTTTGGTTTGTAGCCATGGCCAAGTCTGGATGGACAGATGAAGATGAGAAGGCTTTGCTTGCTCTTCTTCAGAAGAAGTGGAACAGTGGAAATTCAGGGTCAGGCTATGCAGCCGGATCCAGTGTTTTGACTCCTTTGGAGAGTCAAGGAGCAATGACAGACGGAAGCAAGCGACTTCGTGAGGCTCTGGATGATGATGAATTCGATGTGATTTCTTCGGCAGCTGAACCTTTGAATGCACAGTTGCCTGTCATGCCTATCCCAATCTTTCCTGGGATTGCCGACAAGGTCCTTGATCAGCTTACTGCTGATTTGGTGCCTGAAGGAATGAGTTTTCGAGATTGGAGCAGAACGAAGTTTGCGTTTGGAAAGTTTGCCAATGAGGGCAAAACATACCGTGAAGTATATGTCGATGAAGAGATGGCAGGATATTGCAAATGGAGTATGAATCACCTGGGAAACAAGAGTACAAGTCCAATTGCAAAGGATTGGTATTCTTTTCTCTGCGCATGCAAGGTTGTGGAGGACTCTGGAAAGGTTGGAAAGCCAAAGGGTTGCTTCACTGGAACTTCAGTGCAGAGACAGTTGGGTGATTGAGAATATCTTCATTGGTGCAAAGGCGAGAAAAGACTATGAGCTGGTTGTTCATTGGAGGGTGGACAACGGGACAATTCGTACTATATGTATTGACCTGTTAAGCTTTAGCGACACGTGCTGAAGTCTGGATGGGTTACAGCGTATACCTATGGAATGGAGTTCATCTCAAAAGGGGGTGTGAAAATATGACATCTGTGAGAAGATGTCTGACATCTGTGGTGAGATGATTCCATTGGTCTTTTCTGCATTGGAAGAAGTGAATTTGGTTTTCATCTTGATGATGAGCTCAACCGTGATGGTTGACATCGTATTTGCACGTTTCATGTTTTGCACGTTTTATTGGAGATGACGAAACCCAACAACGATATACTTTTCGTCTTCTTTGACTACTTTGATTGCACGGAGAATATTGTGAGGATTTGAATTTGGATAGTGACATGGAAAATCAAACCATTTTCCATATGTTTTGCTTTAGTTTTGCCGGCAGAATCATCGCAGAATGATCGCAGAAGTGCACGAAGGAATCGTGAGAAGATCGTAGAATTCATTGTGTGACTTCGGAAGAAGGAACTTTGTTTGACAATGATTGGAGAAGAGTAGTGTGTTTTGTCTCTCAATGATGATAGCGAGAGCAACGTTCTGAAAGGCATTCAGAACTGGAGTTGCTAACAGATCTGAGGGAGACAACATGAATCATGTTTTGGTGCTTGAAATGTTTCAACAGTTTTCAAACACTCAAACTTATTTAAACAAACAAACCATGTCTTGATGTAAAGACTTTTTGTGAGGACATGTGTTTTTGATCGCTTTTGTGAAAGTTAGCAGAAAGATGCTGACTGGCGACTCCGCATCATTTTTGTGTCAAGGCGTGACACACCAACAAGAACCATAGCGACATGAGCAAGACATGTTCCCTTGTTGCTTGTGTGTTTGGTAAAAGTGGCTGAGCTCTGGGAGTGGTTGACTTGGTTGCGTGGACGGTCTAGTGAGTTAAGGACGACGTCCTGGACGCTGACCCAAGTAGGTTTCGAAGGCTGTCGGCCTTCCGCACTCCCGCAGTGGCGGAGGGTGGCTCACTGCTCCCCGCTGGTTTCATCATTTGGGCGATGAGCGGGTGAGTATGCTTGTCACGCAGGATGCGCGTCATCTCGCGGGTAAATGCCGCAGGGTCATCTACTAATTTCTTTGCTTCCGCCAGTGGCTTGTCCAGAACAATGGCAATGAGCATTTCTCCACCATCCTTGTGGATGATTGTTGGTCGTCCAGCTTGTATCTCTGCAAGGATTGCTACTGCCTTGTTTTCACACAGAGTGCGTTCCCATTCTTCCAGCGCTCTCTGCGCAAGGGTGTCAGTCTGTGGTGGGGCTTTCAGGGCAGCTGGTGTTCCTAACGCTTGTATGAAGGGGCTGTCAGGAGGAATGGGGGGCGGAAAATGCCGAATGGCCGCAACGGCACGCTGAATGTCATTTGCCTGTACGTCATAGGACGTGGTCGTTTTTTATTTACGGCAGGTTCAGAATCAGCCCATAGTTGTTCCAGTGTATATCCAGGTTTTGGTTCCATATACTTGCGGTTCCACACTGCATGATGGGACCATTGAGGCGCGTCATGGTTGATTTCAACAGAATCTCGTTTCATATCATATTTCGTGTTGTTCTACGTTAATTGTTGCATGGTAGAATAGTGCGATGTCAAAGTACATCAAGCCATGGCGCCCGTCGTCTTTCTTTTACTCAGCGTAATCCAGTACCTGCACTGCTTGAATGCCACCCTGCCATATGAGCAGGACTATGTGTACAGACTGACGAACACCCTCAAAACATTGGACACCCATGCCGCCTTGCAACAAACAGAACTCCTTGTTGGAGTTATCAACGAGCAAGATTGCAGAGATATTCGCACGGCCTGCTCGTGCATAAGAAGTCTGCGCATTCGAGTAGAAGCCTGTGCCAATGTTACAGAACGTGAAGTGATAAGTCGGCAGCTACAGCTCATGCATGCGAGCGTACAACATTACCCAACAGAGGACCTTAACACAGCTGACACGAGTTGCCTCTCGGCTGAACACTTTGAGGATAGACCTGGTCCCTGGGCAGAGAAAAACGCTCGTATTCCTGTAGTAAGATAACTGAGCCAGCTACCATGGTCACCCGACCGCATCATGCAGTTGGTTGCAACACCTGCTAAGTTGACCGCTGATCATACAGCCAAGGGAGCCAGCACTTCACCTGAAGAGCTGAGTACACAAATATTACCAAGCACTGATGATGATTAAATCTCCCATACCATGAAGAGCAATTGCAAGAGCACTAGTACAATGGTGATTACCGCAACCACAACTTGATGCAATATGATGAATGGAAAAGCGGTTCTGAGAGGACTCTGAGTGCCCTGAGTGCCGTTGCCTCGATGTCTTTTTCACTTTAGATCCTGTTTCACTCTTCTGTTTCACTGCGGTAGTTTTCTCACCACTTTGTTGTGACCCGGCGTTGTTGGTGTTTGCTTCAAAGTGTCAGGATGTAATTTTATGCCTTGATGGCTGCTCTTTAAGATCTTGGGGATCCTGGCTGGGGAGATCCCTAGTTTCCGCATTGAGCTTTGTTGCTTCTGTGAGTTTGCGGTTGGTTGTTTTGGTGTCTTCTATGGGCCTGCGTCAACATGGCACACAAGTTGTCATTTGCATGCGCCGAGATGATACTAAGCTATCGCCTCTCGCCTCAACAGATCTTTTTTCACCCATAAACTGGAACCCGTCACGTCACTTTGTGGCTGTGTCTTTGTTTGTTTTTTGTGTGGGTTGTTTTTGTTTGGGTTTGTTTTTGGTGTTGTTTTTGCTTCTGTTTTTCTTGTTTCGGTTCGTGTTCCATGAAAACGTGACAAGGGCATAGGACTGTGTACCGGTCCTCTACCAGTTTACTTTTGTATGGAAATTTGACACCCGGTGAGACCACCCTTTGGGTAAGGGTGAAGCGACATGCCATTCATCATGGTTGTATAGTTTATGCACAGAAGATACGTGGAAGGTTACTGCAAGAAGTCATGGAAGAGGTAGAGAACACTCTACTTATTGTGGAAGAAATCTTGTATGTGACCATCCTGTGTCACAATATTCTATTGGTCTTCGGACTTACTGTTTCTGACATCAGGATGATGTTGTTGATCAGTGTTGACCAGTGATTGTGGTATATGGATCAGTTCTACATCTTATTCTGGATTCGACTTGAGTCTGGTACAGCTTATTGCTTGAGCTGAAAATACCTACATTGGTTTGGCATTGGAATTGTTTATTACGTCTTCGACGTTGGGAAGGTCATTCTCTCCAAGTGATGAGAACACAGCTATAAACTCTTGGAGAAGAGTTTAAGCTAGCTGGAAATATCTGATGGAGAGAATCTATTATACTTTGAACTTGGACCTTGAGATGCATTGGCATTGTGAGGACAATGATCATATTTGGGCATCTTATTTGTCTGAGAGTTTTGTGATGAGATGTTTCGGTATTGTGAGGACAATACCTACATCATCGTCATCGTGGCCTATGGATCATGCACTTGGTCTTATGGTTTGCTTTTATCGTTCCTGAGATGACTTTGATTATCTCTGTGAGGACGACATCGTTTTGACACGACTTTGATCTACATTGTGAATTGGCTATTACAGTGGTCGAAAGACTTCAGCGATACAACTGTATTTGGCTGACCTACATTGACAATGTCGAATAGAACATTCTATTCTCCATTGAGATTGGAAACTGTGAGACGGTATATCTCTATGTGGAAAACTGATTTGGAGAAAGAACTTTGTGTTCTGACTATACTTTGTATCCAGAAGAAGGTTGTACAGATACCTTGTGTGAATCACTTCGTTCTTGAGAAGTTAGTCAGCTTATGACTAATGAGCTGGTTATTCACGTTTGGATGAGAACCAGTTTGATTTTGAGAACTTTTGGAAGTGTTTCGATGATTTTGAATTCATCTAGTGAAATTGAGTTTTGTAGACTCCTAGCAGCTGGAATAGTTTCAACAAACCTTTATTTGAAGAACTTGAGGTTTGTTAACTGGAAACCTGAAATCGAGTTTACCAGTTGAGACATCGGCTCGAAGGACTGGTGTCAGAAGTTCATTTAATGAACAGAAGCTGCTGTGTCACATAACTTGGCATAAGACAGACCAACAGAGGGAACACGAACGAATCTGCTTCCTTCCCGCTTTGCGTTTTCTGTTGTGTTTTGTTTGTTTGCTTGTTGTGTTTGTTTCTCTGTGACTGACCGTGCTGCGTCTGGAGCGAAAAGAAGGAGCTTGACGTCAGCATGTGGGAGTCGAGGGAGAAACATTCTTTTTGACACGGTATTGCTTTAGTTTAATTAGTTAGGGACTTACGCGCTGCGCTTGTGTTTGGTGTGCGTGGTTGACGTACGCGTCCGCCCGCGTAGTTCTGTAGGAATTTTGGAAGAAGCGTTGGATCTGACCGTGATCTGTGCACGGCGCTTTTTCTACATGGTAGCGGAGCTCTACGGAGCTACCCACACCATTCTCCGCTGACCCTTGTTGCAGTGTGCTAAGGACGCCATCTAAGGTGAAGCTGAGATCGTTTGTATTGAGCTCCTGGATTTTCGCGAGATCTGTGTTGAGCTTGTACTAAGGTTCTGAAGTGATCACTAGGTTGGTACATTGCGGATGTAAAGTCAAGGGCATCGAAGAGCTTGAGTATTCTCGATTCAGATGAGACGTGTTTTTGTTTCACTTGTGTGGCATGTTGACTGTGAGGTCATTGGGTGAAGGTGACTTGTCAAGTGATTGCCAGAGATGACATGTTTTGAAATGCTTAGGATATCTCGACAGGCTGAGGTTGGGAGTAAGTCCTGGAGACACAAGTGAGGTGTTTGGACAGTGAAGACTCCGACAACTTGCCTGGAGATGAGCATTGAGAACGTCCGGATAGGCTGAGGTTGGGAGTAGATCCTGGAGACACAAGCGAGGTGTTTGGACAAGTAAGGACTCCGACAACTTGCCTGGTGACGTTTGAGTGTGTAGAATGCTTGTAGAAATTGACCTGTTTGGAAAGTTTGAAACCACTGTACCCTATTTGGCTCAAGAAATTTGGGTATCAAGGAACTTCGCAATAGTTTTGCCTAAGATGGATGCCAGAGATAGATCCAGAGATCGGAGGAGAGACAATGCTGTGTATGAGGCAGAGAATGAGCAACTCCTTGGCCGAATTATTGAGATAGAGAAGTTGCAAGGTGTCATAAGGTTGCTACAGACACAGATCGTACTCCTGGAATGGCTGATACCGCTATTGGAAGATCTGCGAATTAACCGAAGCAACTTGGATATCATCATGATGTTGAAGGACAATCTCATGGGCTTGGAAAGGGAGTTGCAGCATCGATCCTGTGAAGTGCGAGGACAGATACTTGCACGGTATCACAGAGCATTGGATAGGTGAAATATCATGGGCATAGACGATGGAGTTCCTGGCAAAAGTGGTAAGCGAGAGTAAAATAAGTATCAGCGGCTGAGCTGCAACACACTGAGTTGCGTTGCATGTGAGATTTGTGATTTAGTTGTGTAAGAGGTTTTGTGACTTTGGCTAGTAAGAGAGAGAGAGCCTGGAGAGTCACTAGGAAACCAGGAAGCTTGGTGATTTTGGCCGAGAGTGAGAGAAAGTGCCTGGAGAATCACTAGAGAGCATTGGAAAGAGTTAGAAGGAAAGTGGGCTGTACGGCAGGGTGCTGCATAGGTCCATAGTGAAAGTAAGAAAGAGTAACATCTCGACAGGTTGGTCAGGTTGTAGATGATTCTGGACGCACGGAGTGCACAGTGCGTGGTGCTACTGAGCCTGGCGTCATGCCTGGAGATGACAGTTTGAGTTGAGAAAACGTTGGCATGAGAACCACGGAGGGTTGGTGACCAGGTTTAGTTGCCCAGAGTTGAGAAAGATCGGCATGAGAACCCGGAATGGTCAGTAGCCTTGGTTTAGTTGCCCAGAGTTGAGAAAGATCGGCATGAGAACCCGGAATGGTCAGTGACCAGGTTTAGTTGCCCAGAGTTGAGAGAGATCGGCATGAGAACCCGGAATGGTTGGTGACCAGGTTTAGTTGCCACATGTGCAATGTAATGCGTAAATAATTGAACACCTGAGGTTCAGTAGTGTGCAGGAGCAGTGGAGCTTGACGGATGTTTGCACTGACTGGTGACCTTGAGATTGAAGCCTGAAGCATTGTTGTTTGCCTGGCAGTGTAGGCACTAGAGTGCTGAGAGAGAGAGATAGGAACCGTCATGGCACTGGAGGCACAGAGGAACTTGGTGTTGAGACTGTGAGTTGACAACGGAGTGAGCTGTGTTTGCCTGTTTGGGAAAGTTGGTTTGATTTGTCAGATGCATCAGGTAACCTAGGATGTAGGTTTGAACTGCAGTTGTGAGTGCGTTTGATTGTGACATGTAGTGAGTCATTGGAAACGACCTGAACTGTGTAGGTAGTGGAAACTGTTTGAACTGTATTTGAAACGAAACCGGAAACTTTGTTGTGAGTTTGTTTTTCATGTTTTTGACCGGAGTTTGAACAGTTTTGCAGTGTCGCAGGCAGGTCAGGTATGACTTACGTTCTTTAGATTGGTGCAGTTGTTTGTGAAACCTGATACAGATGTAGAGAAGGTGCATTGAACCCTGAGACAGGTAGGTACTCTTGAGTTGTTGTCAGACTGACTGGACTTTATGTGAAGACAACTTGAATGCAAGTATTCCCTTTTGGCTTAGAGCAATCATACCGTACCTCTCTAGATGGATGGACGAGCATGGAGGTTTCTGCAAGCCAGGTTTGGCTGTGAGACGAGCTCTATGGTCTTTATAGCAATGATTGCCAGTGTGGTTTGACTACGATGGTTGTGGCATTTCCTTTGGTAGAGATGTAGTTTGAGAACAAGATGCTTGTGATGTTGGTCGACTCCGGAAGGTTTCCTTTGCGAACCTGGGTCATGTTGAGTGGACATCTTGTACTACCAGAAGGCTGGCATGGAGTTTTGCGAGATCTACAGCACTGGAGCTTTGCAGAGGATCCTGAGAGGAAGTAGAGCGGTAGTGTAGTTTGTGCGTTTTCGTGTTGCTCAGAGTGAAAAGCAAGAGAGGGAATCTGGGATTTGAGATTTGCAATTTTCTTTGAGTTGAAGAGTTTTGACTTACAACAGAAAAGAAAAGAAATGGGCTGGATGGCAGAGGCGCTGCATAGGTCCATAGGGAACTGGACGGCAGGGGCGATTACGACTTGCATAGGTTCCAAAAGGAAAAGAAAAGTTGTAGAAAGTCAAAACGTGGACCAGATTGCAAGACGTTGCAAGGTTCACACATGAGCTAGATTGCAGACGTGCATAGGCTCAGAGAACAGATTTAAGTAGAAGAGAAAGAAACAAAGGGAACTGGACGGCAGGGGCGATTACGACTTGCATAGGTTCCAAAACGTGAAACTGACTGAAATGAATGTAAATGTGCTGTCAGTTTGTAGCTCGACATACTGTCTAAGTGAGAGACGAAGTATGGAGCTGTCTATTATGCTGGACTTGACGTGACATTTTGTCTGGACTTCTCATGTTTGTATAGGTTTCATTCCACCGTTGCTGTTTTACTATAAGACAACTTTGGCTCAGTGTTTTTTGCATTTCAGCTGCCCTCGCAATAGCTTTGAGATACCATGGCATCAACGGCAATGGAATCCATTCGTCTTTGGTTGGCGTTGACTCCTAAGCAGTTGGAGGACTTGAACAATGGGAAGGAGATTCAGCCTGACGAATATTCCAAGAGATTTGGATTACGAAAAGACCCGGTTGCTGCCGTCGAGCGTGCTCAGTATTTTAACGACTGGACACCGGAAGGTCCAAAGGGTGAGTTTTGTGCCAAAGACTATGTTCTGGTCGAGGTCGAGGTGACCGCCATTGGCTATCTTCAGAAAGCCGAGGCGGGGGTTCTCTTGAAATATAAGCCCAACGAATACCGTTGGCAGGGCACGATGAAATCCGTAGAGTTTGACCAGTACGGAAACTTGTTATACAAGTTTTCCACGGAGGCTCACCAGATCATCTGAGCACAGAGGAAACATCCTCTCTATGTATAGGTTTTTTGTAATGGTTCCAGGTCGGGTGGTAGTGCTAGATTTGGAAGCCGACGATAGCTGCGAGGAGAAATGCAAAAGCTGTGGTGAAAGAGCTGTCAAGCTGAAACTGGAGTGAAATGACAATTTTGGGATGTCTTGGAATTTTAGAGTTTTGGACGATTTCGGACTGGACAGAACTTGGACTTGTGGAGCTCAGTTTGTGTGATTTTTTTCAACTGTCACGAGTTTTGCATGAGTTTTCATTTTTGCTGCATGACATGTCTATGGGTTTCACACGCGTGGAAACCACTGTGATCTGTTTTGCAGTTTTGTGAAGGGTTGTGCATGCATTGGCAGTTGGATTTGGATTGAGTTTGCGGTTTGCCACAAGTTTGCATTATTTTTTGGTCTGAGACATTGGAGTTTGGTCGATCACATATTACCTGTCAAGATGTGCGGCACGCATCTTGGGGTAGTATTGAGTGTGATCTTTGTCGGAAGTGTAATTCATCTGTTAAGGTGTGAGTCACGCACCTTAGGATGAACAAGAGAGAGTTTGTGCCTGGCATGGCATGAAATGGCTGAGTTGTGGTCTGCATGGTCATTATAGGGATTGTCAAGTTGAATTGCAGATTATGCCCAAGCTGTATTTGGGTCCCGGCTTATCCCAGCGGGTGCATCAGGCCTTGCCTAGGAGACTTGAGCAATTCATGGCAGCGAACGTTGCCGGTTCCGCAACTCCAGCAGCCCCAGCAGTTCCAATGGCAGAGGGAGAGCTTCCCTTGTCTGAGAATCCACCGTTGACGGCACAGACAGGAGTGGCTGAGACGGATTCCGAGAAAGAGAAAGAGCAGGATACTATCCATGTGGATGGAGAAGACAAGGATGAAGGAGATGCTGGAAGAGATGACGACAGATCGAGATCTCCGAGGCTGAGAAGGCATCATGAGTCCTTTGATCCCAACGAGGCGGCCGACTTGTTGAGTTCTACCACAGGCTTGGCTGTGGGAATCACGTCCATGGTCGCTGCGTTGAAGGGATCGACGGACAAACTTGAGATCCTGATTAAGAGCACCCATACTCTGCAGTCTGACCTTTGCAGATCCCTGGAAGCTGTTGGAGAAGCCGTCACCAACATGGCACGTGCTTCTGAGTCCCTTGCTGCGGGGGTGAATCATAACACCAGCAGGGTTGGAGCAATGGTAGGTGAACTTACCAAGCTCAAGAAGCATGTTGAATGGTCGCTCGACGCTTCGATGAAGGACACCCTCCGTGACAACAAGAAGGGTCGCCTGGAAAGGGATCAGTCGTTACAAGACACCATGTCGCAACTCCAGGAGAGCATGGATAAACTCCAGGAGAACCTCAAGCTAGTGGCAGAAAGAATCGAAAGGGCAACGCCACCGGCTGAAATCAGGGGAACGCCACCGGCAGAAATTCCCCCGGCGTATGACCCGCCATTGGCACCTATGGATCCGCCATTGGCTCCTATGACTCCAGCCATGGCACCAGCTGGACCCGGCACAAGTGTTCCACCGCCTCCGGCGATTCCGCCAAGGCCGGCAATTCCAGCACCACCAACACTGCAGACGGTGCGATTTGCAGGGTATAGCCCGGCGCGGATGGGTGAAGTTCCGATGAGCTATCCCCTGGGTTTGGAGGTTAAGGACATGAAGTCGCCACCTACTCAGGTGATCGAGGAAGTCACGGGACGTGTCAGAGCTGTTTCACCCACACCACGTCACGATCCTCTGACGGGGACTGCAGCGTTTTCCCCTCTGGGGTATATGCAGATTCAGGGGACGCGGGAATACCGCAGGGTGTACCCCTGATATCTATCCCTGAGTAGAGTGCCAAAGGCACTGGAATTCGCCTGGTTTAACGACAAGAGAATAGTTGATTTTATCAGCTCGAGGTTCACTTGTTGTTTTCAGAAATGACGGCATGGTTGAGCGCAGGCATCGGATTTGAGTTTAAAAGGGGGCGAGACACACCGAGTGACGCAGTAGATATGGTTTTGTCTGCATATTTTTGGTTTTGGTTTGAAGTTCGTTTCGCTGTCATATGTCTCTCAATGACGATAGCGAGAGCAACGTTCTTGAAGGCATTCAGAACTCGGAGTTGCTAGCAGATCTGAGGGAGACATTATGAAGAAAAGTTGAAGTTGTTCTTGATTGGCTTGATTGCGATATTTATCATGTTTGAGTTGTTGTGTACATGACTTGAGTTTTGTTGCTTGAAACATGGAACTTGAGGTTGTGAGTGTTTGCACAAACATTTTGGTATAATTGTGTTGTCATGGCATATGATGAGAACCTGGGAAGAAACTCGGACGGAATCTGAGTTTAAGTAATCGGAAAAATCTTCCGGGGAATCTGATGCCATGATTGCAGACACATTGCACTGTCATGTCATGATATAGACTCGAACAAGACATACCACACCTCCGAGATCACTAGGATGGATCAAACGTTGAAAGGGGGACAGCGATCTATGCGATGATGAAGCAGTGAGAGCTATTCTGTCCTAGAACGTCTCTCACCGCTTCCTCATTCTGTGCCAATCTTAGCTAGTCCTGACCCTGACTGTGAGAGATTTTCATTCAGAACATTTTGAATTTGTTGTGCAGTGACTGTGAACTGTACTTCACTTGCTTTGAATTTGAGATGAGTTGCATGAGTGATATTACTTCACTTGCGGTTTTCTTTTCATACGCCTACCTTCTTCACGAAGGTGCGGATTAGCTGAAACAGTTGGCCTTTGGTTTTCGTGTTGACTCCGATCATGCGACGTTAGGTTTCGTCTTGGGTCTCGTGTGTGTGTGTGTGTGTTTGTTTTGTTCTGTTGTTGTTGTTTTGTTTGTTATAGGAAGACAACACCACCGTAGATACATCGGTATCGACGCCATGGTTTATCCGAGGAACTGGATTTTGGAAGACGAGCTTAGTACTGGAAAGACTTTAGGAGTCTTTGGACTGAGTCTGGTATTCCAACATCTGGCTTTCGCAACAGAGAAGATTTTGAATTTGGAAGTTACGACATTATGCATGAGTCGAACGAGATGAGTTTTTGGATGATGCCTCATCCTCTATTTTGATGGCTTTGAAAGAAGCACCGTCTTTGACTGTCCTTCGTCCTTCTTTGGATATCTTTTGATCATGGATATGATCTGGAACGTGAACATTTTTTTTCCAGGTACGGTTACCTGGCAGTGATGTGAGTGGATGAGATGTCATGTCGAAAGGGGGTATGGAAATTTGACACCCTGTGAGACCACCCTTTGGGTTAAGGGTGAAGCGACATGTCATTCATCATGGTTGTAGAGTTTGTGCACAGAAGATACGTGGAAGGCTACTACAAGAATTCATGACGCGATGATACTGCAAGAGGTCATGGAAGATTGGTAGAGAACACTCTACTTATTGCGGAAGGAATCTTGTATGGGACCATCCTGTGTCACAATATTCTATTAGTCTTCGGACTTATCATTTCTGACATCAGGATGATGTCATTGATCAGTGTTGACCAGTGATTGTGGTATATTGATCAGTTCTACATCTTATTCTGGATTCGACTTGAGTCTGGTACAGCTTATTGCTTGAGCTGAAAATACCTACATTGGTTTGGCATTGGAATTGTTTATTACGTCTTCGACGTTGGGAAAGTCATTCTCTCCAAGTGATGAGAACACAGCTATAAACTCTTGGAGAAGAGTTTAAGCTAGCTGGAAATATCTGATGGAGAGAATCTATTATGCTTTGAACTTGGACTTTGAGATGCATTGGCATTGTGAGGACAATGATCATATTTGGGCATCTTATTTGTCTGAGAGTTTTGTGATGAGATGTTTCGGTATTGTGAGGACAATACCTACATCATCGTCATCGTGGCCTATGGATCATACACTTGATCTTATGGTTTGCCTTTTATCGTTCCTGAGATGACTTTGATTATCTCTGTGAGGACGACATTGTTTTGACACGACTTTGATCTACATTGTGGATTGGCTATTGCAGTGGTCGAAAGACTTCAGCGATACAACTGTATTTGGCTGACCTACATTGACAATGTCGAACAGAACATTCTATTCTCCATTGAGCTTGGAAACTGTGAGATGCTATCTCTATGTGGAAAACTGATTTGGAGAAAGAACTTTGTGTTCTGACTACGTTTTGTATCCAGAAGAAGGTTGTACAGACACCTTGTGTGAATCACTTCGTTCTTGAGAAGTTAGTCACAAGCTTGACTATTGAGCTGGTTATTCACGTTTGGATGAGAACCAGTTTGTTTTGAGAACTTTTGGAAGTGTTTCGATGATTTTGAATTCATCTAGTGAAATTGAGTTTTGTAGACTCCTAGCAGCTGGAATAGTTTCAACAAACCTTTATTTGAAGAACTTGAGATTTGTTAACTGGAAACCTGAAATCGAGTTTACCAGTTGAGACATCGGCTCGAAGGACTGGTGTCAGAAGTTCATTTAATGAACAGAAGCTGCTGTGTCACATAACTTGGCATAAGACAGACCAACAGAGGGAACACGAACGAATCTGCTTCCTTCCCGCTTTGCGTTTTCTGTTGTGTTTTGTTTGTTTGCTTGTTGTGTTTGTTTCTCTGTGACTGACCGTGCTGCGTCTGGAGCGAAAAGAAGGAGCTTGACGTCAGCATGTGGGAGTCGAGGGAGAAACATTCGTTTTGACACGGTATTGCTTTAGTTTAATTAGTTAGGGACTTACGCGCTGCGCTTGTGTTTGGTGTGCGTGGTTGACGTACGCGTCCGCCCGCGTAGTTCTGTAGGAATTTTGGAAGAAGCGTTGGATCTGACCGTGGATCTGTGCACGGCGCTTTTTCTACATTTTGCAGCCTCTACAGCTTCGGCTCCTGCATGAATTCAATAATTAATCTCATATGCAACATGCTTGGAAACATGTTGAACGACCTGGCGGAAGCCATACGGCGTGGGACGGAAAAAAATCTTCTCGAGTGTATGTCAGCACTGAGCGATCACCAGGCTTGATGTGATGGCCCAGTGTTCTCCTTTCCGACATGCTGAACTTGATGGAGGTTGATCTTGCCGCCATTGTCAAAAGCTCAGTCTTCAGGGATGGGTTTGTAGACTTCGAATGACAATGGTTCCATCAATGGTCTGACCTTCTCCACAAAGTCTTGAAGGTACCCTCCTGCTTCTGAGCTTGACATCGGCGTCAGTGACCACCTGCCACGAGAATTATGGAAGATTAAGGCTCTGGCTCCCTTCCAAGTTCTGCAACCCTGACATCCAACCACTTCTGCCCAAAGAAGGCCACTCACTTCAGTGCCAATGGCAACAATGGTAGCAGTCTGGTTTGGTCTCAACGCATCGGACCATCGACTCGCTGCATGAAAACACCACAAGAGCTGACCGAGAATGCAAATCTGAACAGTATCTTCTTGTCTGAGCAACAGTTTTTCCAATTCTGCCACTACCAAGCAAGGCACTGGGTCCCTTTGCTTGAGGGGAGCCGGTAACTGAGGGAACTAAGGACTCTTTGACAAAGGACCCTGTGAATCATGTTGCCACTCAGGAGGTTGCACAGGTCACTAAGGGTAGGTCAGGAGGTTCTATCAATGTCAAGGCCAAACATTGGGAGCTTCAGATGAAGAGTGCAGACATGTTGCAGTCGTTTCCTATGTTTGTAGGATGTTTCATTTTGGAAGCAGTCGCCTTTTTCAGCATGTTTTTGATGAACATGAGCCCAATACCATTGAAACAGACGTTTTGTTTAAGACAAACGTTGAAACAAACGATGAAACGACAGACAGTGAAGATGATTTCATGTCGTGTTGTGCATCTGAAACGACAGACAGTGATGATGATTACATGTCATGTTGTGATTTTGAAGAGTTTTGTCAAGAAGATCATGGCACATCTGGACACATGGAGTGGAAATACTATGAAGAGAGGACAGGTTCAGGTCAATCTGATCGGAAATGCAGATGTGACTGGACGTTTGTGGACTTTGTTTTAGGATGATGCGTGGTTTTCCTCAGGTTGAGGACTTGACACAGGATGAAATGGATGACGGTGATGGACCTCAGGCAGGTGAGGTTTCTGAAGTTGGTTCCCCATCACTAAACAATTCAGAAGATTTTGGGGTTGGGGTCCCCATGAACCTGGTTTGCTAGAACGCCCAGACACAAGATGGTCCAGAGGGATTAGATCTGGAGTGCAGTGTCCCTGAATTGAGTGATTGACGTCTCAGGCTGGAACATGAGTGCAGGAGCCATTGGCCTTATGACAGGGGATGTGATGATTGCGTGCAGTCAAGAGGACGCACACCTGCTAGGAGTGGGGCATAAGCATGAAACACTCTCTTGTCTTGCTGCTGATTTCCTTTTTGTAGCAGGGAAACATTGGAAAGTTCTGGTCCTGTTGATGGTTCACACTGGGATGGTTGGCATGGTGGTTTGTGGTGGTGACAAAGAACGTGACGTGCAGTCAACTGCAGCAGTTTTCAATGAGATTGGTGTTGGAGGGTTGTAGAAGTAGCTACTGATAATGGTTGAAAGAAGTCTTGCAGCTAGTTCAGCACGAGGCTATCACTGGAGAAACATTTCAGAGGCAAGATCCCAGGCAAAAGGCATCGAGAGAGCCGTTTGCATCATGAAAGAAGGGATCTATGCCAATTGGTTGGCACTTGAACGCCATTGCAATGCCAGGATTGCGTTGGAATCCCCCCTTTTGGATATCTGATAGGACATGTCTATAGGACGTACAACGCATACTGTACTGTGAGGGAAAGGCTGGAAGCACCCCCTTAGAACGTTTGAGAGAAAAACGGGGAGGTCAGGGCAGTTGGGTTTTTGAAACCAATTCACCCTTCAAAATGGCCTGGTCAGCGTTTGGTGTTGTGCCATTTTCTCGGCATGAGATATGTGACTGGTGGAGGTTGTTTGGGATACCCGTTTTCTGTTGATGCTGAAGGGTATCGTGATCAAGGGTCACTCTTTCAAACTGAAGGAACCTTTGCAGTATGATGTTGAATCCTCTTTTGGCAGGCGTCAGGCCACAGGACTTCCCAGAGCCACGTCTTGAGGCGCCACAGGCAGAACAGGCTTTACTACCACCTGATTTTCCACCAGAGTCGGATCCACCAGTTTTCCCAAGGGATGAGGTGTCTCCACAGCCCATTGCAGATGGAGCTGATGGCATGGATGCTGTGCATACCAGTTGAATACCCGGGAGCCTTAGTTCACCTACAAACCTGTAGACAACTCTGTCCGTTGGAATGGAGCGACCGACTCCTATCAAAGATGCCGCTGTCCATCGTCTTGCACAGTCAATCACTCAAATGACCCTCTGCCAGGTCACTACCATTGAAGTCGATGATGCCACCAAACTTCTAGAGAAGGCCCGACAGAAGCTTCAAGGAATCCAAAACATCCCATCCCAGAGGGTGAATGACCTTGAGGCGGCTATACGCCAACTCCGTCAAATTGGCTGTATCCTGGATAGCTGTACCATATCTGCCTGTTACGAAGTAACTCAGGCACAGAAAGCCTTACTACAGCTTCACCATACAGCCAAGGGAGCCAGCACCTCGTCCGAAGAACTCAATGCACAGATATCACCACGCACCGATGACGAGTACAATCTCCCATACCATGAAGACGAGTTGCAAGAGCACTAGCACAATGGTGCCTACCGGAACCAATTTTGATGCAGTATGATGATTGGAAAAGCAGATCTGAGCGGACTCTGAGTGTGCCCTGAGTGCCGTAGCCTCGACGTCTTTTTCACCTTAGATCATGGTTCACTCTCATGTTTCACTGCGGTAGTTTTTTCTCACCACTTTGTTGTGACCCGGCGTTGTCGGTGTTTGCTTCAAAGTGTCAGGGTGAATGTCATGCCGTGAAGGCTGCTCTTTGTGATCTCGGGGCTCCTGGCTGGGGGGATCCCTGGTTTCCGCATTGAGCTTTGTTGCTTCCTGCACCCTTCAAGAGGCCCATGGTGTTTGTGGTTTTTTCGTTGTTGGCTTGTATTATGGGCCTGCGTAACATGACACATAAGTTGTCATCTGCATGCGCAGAGATGATACTAAGTTATCACCTCTTGCCTCAACAGATCTTTTTCCCCCCTTAACTGGTACCTGTCACGTCACTGTTTTGTTTTTGTGTGGGTGGTTGTTTTGTGTTGTTTGTGGGTTGTTTTTGTGTGGGTTTTGTTTTGGCGCTGTTTTTGCGTCTGGTTCCTGGTGTTTCGGTTTTTGTTCTTTTGAACGTGACGAAGGAATAGGACTATGTATCGGTCCTTTACCAGTTTACTTTTGCGGCCACTACAGCTTCGGCCCCTGCGTGAATTAATTAATTCATCTCACATGCAACAGGCTTGGAAACATGTTGAACGACCTGGCGGAAGCCATACGGCGTTGGACGGAAAAAAGGAGCTGATGGCATGGATGTAGATGCAGGTGAGTCCCAGAGGGTCATTGACCTTGAGGCGGCGATACGCCAACTCCGTCAAATTGGCTGTATCTTGGATAGCTGTACCATATCTGCCAGTTACGAAGTAACCCAGGCACAGAAAGCCATACTACAGCTTCACCATACAGCCAAGGGAGCCAGCACCTCGTCTGAAGAACTCAATGCACAGATATCACCACGCACTGATGACGAGTAATCTCCCATACCATGAAGACGAGTTGCAAGAGCACTAGCACAGTGGTGCCTACCGCAACCAAGTTTGATGCAGTATGATGATTGGAAAAGCAGTTCTGAGCGGACTCTGAGTGTGCCCTGAGTGCCGTAGCCTCGATGTTTTTTCACCTTAGATCATGTTTCACTCTCCTGTTTCACTGCGGTAGTTTTTCTCACCACTTTGTTGCGACCCGGCTTTGTCGGTGTTTGCTTCAAAGTGTCAGGGTGAATGTCATGCCGTGAAGGCTGCTCTTTGTGATCTCGGGGATCCTGGCTGGGGGGATCCCTGGTTTCCGCATTGAGCTTTGTTGCTTCCTGCACCCTTCATGTGGCCCATGGTGATTTTGTGGTTTTTCCGTTGTTGTCTTGTGTTATGGGCCTGCGTAACATGACACATAAGTTGTCATCTGCATGCGCCGAGATGATACTAAGATATCACCTCTTGCCTCAACAGATCTTTTTCACCCATAAACTGGGACCTGTCACGTCACTGCTGTGTGGTTGTGTGGTTGTTTGTGTTTTGTGTGGGTTGCTTTTGTTTGTGTTTGTTTTTTGTGTTGTTTTTGCTTTTGGTTCTTTGTGTTTCGGTTTTTGTTCTCTGGAAACGTGACAAGGGAATAGGACTATGTATCGGTCCTCTACCAGTTTACTTTTGCGGCCCTACAGCTCGGCCCCGGCGTGAATTAATTAATTAATCTCATATGCAACATGCTTGGAAACATGTTGAACGACCTGGCGGAAGCCATACGGCGTTGGACGGAAAAAAAAGGATGTAGATGCAGGTGAGGTAGGTGAAGGTCCTGAGCCTATGACGATCGACAGGGTCGATGAGGGTTCAGAAGGGGAAGGATCTGAGGAGGAAGAAGGGGATGCGTGGTTGAACAACCTTATTCTTCAAACACAAGCTGATGTGTGGAACACCTTTTGTTTGAGAGAGTCTGGTTGTGTTTTCCCTGTTGGTGAAGGAAATGGTGATTTCTTTGAAGAGGACTTTGGAGGTCAAAAAGTTCGGGTCAATATCCCTGAGAGTTCTTTTGACGAGCTCACTGGAGCTGCTTTAGACTTTGAACAAGTTAAGCAGGGAATGAAAACTGAGGTCCAGCAGCTTGAACGACTTAAGGTCGGGCGCTGCCTTGTTGAACGTGACGGCCGGGCACTAGCTAAGGAAAAGCGAGCCACGGTCTTGACCTCACGTTGGGTGTTAACCCAAAAGACCTCAGAAATCGTTCGGTGTCGCCTTGTAGTTCGAGACTTCGCTACGGGAGGGACCTCAGCTTTGAATGCTGGGATCTACGCTCCAACGTCGTCGTTGGACGGGCTTCGTTGTGTGCTTGCAGTTTCCGTGGTGAAAGATCTCAGTTTGCTGACCGCTGATGTTTCTGTGGCGTTCATGCATGCGCCAGTGGAAGCTGAAGCTTGTGACTTAGTGTTACTTCCGGCGAACCTCACAATCAGGGGATGTCGAGTGATCGCATGGCTAGGGAAAGCCATGAATGGGCTTAGGCGAGCCTCACTGTTGTGGTTTCTCGAATTGCAGCGGGTGGTATATTCCATGGGAGGTCAAGACACCTTTGAGAATACTTTATTCAGGTTGCAGACGCCCAATGGAATGCTTTTAGTGCTGGTGTACGTCGACGACTTACTCATCGCGGCAGAAAGTCCGCAAGAGGGTGAATCGTTCTTGCAACAGTTGCAGAAGATTTGGCGAATAAAACTTACTGGAAGGATTCCAGCGCTTGAGAAAGGCGTCCTGCAGTTTTTGGGGAGAACCATCTATCGAGAAAGGGATGGGGAATCCACCTTAAATCTTGGGGTAAGTGAAGCCTACATGACAGGGGTCATCGACAGTTGGCACGAGAAGTTGAAACCGAATGAGACACCACCAAAGCTGGAAGAGATCTACAAGGATCGCGAGAAACAGGGCGAAGACACGCCTTTGACAGCGGAGGGTGAAGCACGGTATCGCAGGGTTCTAGGACAGTTGGCGTGGGCCGC